>JAOWBP010004220.1:17588892-17618016 GCA_028571105.1 Tragopan temminckii | reverse complement strand
CAATTACTGCTGCTGATGGGACTCAGCCTGAAAGGCTCTGCTGGGAGATGGGTGCAGCACAAGCCTGGCATCCCACCGGAGTCCCATGGTGCTCACGGGGCATCCCTGCATGTGCACGGTCTGTGAGGCTGCTCAGAAGGACCTGTGTGGAGCTGGAAAGCCAGGAATCCAAAACAGGAATTTTGGGCATGTTCAGAGGTGTGGTTCAGCCCCCCCATCAGAGGTCATCAGGGCTTGTTGTGACAAATCTGAGTGTCAGGATCAGCGTGCTCTGCATGTATGTAGCAGGAAATACCAGTGACAGAGCAGCACGGTTCACTCAGTCAGCTAATTCCACGTTCCATTAGAACAAAGTGAAGAATGCTGCAGATTGGGAGCATGCTTTCATACCAATCAGTTCTTAAATTATTTTTCTCCTTACACCACCTGTTCTGGCAGCTAACAACAATACAGAATTTTATATTGTGTTATTACTTGAAAATGGAAACAAATGGAACAAGGCTGTGTGGCAGTCATTCCCATTCTGTGCTCTCCGTTCCCGTGGCAGGTCTCTATTAGTCATGATCACCAGCAGTGCAGGTAGGGCTGCTGCTTCTCGTGCTGGTGGGCAAACGTTTGCATTGTAGCTCATTGACTCCAGGAAATCATAGTAGAATTGAGACTGCTTATTGCTGTGACTGTTTGCTTACCTTAAGTTTGAGAGACTGATTGAATCTGCAGATGAAGAGCCCAATGTTTTCAGTAGAAGTATTGGATTCATAAATCTTCAGTTCATCCCTTTGTTAAAATTTCATGCTCTGTGAAAAAAAGTCTGTAGATGAGGTAACCGAAATGTAGAACAACTTGTTCAGTCATCGCTCCCACTGATTTTCCTAGCACTGAATTATCCTGACTGAGGCGGTGAATGTGCTCTGTTGTGTACGGTGCACACTCACTGACTGGTGGTCCTGCAGGTAGGATGTGGGGTTACTGTCAGCAGAATTTTGAGTAGGAGCACAAAATGGACTCTCACTTCCAGAAATCAAGCTAGTTCCTTACACCTGGGGGCTGCTGGAGGTCATTCTGTGGGTTTAATTGCAATAATGACAGATTTCATGCAACACGTGGCCTTGCTGTGACAGTCTTGGCACGGATGCACGCTGAACAGCTATTGTTTGTTACTACATCCCTTCCTTGCATCAGTATTCCTAAGAACAGCAGCACAGCAAATTCTTTTTGAGCGTAAGTGTAAATTAGAAGCAAATCCTTGATGACTGCGTGATGATTCTAGCAGGCTTTAGCGTATATTAAAGACTGAGCCCACAGGACTATTAATATCAATTAAATCGGTAACCAACACCAAAGTGGATTTTATTTCAATTCCTAGGTAACTTAAAGAAACAATATTGATTTTATTTTTTTTTCCAGTGGCCACGACCTGCCCGTTGTGTTCAGAATATTTTTTCCTACTTTGCTGAAATCCTTCACCTCATCTGGTACTCCCCAGTCACTGACATGCTTTATTTTGAGTGTGGGTTCACACTGTATGTTAAATGTCAGAAGAACTGTTTAAATAGAGCACCATGATGATGTAAGATTTGGTGCTTGCTGGACCAGTTGTTTCATGCTGAGTGGTGGATTCAGAAAAGCGAGGTAGGAAATAAGCAGAGAAACAGTAGTGTTTGGTATTGGGGGTGAAGTACTTTTAAGAAGTATATTTTAATAAGAAAAAAAGAGGAATTTTCAATAGTGCCTTAATGCTTTTGAAGAAAATATAATAGCAAAATAATTCATTCGCTTCTATTTTTTTTATTTTGAAATCAAATAGGAGTTGCAAAGTATAAAATCATGAGAATGCTGGTAACATTCTCCCTGTTTACCAGTTGACAGTGCTGATTTGACCATTGTTCAGTATGACTTAAGAAAAATGAATTTGGATGTGTTTCAGATGTTTTGGGCACTGCTTGCTTAATATGAATAATATGCCTAAGGAAAACTTGCAGTCCACTGATTTAACCTTAGAATCCAAGCAAGCAATCCAGCAGAGCCACAAGAATTAGATTTAGAAACAATTCTGCTGCATACTCCCAATCAACTTTTTCTTAGAAAATGGTCTAATTAAGAACAAAAATAGCCGTTACAAAATCATGTTCCATTGCCATTTCCTTTTGCTTCCTCACTCAGCTTTGCTTGAAAACAAAACCTTGTTCTGACAGCGCTGAGCACCAGGGCTGCTGCTGCCCTTACGTGAGTTTTGTGCTCCTTGTGCCTCTGCAGCTTCGCAGAGCTGTTTGTTCTGCAGCCACTTAGTGTACGACCTTGAGCAAGACAGCAAGGGCTGAATTTTTCAGAAAGTGGTCTTTAATTAGGCAAATTTCTGTTCACTGCTGTATGCCTTGGGGCTGCTTGAAGCAGGATGCTGGAAAAATACATTTATTGGGCCTTGCTTGTCTGAGAAGTCAGAGTTGCATGAATAAAGAAACGCTGTGACCTTGCTGCTTGCTTTAGAAGAAGCACAAATCAGTGTGTGGTAGTGAACCTGTGCTGGTGTTGCAGAGCTGTGGGGCTGGTTGGAAGGATGTGGCCAAGGAGCTGAGAGCTGCCATGTGCTCACTCCCAGGTTCTGTTAGTACTCGCCAGCTCCTGGTTGTCCTTTGGTTCCCTGCCAAATGCACCCTGAGCAGGAAGCACAAGTCCTATCTGTAGGTGTGTTGGCTGAGCCCAGCCTCCTTGAGCAGCCGCATTGCAGGGTGCAGTCCCACCGCCTGTCCCTGTCTGTGTCCATCTCCTGCTGGGACTATGAACCCACACTCAAAGCATGTCAGTGACTGGGGAGTATCATCTCCTGCTGGCAGCCAGGATGTGCTACTCCTCATTAAGCACATCCCCCAAGTTTGTATCCTCAGAGCATGTGGTCACTTACAGTGTTTGGTACAGTCAGTGGCTGCTGCATCTTATCCTTCCTCAAATCTAGAGTACTTGGATGGGCAGGGAGTTCTGAAACAGGCAAGAAGTGGCTCTCTTCGTTCGTTCTAATATGTGTAATGGTTGGTATGCTTCATAAATAAAGGGATATGCCTGCAACTTTCTAGGTCCTCTGCAGGGAGAAAGCTGGAAGGTCATTCCATACAAGTTTTCTGAAGGCTAGAGCCTAAAAATGGCAAATCCCGATGTGACAAGAGAAATACCAGCAGAAGGAAACAAATGAAATAAGATACCCAAACGTTTGTACTATTTCCATGACTTCTTTAAATTATATATTTAAAAATCCCTCATTCTGCCCGGCTGTCACGGTGCAGCTGTGCCAGCAGCTGTCAGCCCCACTGGTGCATGCGCTTTGATGGAGAGCACTTATTGGAAATGTGTAACTGACTGCTGCCAGGGAACTTCTCACAGGCTTTAACTGATGGGGGTCACTCATGTGAGCCTGCTGTCCTTATTTTATGCGTGTAGAAGTTTCTAGTTCTGGACAACCTTTTGGAAAAGTCTTGGAGAGCTGAATACAGCTGCAAAATCTGTGGCAGGCTATTTAAGGACATAATAGAGCATGGCACAAAAGTAAGACCTTTTTCCAGGGCGCTCTAATGCAATTATATAGCAAATATGTAACTTTATCAGGGACTATTGTTGAGCTTTCAAAAATTCTATAGAAAAGTTGGTATTTTCTGCTCCTTTAATAACAGGTCGGTGTGTGCATGTGGCTGCCAGTTTTATTGGCAGCTTTGTTAACTTCCTTGCTGCCACAGCGATGGCTGAGAAATAGGACTTGTTTCTCTCCACTTCAGACTGTTTTTTCCCTGGTTTTGCTTCTTCACTTCAAGCTGCGCTGTCTCAGAATCCCAGCTGGAGCCAGCACCCTATTGCACTAAGTGCTATACATTAAAGGAACAATGTGTAATGTAGTAAATAATGCTTGAGGTGTGGATAAAACTGTAGCCTTTTCGCTTTTTTCTCCACTGTTCAGTCTGTTGCATGTATATTCTGTGTCTGTCTGGTGAGGGAACATTGGATCTGATCCATCGAGGTAAAGGTGATCTTAGTGTTAAATAGAAAGTCTCACTGATTTCTTGAGGCTACTCATTTGTTAGAGAAAGAGAAGCATTAATATGCAATAATGAATTGAATCCGTCATGTATAAGACATGCTTATGCTGTTTTTCCAGGTGAATTTAAAGATTGTCATTGTGATATCATCATGACAAATACTTCTCAGGAGTTCTTACTTCACCACAGGAGTTAACCAGATGTATTACCAGCAAAGTCCCAGGGATGCCAGCAGTGTGGGCTGTGATTTTCAGTGTAGCATTAGAGAGAGGTTTCAAGAAGGTGTGTGCTGGCAGGGAGGAGGCCGACCAGCCAGAGGTAAAATGATTAGTAAATAATTTTTATGTAAGAAAATAAGTATTTCCTGAAATGTCAGTAGCTACTACATAAATATACGTGCCATTATTTGACACTGCAGTGATAAATCCATGCTGTGCGACAGCATTATGGTCTGAGGAATGAGTTGTGATGTCATGGAACAGAAGTTTGACCAGTCGTTAGAAGATGAAAGTGGATCCGGTGCTTTTACAGTAAGAGGAGAAGAAGGCAGGAGCTGTATGCAGGGCTTTCTGGCCTCCAGAACTCTTTTGGATGCCTTGCTAGGCATCCTTGTCCATAACCATACTAAGAGTGCTGCGTGCTGGACGTGTTTTTTCCTTCATGCTGATGTCATGCACATCCTCCAGTCAGTGAGTCAGAAGTAGTGGAGAGATGCGTTCTCAGCTAGTCACGTAAATACTTAATTGCTGAGAAATTACATTATTTGGCTTATATTTAGAGTAAGGCGTTCAAAATGTCTGCGTAACCCAAAATGTTGAATTTGCTTCAGTTGTCTTGTCAGTGAGTGAATTTGAGGTAACCATTTGTGCTTTCTGTGGCAATATTGATTGCTGTAAATAATAATACTCTGAGCAAATGAAAACTTTTGCTCCAAATAGAAATACTCAGAACAGCCAAAGGGAAGAAAAGCCATCAGCAAGCTCAGGGCAGCAGTTACCAGTGGAATCTCCGAAAAGGTTGGAAAAGTAAGGCTTAATGATTAGTAGCGATGGGTATCTTAGCGTTATCAGCAGCCATTACTTCATTCCTCATTAGCCTTAGGACCTCACATGGTGATATGGCATGAATTTAAATCCAGTACTGGAAAATACAATTGGTTCCCATGTGTCACAATGTGACACACAAGTCAGCCAGGGTGGGTAAGGATCTTGTGCTGGCCGTGTGTACGTTCATTTTCTTCAGTGCCCAGTGCTCATGTATGCAGATTCTGCTTGAGTTAGTTATGTTTTCTGGGATCAGCGGTCACTGGAGTCAGTAGTTACTCATTCTTTGCTTTTGACAAGGGTGTATAATCTTTTTGTTACCAGTATTATGTGTCTGGAGCATGCAAATTCGTCTTTTGACAAGCGTGGCAGTGCTCGTAAATAGCACTTACACGAGTGGTTGTATGTCTGATTGTGGGTCATCTAGAAGCAAAGAACTTGCAGACGTTATGTTTCTGTCTAACAAAACCTTATTTATTGTAGTGGCAAAGTCTAAGGGAGAGTCAGTGCTGGCAAATTCCTCTGCGTTTTCTTACAATTGCATAATTTCTTTCTTCCCACTCCTTCACCTTTGTAACCACAACCTTCCTGCCTAGCATGGAAGCACCTCTCTCTAGGAGCAGGTTACAAAGCACAGAGGACTGCTTTTATGCATTTAAGGGATGTTCTACCCTAAGCTTTCTAAGGAGCAAGAGCCGTAGGGCACCATGTGCCATTCTGCCCTCTGCACCTCCGTAAGCAGCCAAAGCAGCCTGCTCTGATCAATGAGCAGGTTCTGTGTGCTCCTCTGCTCCTGCTGGGACACAGCGGTAGCTGGAAGGGATGGATGGTGGGGAGGCTGTCCAGCCCCTGGATGGGGAGCTGAGGATAAACCTGCTCCCAAAGCGGGTACCTTCATTTTCTCACCAGAACTGAGAATTCACACTAAATAAATGGTCAGTGTCCTTAGGATGGTTTTAATGATCCTGCTCAGCTAACCAAGGCTGTCACTGAACAGGTATTTCTGCTCAAGGGTGAGATGTTTCAGACTGGAGATCGGTGCTGGCAGAGGCTGTGGTTTTCAGGCCTGGGCTGTGGAAGCGCTTCCTGAGCTATTCATCTCTGCCCCGCGTGCAGAAGCCATGTTTTGGGATCAGGAGTGCTGTCTGCCTCTTTCAGGGCACTGGCTGAACTGCAAAGAGCATAAAAGCTTCCCTTCACTTTTCTCTGGTGCTGCCGCAGTAGCTGGCGGCCGAGTGAATGTGTGAGTGTGTGTGTGAGGGCAGCTGGGCACAGAGGGCCAATTCACAGCCTCGCCAGCCCCTGCTCTGCTTTGTTGGAGAGCCAGGGCCTGCCCAGGAGAGGACAGATTTCCTGGCTCCTTCCCCTCTCCAGCTGCACCGTGTAGAACCTATTAACGTGCATTGACGTGCCGCTACGGATAGGCCAGACACAGGACAGAAAAGCACGAGGGAGCCCACGCTGACATCACTTGTGGGCTCATCTTACAGCTTTTAGCAACTTCTCCCAAATCAATTGCTCCCCAAACTTTTCTGTCTCCATCCAAAAACGCACGTCAGCTGGTGCTCTAAGCCTGGTGTCATGTCCCCTGCTGTATGTGTGGCACTGGAGCCTGTTTCTGCTTTCTCGTACAGCTTTGGCCAACTGCTGCAGGTCTCCTTTGGCACGGACAGCAGTGTGATCCTCAGCTGGGAGCCTTTCATTTGGGATTGCAAACTTTGGAGAGAAGGCACTGAAAGAGTTCAGTGTAAAATTAAAAGCCTACTTGGAGAGATTTCTGATGCTGACCAATTAATAGCAACAGTTTCTTTGCTTTCAGTGCTTAATGGGCTGCATTAATTAAGCAAGGGATGAGTTTGGATGGGAAAATGGAGTGTAATTGTGGGAATCAGCTTTAGTTCTCGAAGTGTGCAGGCTGTCCCTTGGTTTGTGAAGAATATTCTTCTGTAGACACCTTAGATTCTGCTTTCCAAAATGTAAAAAGGCCTTTGCGTTCTGAAAGCACCTATGGTTCTGTTAATTTTTTTTCTATGAACCAATTTCATCTGCTGAGCAGCAGCACGCAGCCCTCGCCCTGCGCCCGTTTCATTACTGACTGCTGTTACCTGCTCTGGGAGGTCAGTATACGTTTCTGATTTTTTTTATGTGGAAATGAACATGGTCATGGTATCGTTGTGGATGAGTACTGAAATTAGCGTGGATGTTATTGTCAGGGCTTTTTGACAAATGTCATTTTAAAAGCATTTCTGGGAGGGTTTTTTTTTTTTTGAAGTTGTTTCTATTCTGTTCTGACAGTTGGCAAACATCAAAAAAGATCTGCTAAGGAGACAGATGCTGACTTAGTGGGTACACAGTTTGAATGACAAACCAAGATCAACAGATCATTATTTTTCACAGCAAGCGAAGAAGAGCTGAGAGAAATGGCTCATCTTGGTGCCAACCTGTGCCAGGAGCATCTCTCATGTTCCAGAATGCCACACAACAGGAGAGGCTCTCGGTTGCACCATTTTGGGGTTTTGCTCTCTTTGATTGCAGTTATGTTCTTTTTCCATTTGGGCCACTACGAGTTGGCTCAAAGTACTGCCATTGCAAAAAGGAGTCTGATAACCTCATCTGCTCTGGTTTCAATCAGTGGTAATAAGTTGTTGTATGTGGATTCAGTCAATAGCAGTGGTAATTCCCCGTAACAGTCATTTTATACTTCTGTGTGCAGCTTTTGAGGTTTGAGTGCTGCTGGATTGATGAACTCAGCATGTTTTTCTGCAAGTCACTGGAACAGGTTGCCCAAGGAGGCTGTGGATGCCCCATCCCTGGAGGCATTCAAGGCCAGGCTGGATGTGGCTCTGGGCAGCCTGGTCTGCTGGTTGGTGACCCTGCACATAGCAGGGAGTTGAGACTCGATCTTTGTGGTCCTTTTCAACCCAGGCCATTCTGTGACTCTGTGAAGTCCTGCGCTTCCATGCAGCAGCAGATGATCTGTCCAATGCCTGTCCTGTCCTGGTCCTGGAAGGTTTATGTGAGCAGCACAGTCGTGTAACTGAACATGAGTGCGATGTGCCACCAAGCCATTGGGAAGCCTGTGTATTCTTTTACGCTTTGAACAGAGCAGTAGTACTGGCTAGGCTATAATTACTTGTTTGCTTCAAAAGGATTGTTGTGTTACTTTAAAAAAAAAAAAAAAAAAAGCCTAGTTTTCAAATGCAGGTGATTAATTGCAGGGTTTGGGCCCACAGCCTGCGCTTTTGGTTCCTCAGATGGAATCTGGTCACTGGGATCCCACCTGTGGATAAGGGATCTCCCACATGTGTGGTCATGTGCTGGTGCAGGCTGTGGCCGTGTGAATCCAATTGATGCTACAGAAGGTCCCCGTTTTTCCTCAATCTCTTTTTGCTTTTATCCTTTTTATAACTAAATAACACTTAATTTAAGTCTCCTTACTGTGAGCCAGTAATGGTGTGAGCTAGCTAGGCTAGCCTCAGTCACTGTGAAGGCAAACAGGCAGTCGGTCAGCCTGTGTCTTCTGACTAGAGCAGAGAAATGTCCTCACTGTGGTCTCATTACTGTCAGTAGGCACTGGAGTGCATGCAGGCAACCAACCAGGGTGATCTCAGATTGTTGCTTCTGAGTCATGGCAGTCATTTTCAGCTCAGTATTTCCTGAGCACCAGAAGCTTCTAAATGGTGGGGTGAAACTTCTGAGCAGCTCCCATCGTGGGTGTGCTTGCTCCCGAGTTAGAAATATGGGTTACAGGCCAAGTGATCTGTTGTGACTCTGACAGATGCATCTTTCTCTTTCACTATTAGCTATTTTAAAAAAAAAAGTACGAAAAGGCAAAACTGGTGCTGCCCTTCCTCCTTTGCTGGGATCAGCCAGCACAGGCTGACACAAGACATCCTCTGTTAGTTCTGAACCTGTTGTTTTCTCTGGTGGGGCAGCATCTTTGAACATAATTGCATCTGCTGAAAGTAGAGAATAAGCCAGTTTGCTCTCAGTGTCTGTGTGTGATTCTGGGATGTGAGAGGAGCAGGCTGTGCTGTACTGTGGGAGGAGGGCAGCTCTGCTCCTTTGGCCCTGAGTGCTACCACGGGGAGTTCTGGTGATGAAATGACAACCTGTGAAATCATGACGTCTGCACCCAATCATACTGGTGACCTTCCATGCATCTTTCCCACTGCCTGCTGCTTGAATTTCAGCATGGAAGACAGCAAGTGGAGTTGTTGTTGGTTGCTGGGGCTGGAAATGGCTTCCTGCAAGTGATGGCAGCTCCGAAACTGTGCTGTGTATGGAGAGCACAGACTTTATTTTTAAGTAGTGAATACCTGCAAGGCAGTACAGGATTTCAGGAGAGATGCTGTTTTGTCATTCCTGGGCTACTGTAAAGGAGATGGAGAAAGCACTGGGTTTTTTTGGGAGACAAATACTGTATGTTTCAAAATGAGAAGGAATTCCTAATGCAAAATGAAGAGATGACTTCAGAATGGTGCTGTAGGAAGGAGATGTTTTCTGGGCGTTTAATTATGGGGCTGATCTGAATGGGAACATCCAAATCTATTTTGATGTGATGATTGCAAACAAAGCTAATGCAGTTTTCAGAGGTGTCAGTCAGAGTCGATGGGGGTTTGTTTCCCTCTGTCATAAAGCTGTACCACGCACAGCAATTAAAGCCTTTTTGCTGTGACTTGCTGCTACATCATACATCAGCACGAGTTTAGCTGAATTCTAAGTCATCTTTGTCTTGTTCAGAATTCAGTAGGAATTTCTGTGGTATGAAGGCATGCTGGTAGTTTCACAACAAATCTTCCTTATGAATATGTACACTGAAGTGCCTCAGCATGCATGGTGCAAACCATTACGTGCACGGATGGTGTGTTTGTTTTAACCTCCTCGAATTCAGATGTAACTCTGCTCTTCTTGCTGTTGACTCTGCTCCCATCAAGCTCTACACCATCGACTGCATTACTTTACTAGATGTGTGCTGTGGACATGGATGCTATAAGACATGTTTTCCTTATTCCTCTCGGAGATTTCTTGCCTTTTGTGGCCTCTGGTTTTCCATAGCCTTTCCTGAGGTTTCCCTGTGTTAAGCATTTTGAGTTTATTTGTTGCTTCTCATGGTCTCCCATGACAAGATATAAGAATGTCTCAGTCTGTTTTCCTATAACCACTGAGGGAAGAGAGAAATGAGAAGGAATCGTTCTCCAAGTTATTCACCCACTGTGCTGTGAGGGTTGAGGGTTTTCAGTGTGGGAGTGTGCTGAAGACCTGAGTACTAGTAAAAGAAAACAACGTTTTTTTTCCTGATTAATTTCTCCATATATCTCTTATTTAGGGAAAAATAAGCAAAACCTTTTTTTTTTTCCAGACCAAATCAAACCATAGACACACTAGCTGTGCTTTTGCTCAGGTCAGGGAGATGTCAAATGAGATGGCAGTGAAGTAATGAAATGGTTTAAAAGAAGTAAGCGTAGCTCCTGGTAAGGCATCACAGTGCAGAGGAGAAATGGGCTGGGGAGCATCTAGAAAAACAGGGATCTACAAACAATTGAATGCCATAGTGATCTTAAAGAATTGCTTATCAGCTTGATGAGTTGAAGTGTTTTGTTGAGACAGCTTGGGAGTTGGAGAAGGAAACTGGGGCATTGGGGAGGAGTAAGTATGCAATTCCTGCATCTGTCAGAGCAATAATGGGGCAGGTGTGTAAGTCTGCCCTGGAGATGCTTGAGCAGACTCTCTCCAGGGCCTGGCTTAGTTCTCAGAAGAACTCGGAGGGGTTCCTTGCTCAGTGTTGGGTAAGGGAAGTGCAGGTGTGGCTCTTAAAGCACAGGTGGAAGACGTCCACTGTATAATTTGTAATGGCTTCTTTCAGACTTGAGATTCTTTGTCCCCAAATCAGTAATTACAAGAAATTGCAAGTCTGATGCTAGCATACAGATCCTGAGTAACTCCAAGGCAGTATAACTCCACTGAACTCAAGGACCGCAGCATCTTTTCTTCTGTTCTTGAACGTGGATGAACAGATTGCCTTACATAGCCGTGGTGTAACAGGGGTTAATCCTTATTCAAGTGCTGATGTGCCTAATGTTTGTTGACATTTAATTGAAACAAAGCCTAGGAAACTGAAAACAAGAGAGTAGGAGATTTCCTAAATCAGTGTGTCTAAGTGGGGGAGAATTTAATTTCTATATTGGAAATTGCAAGTTTGACCCAAGAGCTGAGTTAAGCTTTCCTTCCTATTTGTATTAGAATGGATCCGTTTCTAATTTGGTATAATTTAAGTCCTGTATTTTAAAAAAAAAAAAAAAAAAAAAAAAAGGAATGTGGGGAAAATGTTTTGTTATCATTTTTCTGTAAGTTGTTCTTTTTCCATCTGTTAGTTTTAATATAGTTTTTGTGCATTTGAAAGTAAACACTTTCTCCTGCACAATGTTCCTTCTGCTACTCCAGCGTCCCAATACAAGTTATAACACATGCTACACTCCAGTAGAAAAGCATCACATTCTTTTTTCTCCCAATAATTACCAAAGGTTACAGCAGGTGCAAAGAGGTTATTTGATTTAATGTTTTAGAACCATTCAAGAGAAAGTGCACTTGTCACTTTCCAAAGTGTCTAATGCTGCCTTTGCCTCCAGCGAAAGAAAAGAGGGTTTTGTTTGCACTGCAGAAGGGTTTGCTCATCAGCTGGTGCCACCTAATTATTGACATTGTACCTTTGTATTGCTTTTAGTTCAAGGATCATAAACTTGGTCAGGTTGATTACTTACCAATTAATCTCAAATGGATTTCACTGTCTAATCTAATTACTTATATTTCTGTTCTGTGTTGCTGTTACACCTCTTGTAAGGCTTTCAGCAAACTCAATAATGACAATGTACAAGGATGCTGTGGCTTGGCATTTATAAATGTCAGAAATCACACGTGCTTGTTTCAGTTTGGTCTTTGTTTCTGGCTGTCCCAGTTACAGACCAGTCCCATCTAGGTGTTGTCCTCGTCTGAGCCTTTACATCTTGATCATAGCTGTCTTATGGGGCAGTCACGTTCTGGGCTGCCAGTCCTATTCTATTATCTTCTAGTGAAGAAGAAAAAAAAGCTACCTAATACCCTAATGATAGGCTCGTGAAATTATGAAGCGTGTCGTGCTGCATAGTGGAAGATAATAGCGATGCCAATAACAGCAGTAGAACTTGTAAGCATTTATTATTGGAAAGCATGAGAATATTTTAAACACAGCTTCGGAACGGGTGGGTGAGCAGCAAGGACTGAGTGGTTCTGTGAGAGGCAGCTGTGTGTGCTCTGGGTGCTGCAGGCTGCTCCAAGAAGGTCTCTGGAAGTCAAGAGAAGTGGTACCTTCTTTTTTAATGAAAAATGCGTTAATTTGTGTTTCCGTCTCTGTCTATGCCTCTGCTTATTAGAGCAGATCTGCAAATCTCAGGGAGGTGGTGAAGTCACTGTTCATGGAGGTGTTGAAGAGAAAGGTGGGTATCACGCTGAGTGACACAGTCAAGAGTGGTTGCGTGTGTGAGTTGGTGGTTGGTCCAGGTGAACTTAGTGGTCATTGCAGCCTTAATGATTCTATGAAATACGCCATTGGCCAATTTTTCTTTAATTAGTATCATTAATTACTTTGTAATTTCATCTGTGTCAGTCAGTATGCTGGGCTTGGACTTGCTCACCTCCCAGCTGAAGTGGGCAGAGCTGTGTGGAGGAGGATTTCCAGGTCCAAGGGGCAGAGAGCTGTCTGAGAAATCAGCTCCTGCGTGTCAGACTAATGGAGTAAGGGAAGGTGGCAGAAAAATAATTGCATTCTCTTTGTTAATGAAAGAGCACTTCAAGTCACTAATGGCTTCACCAGCTTAATTACTTTGCAGCGGCGGCAGTCAGAGGCCTTGGTTCGAGGTCTGTAATAGCAGGTATGTGTAGCCGTTCTGCAGTGGACAAGACTGTTGGGTGCAATGGCAGTTCAGAGGTATGGAGAAGTGCAGGAAAAAGAGATGAGGTGCTTGGTGATGGGCAGGGACATCTCCCAACCCAACAAATGCTGTGTGTGCACGGGTATGTGCTTGTTCTGTGTGAGAGTTGCTGCATTCAGCTATACGCACATTCTGCAGGGGATCCAGCAGGCAATAAAATATATACAGTAATTCAGTGGAACCCAGAGGGAACATGTAATGTGATGCAAATATTGGGGCCAGCCAATCTATAATAAGGATTTATAAGGCGGACAGCGACTGATGAGTAAAATGGCTATCTCCCACTTCTATATGCAAGATGAAGAAAATGTCCAAAGAGACTCCAGTAAAGGTGATAAAAGCATTTTTGAGTTTTGTGGAGGAAAGCGAACGTTTGCTTTGGGGAGTAAAGGAATAGAGGAGTGGTCCTGGCTTTGTCCTTAAGAGTTTTGTGTGGGATAACACTCTGCTGCATCATATGTGAGCATGTGACACCAGAGTTACCGGGCTGCACCTGGAGACCTGTGAAGCAAGGCTGGTTTCGGTGCTCACTTGGGTTAGTGCTTCTTGGCTGAGTCAGGCCCTGCGTTTTTTCCCTGGTTATTTCAAAGGCTTGGGTCAATAGCAAACTAATCAACATCTCAGAGCAGTGTGTTGGTAAGGGCCAACGCATCATAACCAGTTGTCCAAACAGCAGTTCTATTGACATCTGACTTTTGAATACTTCTTAAGTTCAAATGCGTATTTTGTGATAGCATGAAAAAACTGCTGCTGTTCAGTCACTGACCCAAAATCTTTGTGAAACATAGAGTCCTCACTTTAAGTTAGCTTTTCTTTTTTTTTTTGGTTTTCCATTTAGAGCTGCAAGACGTGGTGCAGAGCAGTAGAAGTGTGCGGTTACCTTCAAGAGTGCATTCAAAGGACGGAGGGGATCTGTCCGATGCTGGCACATCACACCCTGTCCCGAGTTCCTTGCTGGCAGCAAGATGCCAACAGCCGTGCTGGGTGCTCTGTGTCAGTGGGTTTTAGTATTTTAGGAACATCATTTCTGTGGTTTGTCTCGCCAGGCTACACGTTTCTGTATCGTCTGACTTGTAATTATATCCCCTCCGTGAAACAGTTTTCTGATAAATTGGAAGGACTTATTCATCTGCTTCTGCTGAACTATGTATAGAACTGAGCCGCAGCCGTGATTTGTACCCTTGCAGTTGTTTATTATTTATTCCTGGGAGTCTCAGTGCCTGTTGGAGAAATCTGTGGTGTGGGATGGTGTCATGGCAGTAGTGAAGAGCTGGGTTCAAAGTGGGAGGCAGCCATTCCAGAACGTTTTTATTTTTAGATCCTCCTTTCCTTAGTCTTGGATGCTGCCTCTCTGCCCTCCTTCAGTCTGATTGCTGCCAAGCTGTGTGAGACAACTTCAAACTGACATCCAGCCACAGCTTGAAATGCGCCTTGAAATCTGTTTTAATTAGATACGAGCCATAATAATTTAATTACAGATCCACCCACTAAATTGTCTGTTTTGAATTTTAGCAGCCACGTTGTGTACAGAAACAAAATGTTTGGAGCAGTTCCCTCTGATTCCTACCAAGGCCATTGAAGCCAGGAGTGCGGCACTGGTGTGCTCTGCTTGTTTTACCTCAGGTTTGCTTGTCACCACGCAGCGTGTAACATCGAAGGGTAGGGACAGTGGAGCTGTGCAGGGTCTGGAGCACTGCTCTAATGGGGAGCAGCTGAGGGAGCTGGAGTGCTTCAGTCTGGAGGAGAGGAGCTCAGGGAAGACCTCATCTCTCTCTATAGCTGTCTGAGCAGAGGTTGTGGCAAGGGGGAAATCAGCCTCTGCTCCTGGGTAACAGCAATAGGATGAGAGGGGATGGCCACACTTTGCACCAAGGGAGGTTCAGGTAGGATATTAGGAACAGCATCTTCTCCAAAGAGCTGTCAGGTGCTGACATGGGTTGCTCAGGGGTGGTGGGATCGCTGTCCCTGGAGGTGTTCAAGGAACATGGAGATGTGGCCCTGAGGGATGTGGGCAGTGGGTATGGAAGGGGTGGGCTGGGCTTGGAGATCTTAGGGGTCTTTTCCAGCCTCTGTGGTTCTATGGTCTACATAGAATATTCCAAGGTGGAGGAGACCCACAAGGATCGTTGAGTCCAAGGCAGCTGAAAGTTAGCTGCTTGCTCCTGTGGGTGTTTCCTAGTGCTGAGGAAGCCCCCAGAGACAAGACTGGGCAATGAATGGCTGGAGCTTGAGAGGTATCCCATTGCTGTATGAACAGACCTGTCAAATAACTAATTCCTATCAATTGGAATTAAATAGGCATCAGATGTTGAAGATGGAATTCCATCTTTCATTGTAGGTATATAGAGACTGTTGTCCCAGAGGAATCGCTGCTGGGAGCGGGGTTGGAGTTGCTATGCAGTGATCTGCATACCATGAGGTACAGCTGTCTAAATTTGCAATTGACAAGAAGACTGATAATTGTTAGGTCCTTGGCCATATGTAGTAATTAGAATAGACAAAGCCGCTTGGTCATGTGGGGGTGCTGGCTGGTATGTGATGCCGTGCATCGGCTCAGGGCAGTGAGCAAGGACTGTGCTGCAGGAGTGGCTGTGTCTGAGCAGTGGGCTGGGGGCAGCCCTGAACTCTGCTGCAGAGCACTGCTCAAGCCCTTGGGTGAATGCATGCATGCATTGAATCCTCCCAGTAGCGTCCATCATGAACAGAAATGACTATTCTTAGGGACAGGGTGACAGCAGAACTGTCCTGGGGAAAATACTTGCTAATAGGCCCAAGTGCTGTGTGAGCATACCTGAAACACTCTTCACTGATCAAGTGGGAAATGCTAATTTTATTCGTTCTGAATTATCTAAAAGAAGGCATTAAGTAATGTTCTTGAAGGGCTTCGTGTTTTACTTCAGTATGTCTGAAGAAATACTGCTGTTGAGAATATTGTAGTTGACAGCACAAATTCTATAATTCCCATTAGCTTTATGGTGTAGCATTTATTTCTACTTTGCTAGAATTGCAGATTCAGTGCAATCTTCAGGTTTGAACTGTTCTGTACCTTCGTATTCACAAATGAGTAATTTCCAGCTTGATAATTTCTTCATTCGTATGTGTAAGTTCTTGAAACTTGTGAAGGATGTTTTTTTCCAAAATTTTGGACAGCTATTCTGATGAAATCCTGTTAACAGGATTTCTTAGTGGTGAGCAGTTGGTTGAAAAGCTGGGAAATCTAAATTAATTCTCCTTTTTGTTGCCTGTGGTATAAAATCCCATTTAAATCAGTTATGAAAGCTGCTGGATGGGAGCATCCATTCACATGGGCAGCGGGTGCTGGAAAGCAGCTGCTGTGCTTAAGCTCAGCTGGGATCCCGAAGATGACTTAGCGATGTGCTCCTTGTAAGTCAGCAGGGACCCTTGTGATGGAGGCCTGATGTCCTGAGGGTAAATTCTGCCTTTACCTGTGGTGTGATTGGGCTGTGCTGCTTCAGCCGGCTGCTGCCAGAGCAGGAAGCTGGCACGGCACTTGTCAGGTGTTCCTGTTTCCTTGGCTACGAGATTGTTTAAATGCCATCAGTTTTATTGGCATTAATGAAAACCTTCTGGGATACGTGTCTTCGCATGATAGGCAGCAGTCTCCTTTGTACTGCAGGCTGTGACAAAGCATTGGCTGTAAGGACGTGGTGTTTTGGGTACTGATCATTCACCTCCCAGTAGGAAGAAAGCAGTTTAGGAAGAGAGAAATACTAAAACTGTGTAAGTCTCTATACTGAACATCCTCAGATGATGTCCTTTATTGTTTGAATCTTTTGTTCCGTGACACTAATATGCTACCGAGACTTTTTGCTTCCAAAAACCAAGTATGTGTTTCTTTGCAAACACCTATAATTATGTCAGAATTGTATAAAAGGTTTTCTATTTGCATAGAATAGCATTAATTTTGCATTCTTCTCTCAAATGAAGCACAGAGAAGGAACGAATAATTTATTCATGCAAAACCAACCCACATGAATCATTTATTTACCACTTCTGGTGATTTCTCAAGCTCCCTTTTTATGCATCAAGCTGCAAATTAATAAAAAATTTCTAGGGATTGATTTTGTCCAGAGGAAAGTAATTCCCTCCGTAGCTTCCCCTATACAGAAAAGCATTATGTGAACTTGGGGAGAAAAAGTCCATGGGAGGAATTTTGTTTGTTAAATGAAGTAATTCTGAAAGAGGAGCTGTAAGAGAAACAGTTCTCATTCCTAATGAAGATTTGAAAACAGAATTGTTCTTTAAGTCAATCCATGAATTCAGAGCAACTCCCTCGATTAGGTGAGGTTTTATCACCCTGTGTAATGTGTGAGATCTGCAAATGCATGAGGAGGTGAGTGAGAGGTGTCCCGACTTCCTAAAACTGTGGTCCTTTTCCAGCATCACAGTTTAACAGAACAAATTCTGCTCCTGCTGGGCTCAGGAGCAAACAGCCCATTGAGTTCTGCCAGAGGTCCTTTGGAGGATGTTTGGTGAGGTACCATGTGGGTTTTACAGTTATGGTGGGTTAGGTACTGTTTCTTGAGCCACCGTTTGGGGCTCAGGGTGGGTTTTGCTCCATGTTTTGTTACTGCAGGGCATCCCCCTTCCATCTCAGGGGATTCAGAGGTGCTGTGAAACAGTGGAGGGTGCTCATGCCTGATGGAATGATGGGCAGATGCTAGGATGTGTTGTAATTGAGAATTCTGCAAGGCTGTCATTTTACACTGTGTTAAGAGCTTCACAAATATGGTAAGATTATCTTAACAAAAGTGAAAAGTAATTATTGTGCTTTTTTTGCCACTATAATCAAGGGCCTGTCAGCATCTCCATTATGCTAGAGATGGCTGGGGAGGCTAATCTAAGTGTGCGTGAGGAATACTTGTGTGGAATTAAAACCTGGTGAGAGGTGCAAATGTTTTGTTTAGTGTTCTGATTAACTTTTTTTTCTTTCAGTAAATGGGCTCTTGAACTGATCACTGGTATTTCTGTATAGGCTTAGTTTAGGCCATTTAAGCAAAGCGAAACGTAGAACGATCAAAGGGGAAGTAGTTACTGTTTGATGGATGTTTCATAGCTCTGTTGGAAGTATTTTCTCTTGAAATGCACGTTTGTGTGACAGGAGTCAGTGCCATAATGGCAATTATCATGTTCTGTTTCTGCCATCCAGCAGATGTGCTGAATGCACTGAATGCTGTATTTTGGGAAGCTCCCCTCTTAGCAAGGCTCCTTCCCTGATGGAGAGCGTGACAGCAGAAAAGCTGAAGTTTCTTTACTGTCTGCCACCCAGTTAATGGCCGAGTCCTCACCTTGCTCTGGTGTCCCAGCGATCAGATTGTTGTACCTGGGGGTTGCAAGCAATCTCTGTGGTTGTTAATTTGGTAATGCAGCACTAAAGTTTGTTGGATCTTCACAAGGTCTTGTTTCAAGGGTAATTAAACAACTCATTATGTTAGGTAACGTTGGAGATTGCATTTTTGATTTTACTTGTATTCTGAAATTTGCTCCAGCTAAAAATAGTTTTTATAAATGAAACTGAAAGAAGCAACTAGGGATAGATATCTACAAGTTTGTGAATTATGGGTCAGGGAATTATGAGTATGATCTGTCTCAGAAGCAGAGCTACCCATACTGATTGGTCTTTCTCATGCAAGGTCTTGGTAGATTTAAAAAAATAAAAAGTAATTCACTTGATCTAAACCATGGTAGTTGTTGAGATCTAAATTTGGCTAACCTCTTGCTTGAGTTGAGGAGCTAAAAAGTGCTAATGCTAAATATGCTGTATTTAAATCCGTTGATACAACTGACATTGACAGCAACAGGCTCTTCCTATGGAAAGGTATTGGCTGTGTTGCTAAAGGCTTGACATTTTTAGATTTTACAAGTATGACTCGAGTCTTGCAGATCTTAAAAGTGAGACAACGATTTCTGTTCCCAGCTCTATACTGTCACAGAAGAACAGAAAAGCTGAATTCTGAGTGCTTGGATTTAAAAAGATTTTGGAAACATATTTAAAAGCCACAAGGACAACATGAAACAAGGAAATGCAAACTTGAAAGTAATTCATTTGCTTTCTGAATAATTAAAAACTCCATGTGAAATGCATGATAACGGTTCAGTCCTCAGCAAGCTAGCAATGCTTATTTATCTGGTGTATTCTAGTTGGCAATTCATGTCCTTCTGCTAACAATATGCCAATTAAACATTCTTGCATTTTATTACTCATTTCCGTCAGTTCTTCTTGAAGATGAACACTACAGTGCAGTTTTCATGAGTACGAAGGTGATTACTAAGATGCATGGATTGGTGGTAGCAGTTGCTGGTTGGTGCCAGCAGCTTTGGAAAGGTGGATGCTACCAGTTCCCAGGGTAGGTGGCATACAGCCCTCTGCACCCCCAGCAAGTCCACTTGCAGTTCAATTATACATGTGCCAAATGCTTTGCTTCTCCTTTTGTGAATACCAGTCTGGTTTCTGAATGTTCTCCTTTGATCCAAGGTCTTGTGTGTGCTTTTGCCAGTGAGGCCTGGGGAGCATAGTGCCTTTGGAGAAGTTACCCTGTACCTTGAACTTGAAGCATGTCTGGACGTGGAATTTTCACTTGACACACTGACTTACTCTTAACACATGTTCTGTAGATTAGCATTAAGCTCTACCAGTATCTAGGGGAAATCCTCTGTGAAGGGTGGGAAATTTTTTTCTCCAAAGTCACCAACAGTGAACTGGGAGATGAGAGTTCAAGTGGATTTCTTAATAAGTCAGCCCATTGGAGTAACAGTAAGGTGGGTTTAGAGATAGCTGTTCTGTCTTGGCTTGAAAAATGATTTATCAAGGGCCAGAATATTCCTGTTAGGTAATGAACATGGCTTGAAATGACTCGGCAGATGTACTCCAACCTCTCCAAAGAAAATAGCCCAATTTCTGCCTCCTGTTGTCATCAGTGACCTTTGTTCATTGCAGCGGCAGCGCAAGAAGCGCGTGTGGAATGGTTCAACCTTTTGCATATATCAGGCACTCAGTTTAATAGCTTTATCTCAGCAGCATCTTGAAAGTATAATGAAAAATGACTTTTCTCTTGTTGCTCTTTGATAGCTGTGAGGCTTGCGTTTTGAAGCAGTGTTGAACATAACAGACTTTCACTGGATGTGCGGTAAGGCAGTCGGCTCTTCATCCAGGAAACCGAGCTGTGTCAGTGCTGAGGTGTCCCTGCCGTCGTGTGCCCCTGTGTGAGGGAGGGCTGGTTTCATCGGGGCATGGGAATAATCATAATTGACATCAATTGGTTGAGGTGCTGTCTACAGAACGTCATTCCTAATCTGTTTTGTTTTCCTGTTTCATTTAAGGATTTATCTTTCTTTTAAAAGATTAATGCATGTCACACATAACAGCAGATTTTGTAGGTGGAGGCTTGTCCTTTTGATACATTAAGCAGTGTCAGATTTACTCTTTTAGGCTCCCATCTACACAGCTGTGAAACAGGCCTAGGGAGCATGTTCCAAGCGACTTTCCAAGTTCATGCTCAACCGATTTCTAAAACACAGTGATTTCATTTGTGACTGTGAGCGTGGTTCTGGTGGTAAGTCTCACTGATCTTCTTAAATAACCCACTGCTTCACGTGATGGATTGTGTAAACAAAAACCAGAACAGTGATCAGAGATTAAAGAAGCTGAAATACAGAAATAAGCTTTGTCTGTGGCAGCCAATTGAATGTGACCAGAAGAGTGAAAAACACCATGCTGGAGGATTTACCTCCCCAGATCTAGTGCTGCAAACGCAAGCAGTTGTTCTGCTATTAGATGTGGCAGAGATGATGGTGAGATGATTGAACCACAGATAAGTAAGGCTTAGATAACTAATTAGCTGTAGCTCCTTACCAAAACAACGTGAACAACAGAGCTCATCGCTGAGTGGCAGTGCCACCAGCAGAACCAGGCGGCTGTCGCTGCACTGATGGCTTGGTGACAGATTGCTGGGGAGCTGTGCTGGAGATGTGACACATTCCACTGTCAGTAATATACTTCTCTGCTGTTTCTTTCCCTGTGCAATCTTGTGTACAGGGCAAACTGCACTCCTGGGCAGCTGTGTCCCATCTCTGACACTCATGGCTCTGGCTGGGAGATGAATGTGGACTTCTACAGAAACAAAAAAATCCCCAAACCTTTTTCTCTCGTTCTGAGAGCTTGTTAAAATTAAACAGCAATTTAAAATCTTTGTATGTATGCAAAGGATCATTGTGAAGACATTTAGTGAACAAAATCCATCATCAAAAAGAGGATGATGTACGTCATCCCAGGAAGCTCATTTAGCTGAGTAATGAGAGCTGCTGGCCCTGTGTTGAGCTGTGCCTGTCAGTTATCGCAGTAACTGAACCGGGCACCCAGACTCCTTGTGTATCACAGGCCTTGTGAGCCACAGTAACGCCACAGCTTTCTGACATGTCAGTTTTTTGATAGGAGTGTGCTGTCTCGTATAATTGTCCTATGGCCAAGCATCTTCCTCCAGTCGGCTGCTGGAGGAGAAAGAACCCCACAGCCATTCCGTACTGACCAGGGCCTTCAGGCACTTCCACGTACATGGAGTGTGCAATGCACATGCATGAATTACTGAGCTGTTCAGGTTTTAATCGTCCAATTTATTGCTAAAAGCCAAATGGATGGATGCTTGGGATTATCCCCTGGAGACAGTAGTTGTGTTCGGGGATGATTTTTGAGAAAGTGAAGGTGTGGTGCTTTGATACAAATAATCTGTTAGACAGTAATTTGTGCTGGGTTAAGTATGGAGGTAAAATTCAGGATAGAAAATCCAAGTGCTCCATAAAACACGTTAAGGCTAATTCTTACTCTGAATTGGAATAATGCACTTAATGTTATATAAATATTTCTAAGTAAATGAAAGATTTTATAGGGCATTAAAAATTTATAGCACATCAGTTGCCTTAAAAATGCATTTCCTTTCTTTATACTCCTGTGCATTTCAGTCAGCCTGTCCTCAACTGTGCCTGCTTTGTTATGGCCCTCTTATTTCTGAGCAGTCATTACAAATGCCCTGAAGTTTAAGTGAATGCATTTGTGGTGGTTGCTGTGCGATGACTGTTCTGCTCTGTAAATAGACTATAAATTATGGATGGGGGATTTATGAATTAATCTATAGTAGATATCTTGTGCTCATAAATATTGTATGATACCTTGCAGCCTCTTCATAACGTGCTGCTGGGGATCTTTAGGTGCAGGGGTTTGTGCTCGTATCAGAAGCCGTTTTGATTTCTGCAGTGATGTTTCAGTTCATCTGTCAGGACTGCGCTTTGCAGCACATAGAGCAAAACTGTCCCATGTTGTGTCAGTGCAGTGAGGGATGTGCCTCCCTTCTTGCTGTTGGGAAGGGAGGTAAGTCAGGAGTTTTGTACCTTTGGGGCTATTTTTTCTTTAACCTAAGTCCTCTGAATAATATATATCTTCCCCAGGTAGCTAATTACAGGGTGAGATTAATGTGGGGGCAGATTTCAGCCACCCCTGCAGATCTCAGTAAGTGGCTATTAAAGCACTGTACTGTCAGCTGAGTGCGGCACTGAAATATTCTGTTTGCTCAAAATAAGGCTGAGATGCACTGGTAGACATGAAGGGGTATTTCAGCCAGCGTGGTGATTAGTGAAAGGCAAGTAGACAAAGAGAGGGCAGATCTCTATTTGCCTCTTTTGCTGTAAGTACCAAAACTTTCTGGGTAGCTTCATGATGTTCTGTGCTTATAGATATGCAAAGGAAGTTATTTATCCTTTGTGGAAGTATGATGTATTGAGCTATATCAGAAGACATAGCCAATTTGGGGAGTGTAAAAACATTTAAAATATAGCTGGACAGCAGATCTGTGAGCTTTGCCAGATGGGCTCTGTGTTCAGGAGCGGCAAAGAAAGAACATCTTGCTTTCTTACTGCTTGCTTTTAGCATCTCAGTACCAGCACAGAGATGAGGGCTTTGGTGCCACTCCTGTCATGCATATTTCATCACGTGTTTTTCCCCTTCCGCCTTTTCCTGACCACCTGTGTTGTCTCACCTCTCTCTTGTTGGCTGTGTAACCTCCAGCTCTGGACAGCTTGTCTCATTCTTCATACTCCAAAGTCATCAGAACCTGGCAGTCCTTAGCAGCAGTAGGCACAAGGAGGCCCTGGGGGAAGCTGGCCACAAGAGGACCCGGATGAGGATGTCATTCTGCTCTTCCCATCATGGCCACAATGCACAAAGTCCTTCCAGGGATTGCCTGTTGGAGTAAGTGTACTGTGTGTGCTTGGTTATGGACTCAGCAATTTGCATCTCTGCAAGAACTGACACCCTTGTCTTAGAAAGTTAGCAGCGGGAAATGGAGCAACGCAAGTATTACAGCACCGTTGGATTTTATTTTTTAAATGCATTGCAGTCTTGTTATCATCTTGATGTGTCCTAATTTGGGTGCTGGAACAACAGTAAGGTTGTGGATGGAAGACAGTGGGATGGAGCACACCTCCAGCAAGCCCGGCTGGTTCTGTGTGCCATTTCTGTATCTCTGAAAGTCATGGGGCCAATGGCTGCTGGTGCAGGCAGTGACATTTCCGCAGTCTGAGTCTGCTTCAAATCCACAGTCTGCCGTCACGTCTGGAATAGAGTGGTTGTTCTTTATATTTTTTTCAATTCCAGCTGTAAAATTGATCTCTAAGTAGTGCTTTTCTCAGTGTGGTGAATTAACCACTGGTGCACAATGGAGGAAAAAATGCTTCTTCAAATACATAGGTTCTTTATGGCCATGAAAGAAGGAAAGAAAGTGCAGAAGGTGACTGTTGTGCCTTGGGATGGACCTGCAGTTCTGATCAAGATGATGGCTGTGGGGGGACCTGAGCCTATAGCCAGGAGCTCCTGTATGCCAGCTGTGCAAATGAAACACAACATGCCTCTGGGAGACTTGCACGGACTCAAGTTCTACATGGAAGCTTTTTTCACATGAATATAACTGAGGCGCATGTTGTCTGTTTTGCTTTCAGCTTACCAAACAAATCCTTTTGCTGTTTGCAGGAAGCAGTAATTTTGCTTCCAGCGTCTCTGTTTACTAAGAAATAATAAACACTTGTGGGAAGGTTTATCTTGCCATACGATCCTCCAGGTGCCAATTTGTTTCTATATAATTGGAGTCTTCTGGTATCTTAATTTCTGCAATCTTTCTATTTATGTATCTTGACAAAGAAATGCCTGTCTAAAAGCAGGGGATAGATTGAAGCACTGGAAGCGGTGAGAAATGGCAAATCAGTGCTTGTTCTAACCAGACTCAAGAGGAGGAGCTGAGTGCATACAAGGCAGATTTTCCCCTGAAGGTCATCAGTTGGTTCCCAGGGATGAATGTACCCATACCAGACCCTAACAAATGTCATTAGGATGCAATACAGAGCAGTCAGGCTTAATGCTGCAGCCAACTGGGAGCAGCACTGAGGGTCCGTTTCCATCCACGTGCCTTTTGGGAGATGGCTGGCTGGATGAGGACAGCCTTCACCCTTGGCACAGCCTTCCATTAATTTCTTCACTCAAGTCTGAACGACATTTCCAACCTATGAGATAAAATTAATTTCAGGTCTGGGGTTATTTTTTTAAAACTTTAAATACTCTAAAAATTGAATGTTTCTCCCTAGAGACTTGTGGAGAATAAAAAACAGCAGTTCATTTTCAGATGTGTTAGTTTCGAGTTTTAGGCTTCGTACTGATTCTAACTGAACCACAGGTATTTCCCAGGGTGAAGTCAGAACAGAGCACTCAGCTCCATGTGCTGGTGTCAGGGAGGTGAAAGCCGTAGGGTGGAAGACAGAGCATGAACCCAGATATCTAACTTCAGACCAACCAGTATTTCAGAAATACTTCCACTGTTCAAAGAAGCCAGGGAGGTAAAGGGGCCCGTAGGTACTGTGTGGGATTTCATCCACTGGGATTAGCACTGGTAGCTTTGCATGGTTTTTTCCATCGTAGTTTCATTGGCAGCTTCAGAAGATGACCTGAGAGGAAGAGCTTCTGCATGAGGCACAGCCCAGAGGGACACTCGGTGCCTGCCCCGGGCTGTGTGCTTGCTCGTGTCTCCCTGCTGCCCTGCAGCTGGAGAAGGCGTGAAGGTTGAAATTAAAATCCAGGTGTGTGTTGAGTGAAAGTGACTTGGGAAAACAGCAAATGGGATGTTCTCAGCATCCTTCCTGACCCCATATGGAAGCAAAGAAAGCAATAAAACACAATTAAATGATGTATTGATTTGAGTAGCGGAGAGGAGTTATATCTCAAGCTGCAAACATGATTTGGACCCGTTTCTCTTGTAATTCAGCAGACTAACAGAGAGATGATTTCTTAACGACGTGGCATTCTGGTTTTAATGCAAACATACTTTGAAAATGTTATTTCATTAAGCGGTGCTTTGACTTATAGTAATAATAATGTCATGAATAATTTAAAAAGATAGCATTTCTCAATTTGGGGGCCTGTGAAGGAGAAAGATGAGTAATCCAGGCTCTTGTTGTAACTGACTGAGTTGCTTTGTGCACCAAAGGCTGAAGGGCTCTCTGTATTTATAGGACAAATCCATCATTGGAGAGGTCTGGGCATCCCTGCAGTGTCCCATTGGTGGAAGGAAGGAGAACCAGTCCCCGCTGTGATGCTGGGGTGCCCTATGCTGAATTCCACAGGTGCCAAGAGAGGAGGAACTGCCAATATCCAGGTAGGCCTAGCATGAGGCTTTATGGGACTTGAACTACATCCTTGTCAAGTTTAACAGCCCTCAGATCATCTGTCACTAACGCTTGCTTTTAGGAGCAGTGGTAGTTGACTGGCTGCCAACAGCTCGGGAGGAAAATGAGCTGCCTGAGCTGTGAGAACTATTTCTGGAGGTGAAGCCTGACACTGAACTAGATGCCAGTTCTAGTGATGGAATCAAAACATTCCTGCTGCCCTCAGTGGGTTTAGTCAGGCTGTCGCGTCTGAAGATGTAACAGCAAGGCACAGCATCAGTGGGTGAGCTATGGCCATTTCCCCAGTCTGTGTCTGGTCCTGGTGGTGCCTGCAGCACTGGGGAGCTGGGGAATGAGATGTTGTTTGGCTTTGGTCTGGGGGTGGTCAGTGGGTCGGTTTTGCAGTGCCCTGGAGGATGCTCCACAAAGGCAGAGGTTGCACTGCAGTGCTGGGAGTACATCCACGACCCCGTCTGGTGCTCTGGGACGTGGGGCTCTGAGGTCTGGGCACTGGGAAACAACTCCTGATAGAGCGTTTGGAAAATGTGCGCTTGTAATCCAATATCAGTCTGCTCTGGGGAGAGAAATCTAATGCAGTTTCAGCAGCAGACTTCTTGCTGTTCGGTGTGCTACTTTCTGAAGAACTGGAAGCTGAAGGTGGCAGACAGACACAGAGCCAGGTGGGATGCAAAGTACAGGGTTTGAGGCTGGTGTGGAATGAGAGGGCCCACTGCTGCCTCAGGATCCCACAGCTCTTCCTACAGGAAATTCTGTAAGAACTTCCCTTGTAGAGCCATGTAAAATACACGTTGGTGACACACAAACTTCTTTGTGCACATTTATATGCTTCTTTATTGCACACACCTTCAAATTGCTGTTATTGAATGTAAGCTTGTGGGCTGGCATCTTACCTGCATGCCTTATTCTGCACAGGCCAAGTGCTGCTGGGTCTGCATGGCATGGGAGCAGCCCATGGTTGACCCTCTGATACAACATGAACGTTGAATTTAAAACATTTTTCCTTCCGGAGTACTGCTGTCAGATTTCAGTACCTATATTTGTGGTTTTCTTTGTTCTTAGTGAAACTTGATAATAGATAAACATCCATTATAACGTTATGGAAGCTCAGTCCATAACGTAAGTGCTCTCTTATGTTATGTGGGACTTAACAGGAGCTTCTGAGCAACCTGTGAGGTTTCTCTTTGCTGAGATTTAGCAGGTCAGTTTTGCTGCAAGTGCAATTTGACTGGGCTCCTGGGATCATTGCTTCAGTCTTATGTTGCTTAACGAACACATAAATAATTACTCGTTATTAGTGAAATGGAGCAGTGATGTTGAAATCCCATTGCCCATCCGGAGCTGCAGTCGGTGCAGCAGTGCCTTTGCTGGAGATGCTGCATTCCCTCAGTGCTGAGCTCTGTGGTGGCAAATGATTCCCTCTGCACAAGGGCCCTGGGGAGTGACAGCAATGGGGGGAGCAGCTCTCGTGCTGACAGCACTGGAATGATGGAAAGTACAAAATGCAAAGGATGCAATCTTGGAGCCTATTCCTTGAGATAAAAGCAGCCGGCAGAATGATGAGGCTGTTCTTTTTTTTCACAACTCATTTTCATTGTCAGAAAGGAAATGTGATAATAAAGCTTAGATTCACATGTATTTATTTAGAAATGTCATATTATTGTACTCTTCTTTGGTCCTAATGTTTTTATCTGTGTGTTGAAGAACTCTTCTCTCTGTAATCTGTGGAGTAACCTACTTGGATTTCTCAGCTTCATTAACTATGTTTCGTTTAGTATCTTATCTTGAGAAATTATTCTCTTATTTCGTATTTCAATATCTTCTTTGCTTCTTTTATATTTTGCATTAACTGTAACTTATAATCTGAATTATTGGCAGATTGCTTTGTATGAAGGGCACCATTCAAAGTAACTGTATCCATCTGCTCTCTTATGTGAATGACACTGAAGTTAAATTCTTCAAACATTTAAAAAAGAAAAAAACAAACAAAAAAAAAACTTAACAATTTTACCTTTAGTTGTAAGAGACAGTGAGCATCATAAGGTAGCTGTGAAATCCCCCAGCTGGCTGCAGCAGCCACAGCCTTATGCTTATCCTGTCCCCTCCTGGAAGCCTCCGCGCTCCATCCTGACATTTAACCTTTACTTATCTCGTGCTAATTCCATCAGCTGTAACAAAATTGCCTTGTTTTACCCCATGCTGAGCATCACTGGAGGCACTTCAATTATTATTTTTTTTATTTTTAAGAAGAATAACCAAACGAGTGACCTTCAATTAACTTTTTTTTTCCTGTTGAATCTTACGTTGAAATGACTCGTGTTTGCCACAGGATTTCACTGGCTGTGGATGTGGAAACTGGGCTCTGATAAACGTGCTTCTGCACCAAACAAAACACAGCCGGGGTAGACAAACAGGCCTGGGATTCTAGGTATGTCCCAGGGATACGTTGGTCTTCTATCTCATGGTTACTTTGTAAGTAAATTGAGAGTATTGAGATACAGGTTGTTAAAAGGTGGAGATGCTGTTGGCTCTCCGGGGATGCTGGAGGTAAAGGCTGTGTGTTTTCCTGGGTTAGATTCATCTGATTGTTTCAGGGAAAAGGAAAAGATAAAAAGTCAAGAACTGACTCAGAAGGCCAACAGAAGAGCAAAGTGGGTGCGTGGCTGCAGTGTCTTTCTCTTGTGATGCTCTGTGCCTGGTTCTGGTGATTGACTTCCAGCCATTTCTGAGCTGATTTGCTGGTAGCTCAGGTCAGCCTGCAGCGCGTTGTAGGCAGTGCTGGGAACTTCATAGCAAAAGCCATTACAGCTGTGAGCATTCAGATGCTTGCTTTCACAGTTCGCTGGTCTCAGGCAACAGCTGCTCCTTTTCATCTGCCTCTTTCTTTTGTTCTGCATTTGTTCTGTATTGGGAGTGACTTTTGCATCGATTGTGTCAGATCAGGTGGGGTTTTTTTTTCCCTTAAATTCTATCTAAAAGTTTAAGATGACTTCACTATTTTTTATTCTGATTCTTATCAATTGCAGTGAATTATTTATAAAACAGTTCAGCCTTAAAATAAATTTCCTGTGGGAATTTCCACTGTTTTCAGCAGATTGCAGTTTCTCAAGCCACAAACCCAGTGGACAGAGACGAGGCAGCTGCTCAGTGCCCGGGAGCTGTGTGCTCAGCAAAACTTTGCTTTCGCTTAGTGTTGCCTGACAGTGGCTGAGGTTCTGCCACCCCAACACTATGGAGATGGTCGTCAGAGAACATTCTGGGCTACTGTTGTAGAACCATAGAATCATTCATAGAAAAGACCACTGAGATCCCAAAGCCCAACCCCTCCCCCCCCCCCCCTGCTGATGTCCCTCAGGG
>JAOWBP010004220.1:17556889-17584029 GCA_028571105.1 Tragopan temminckii | reverse complement strand
TTCCAGGTGTTCCGAAGTGACATCTTGCTTTAAAACTGGAAAAGCTGATGACTTATTAGAAAGCACAGATAGACCTGCAGCTTCACCAGCGTGGGAGTGGAGCACTGGTGCCCTGTAGGTGGGGTAGGCAGTGCTGGGGGCTCTGGGTGCTGGCGACCCCTCCCCCATCCAGCAGCACTGCATCCTTGGCCTTGTGCAGTAAGGCAGGTTTGTGTCCTCTGTTCTGAAATAAATGTTATGTCTGTGCATTACATTGCAGTTACACCGAGGGGCACCTGGAACTGCGCTGCTTAACATCGGCTGTTTGTGTCCTATATTGCACCTTCTTTCTTTATAGGAGAAATGAAAGCTTTTATCTCAACTTCTGTAGAGTAGTAATAATAACCTGCTGTAAGCCTGGCTGTCCCAAATGTTACTGCTGGCTCAGAAAACAAGATAAAGGCATCAATTCACCTGAGCTCTGCATAGTAAGTTTTGGTCTGATTTGCACTCTGCCATCCATCCTTATGCTGTCACGCACAGAGCCACGTTTTTTTATTTGGAGTTTGGGGGTGGCCCCACAGGTAATGAAGATCCTGTGCATGGAGGGTGCATTGCTGTGAGATGGTTTGGGTCAGGAACCTACAGAAATGTTCTGTCTGTGGAACTGCTGCAACTTCTTGTCAGTTTTCCAGCCGCTGCCTATGGGGCTGCAGAGTGTCCTGCAGTGTCCTGATCTGCTCCTGGTGGTTTTGCAGCATATGGGCATTTCTTTTCTCATGAGCCAGAAGTGCTTTGCGTCGATTGTGGTTCTATCACAAAGTATTCCCCAGATTAGTGTGAGAATGATTGGGGTTTGCACGTCTAACATCCTCTGCGCTTGTTTCTCTGGTTGATTCAGCCCTGAGGGCTCCTGGAGATTCCTGCCCAATTCCCACCCACGTCTCTTTGGAGCAGGGTGATGTGGCTGCTTGCCATGGGTGCCCTTCAGGCTCTGCAGGTTCTTCACCACAGAACTGCTGAGCATTGGGGGATGGCAGTGAGCTGGTGTGGTTCTATTCATGCTGGAACCAGTTTCCAAACAGTATTCTGAGGGTTTGTGTGGTACCATGTCAGGAAAACAACAATCCAGATTATTTTTTGTAATGTCACAATGCAGTCATTTATAATGCAAAAAGAAAGCAAAACAATCAAAAGCATTCATCTTTATGCTGTAATACCTAGGCTAAACCATGAACTAACAGGTGGATAAGATTTTTCTTATTCATTATGAAGCATTTATTATCCCTTAGGAAGTAATTCCTGCAGTGCGTGCTGCTAACCTGTGAGCTTTGTAGGTCAGCATGGCTGTCCCTCAGCTGCACTGGGGTGATGGGCAGAAGGACAGAGCCCATTCTGCTGCCCCACGGTGCTGCTGGGCTTTGTGGCATTACAGAAGAATTTGCTGCCTCTCTTCTCTCAGGAAGAGGCGTTCAGTGATCGGGCAGCAGGAGGTCTGGGTGGATCTGCCACAGCACATCTGCTAATGGTATTTGCTTTTCTTTGTCTGGAGACCTGTAGGCAAATGCCTTCGCAGGCAGAATGCTTGGCTGGCGTTAAACTCGCCTCTGGAGAGCAGTTTTTGTCTTCTGTCTCTAAAATGACATTTTCTTCTGATCAGCAGGGGCTGATCTCTGCATGATTGTGGCTGGAATAGCAGACAGCTTTGCCAAACAAATTTGGTCTCCTTGGCCAAAGGTGCCCTTGGATTATTCCTGTTGCTTGGCACCGCGGTGCCTTTGCCTGGCTGCAAGGTGGGTTCTCCTCCCAACATAAATAACTGCAAGAAACCCACCAAGCTGCAGAGCTGCTGGTGACACGTTACTCACAGATCTGTCCCAGTAACAACGTGCTGCTCTGTGCTGCTTTGTGCCTTCAGCAGCACTGACCACTGCTGCTATAGGGCATCCCCAAACCAGCCAGAATGTGCAGCTCTCATGATTCCTTTGTGTGAGCACGGTGCTCCTGGCAACTTTGTACAGCAACTTCTTATTTATATTCAAGGTTTTTTGGTTTCTTTTTATACCTTTATAGGGAGATGTTTGTAATTGATGATGCAGTTAAATGTTTTATAAATGGTACAATGAAGCTTTATAACCGCCTTCAGCTTGGGGGTTTACCAATCATTTGTCTCCAGGAGATGTTAATTGCTAATTGCTGCTGTGATTTTCGGCTGAGCAGGATCCTGTCTATAATGTGTCTCTGTTCTCGTGTAAGCTCATTTTTTTCCCCTCTCTTTTCCTCTGTAATTATAATGGATTTTTTTTTTTCATAAAAAGTCATTTTGTACCTAGGGCTCTGAAGCTTAATGATATTTATGCATTCTAGCTGCTTTCTTGAAATGCCAGCTCAATAGATAGTGTTTAGTTCTTTCCATGATTTTTATATGTTACTTTGAAGAAAATCTGATAAAAACGTTGTGTGGAAAGTTTGCATTGAAAGAGCAATATTGTGCTGAGTTTTTTAATGTCTGATACTTGGTGTATATGCACACAAACTGAAGTGCATATATGGAGAGCTGTCTGGCTTCTTGGGTTGTGTGTATTTTATACTTGGAACGTGCAGATAGCATTGTGCCTGTCTGTCTGTCAGGATGTCTGTCCCCTATACATGCTTTGCTGTGCCTGGCCTGCAGGTTGAATGAGATGTTGTAATATCCTGGCTGTATCTGCAGTTAATTTTGTGTGATAGTTTTGTTAGTAGATTTTCTGTAGCATTGAACTGAGCTGTGCATTGGATGGTGGTTTGCACAATTTCCCTCCCCGGCTCTGTCTGAAGGGTGAGAGCCCTCTGGGTTGTGTCTCCCATGTGTGCTCCACTGGGCATCATGGGGCTGCTTCCTCCCTCAGCTATCAGTCATTACGTGAATAAAGCAGAAGGATGGCTACAAAGGGGTAGGAACGAATGCTTATTAATTTTTGTACATCAGCTGCTGGCAAGTGCTGTCATTTCTGTAAACGCCATTGGACAACTTGACGCACAAACTTTCTCAACATCTTTTCCATCCTGTCACAGTGTAGGTGGCACATACGTGGGCAGGAAGAGTGGAAGTCCAAGCATTATGGTTGTACTGAGAGCACTGCTGCTCTCTCAGACAACAGGGAGACGTATATGTGATTTATTGCTATTTTGTGTGAAGGAACACCGTATTCCTATGCAGAATTGCAATTAAAGCAGAAAGAATCTCATCAGTCATCCGGCCGTGCTTCCATCGCTTGCACAACTTGCAAGTCAAACACTGAGATCTTCATTGAAGCAAAATTATTCTTTGTCACAGCGCAAATTGTATATGAACAAGGAGTTAATTGCACTGTTGCTTATTCTAATGAGGTGCTGCATTAGAGTGGAAGCTGTCGCTGTCAGACTGGCGGCAGCAGGATTTCCCATTTCAGTGGAGTTTAATTTGTATCACACGTTGGCATTCAGCACGTGCAGGCCTGCCGTCCATTCCACCATGGGTTTGTCACAGTGCATTTGTATTAATAAAAGTCTGAGCACTGGAAAACTTAGGAAAGTTCAAATTACAAATGAGTTTTAGTGGGCATCAAGAAAAAACACGATTGGAGCTGCTTAGCCAAGGACTCCAGTGTTTTTCTCTGTAAATCTAATTCAGATTTTATATCTTTCTGAAAATTCAAAGAGCCTTGCTTAGCTACACTTACTTAAACCTGATGCAAGAAACAGCAGCTGAAATGTGTGCCCTCTGCTGTGCAGGAAGGCAGGCAGGGAGTCCGAGCCCTCCAGCCTTCATTTCCATCACCGCGTGGTAATCTGTTCTTCGATTTGCTGTTAATGTCTGGAATAAATGATGCTCATTCCTCCCTGATGTTGTTACTGTTTGTACTGAACTGTAGTTAACATGACCGCTCTTGAATACCTATGGCCTAAATGCATTCCCCTTCCTCACCCTTTCTTTCTAATCACGTTCTCTGCTCCTTTGCTTGTTTTGATTTCTTTAAGAGAAAGATGTTTGGTTGGCTCGTGGTTTTTTTTGCTTGAGGGATCAGAACTGCAGAGGATTCTAGGTCCATATGCAGGGATAGCTCTGAGCTGCTAGCGTAAAATTCTCCTGAGAACTGACTGTTGGTTTCTTTCTGTCCCGGCCACCTGCAGTCCATAGCAAATGGCTGTGTTAGGAGCCTCGGTGGGATGAGAAGCTTATAGAGGGGTCACAGAAAGGTGCATGCAGCAGGAGGAAGGAAAGAAAAGTGTGGCTTCGAGGTGTTGGAAGATATTCTGTGTTTAGATAACAAGACCTGAAATATTATTAACTCTTTAATACCATCTGTTCAGTAACTTCTGTCAAAGAACGGTCATAGTTTCTATGTAGATTTCGTATATATGGATTAAAACAAGTTACTAAATGCTAATTTTGTTTTGTATATGATTTGAGTTATTAAATAGCTTAGATTATCTACTGTAGGTAAGATTTTCATTCAAAGCATGCCTTTTGTCAGATGATCATTTGACATATGCTATTAGGCTTCTGTTTGCTTACTGCTAAGTGTAAGTGCAGAGCTGGGTGAAAGATTTTAGAAGATGCTCTGTTTACAATGTGTCAGAAGAGAAAAAGGTTCTTTGCCTTTATTGACACAAGGTTACATTCTTTATGCCAGGATAACTGCAGTATTTGTCTTACTGAGCATCTGTAATAGAGACAAGGCTCTGTGCTGCAGCAGTGGCAGGAAGGACGAGGCTGTGCCTTCAGCCTGACTTGTACAGTGCTCAGCTTACATGGGAGGAAAGTTGTATGCTGTCTTCTGCAGGAACAGCGGTCAGTGTGCTTGATCTGTCCTGTTGTCCAAGCGTATTTTCATCTGATGAAGGAAATGGGGTAATGAGCAGAATTAGAGAATGATACAAAAAAGATTTGCTCATACGACCTTTGTCTGAGACTTTATTTAGAATGATTTTATAGAATTTCTTTGTTCATTTGGAGTATGGTTTTTCTTATCGTAGTTACATTAACAAGAAGGACTGTTGGCATGAGTAAGGTACGGAGGATATTTTCACCTTGGTTTTTGTTACACTTGCTAACAAAACATGAACCTATTGCTGGTTCATCCAAGGAAGAAGAGAATAAATATAGTGTTGTTAAGATTTTGAAAGTGTGAGAAAGAAGTGGGAGAGAACAGGAAGGGACAGGAAAGAAATAACATGCACTTGTACATGGTTTGTAATATCTTTTTGCATTAAATTTTGTTGTTCTGTTTTTCCCTGGTGTCTGTGTGTCAAGACACTCCCGTCACTTTCTTGAAGCGAGCCGTTGCCTGCAGAAGCAAGTGATATGGTTCATACTGACTTCAGGAGGAGTGAGGTTGGAATTAGATGATCTTTGAGGTCCCTTCCAACCCAAGGTATGCTAAGACTCTAGGATAGGGATCTGAGACCTCGTGGAAGTTGAATTCATGTGGTTAGATGGAAGAGAGTGTATCGCTGGAGAACGCACACTAACTACAAGCTCTTTTGAGATGGGATTTCCAGATTGTTCCAAAGGAAATTTAGTATCCAAATCTCTTTAAAATACAACTGGAGATCTCCTGGTCTTTTCCTAGAGACTTAGCTTAGGAAAAGCTCACTGTGGTCAATAACCTTGAATGTTCCCAGGCCCCTCTCAGTGGCAGTCTTGACATGAAAGAACTTTGAAGGCACAGAAGCCACTCCTGCATCATTGGTCCCATGCGACGTGTGACAGCAGAACTTCGTGCTACGGGAGGATGGGGAGCAGTACAGTAACTGCTAACGACATCATTTTCCACAAAACCAATTTTAGTTTGCCATTTAGAGACTTGCAAACAGCTTACATAGCTCTTGCAATTGAAGACGATCATTGGCAGTGCTATTTAGCAACGCACTTAAACATCTGCACCTTCATTTCAGTGCTCCCCGAGATACGCTCAGGTCAGTGTTGGAAAGTTGCTGTGTTGGCCGTTGTGCAGCTGTGCACACAGCAGAGGGACACCCCCAGGGCTCGGTGCTGTGCAGGAGGTGCACTGCTGGTGCTGGGAGCTCCTCCTGGAGCAATGTGGTGCTTGGGCTGCAGCCCGTGCTTGGCCTGACTTCCCACAACAGCTGGCAGAAGTTTGTGGAGCTGATGATACAAGCAAAGCCACTGAGATTATACTGTCAGGCCTAAATTTATTCATACCCTTTCCTACAAAGCCTTTTATTATTACTATTGTTGAGACCTCTTCAAATGGGATTTCAAGTATAAAAGCATTACTTAATACCTGAATCCAGGAATACCAGTTATGAGCGTGTGTTTGTGTTGCAGGGCAATGAGTTGACCTGCACTGTTGGGTTCTGCACGATCCTTAAATGTGCTGTGTGGTCTTTGTGGCTTTCCACATCAAAGAACCTTCTTTGGCTCTGGACATGGTTGACAGTTCAGTTATAGCTCTTCTTCTTTCCCTGCCCTGATCTTTTTTATGTATTACTTCTTGCTTAGAATGAAGTCCAGCAGAATAGGCTGCAGGGGGAAAAGCTGCTGTTAAAAAATCTGCTTGGAGTTTTTCCTCCAGGTGTGTGGTTGTGAGCAGGAATCTGGCCTTGTTTAGATTTCTGAAAATCAGTAATACTGCACTGAGGATTTAAATCCCATTCTCACCATTCCCTCAACTGAAATGAGGATTATGGTTTCAAATGATCTTTGTAAAAATCCACGTTACAGAATTCCACAGAAAATGTCTCAGGATTTCGGACAAGTTAACACTTCCTCAAGCTCTCCATTAGGCTCTGCTTTACCTCTTTCCAGAGCTTGAGGCATCACTGGAGTTAATGAGATGTAAGCTTGTAACTCATTCAGTTCCTTATGAAAATTCTACTTAATGATCAGCTGTCTTTTCCATTGTGTTTATTTCTTGTATTTCAAAACCTGTTATGATTCAGCATTCCTTTGGTCTACGTGACATAAATATACAGCAGTACAAATTTTTATGGTAAGTCACCGTTACTGGAAAGAAAAATGAGTCTGTTGTTGCTTTTGTACCAGTGGAAAAAGTAACAGAGGCTCATAATGTGCTCAAAAATAAGGAAAAAGATGTGGAGCAGAGTCATGGGAAGACAGAGCTTTTTTGCTAAAGTTGTCTTCATTTGCAATGATGTGGAGGCAGAGGGGCAGCACTGAAATACTGCATGTTACAAGTTGAGCCACAAGCTGCATCCTGCTGCCAGCCAGCTGCTGCTGTGGTCCTCAAAGGGAAACAGCTGAAAGGAAAACAGGTTAAGAAGGAGGTGAAGGGAGAAGGGTTGGTAGAGAAAGCAGGGATCTGCAAATACAGTTTTCAAGTCCTTTGGTGACCTCTCATGAGATCCTGAGATTCACAGGGCTCTACAGGGTTTGCCCGAGTGGCAGAGGGCAGGAGGAGGCAGGCAGATGCTGCAGGGATGCGCTGGCGATGGGTGGATGGAAGTTCCCCAGTGTAAATATTTCTGTAGTTGGAAAGAGGTAAAAGATCTTATCTGGGGTTTTGGTAGCAGGACTCTCCCGTGGGATACAACAGCGGTATTTAAACTAGGGCTGCATGCAACAACATTTGCTCTCTTCCATGCAGGCACTCAGGGTTGTCATGAAGAATTGCAGGGTTAGCACGTCCACCTTGCCCTGGGTGCTGGGATGTCAGTGCAGTGTGCTGAGAAGGCAGATCCTGCAGCAGGAATACACGTCTGTGGTGCTGTGCACTGTAATCCAAGTTCATGTCCAATGTGAGCGTGGGTCCATGGGTGAGAAGATCCCTTCTTGATGCAAGAGGATGTTATAGTTTGGGTGAGGAAGTGCAAAGTGGATGTAGCTAGAGTACTGAATACCGCACTTGAATAAGCGACTTGCGTTTCAGGGCACAAGGATAGTTTATTACTGGGAAGTCATGTGGAAGTAACACTGCAAACGTTTAGTTGGGTATACGATATCTACTCTTACATAGCATTTCTGAACTGCTAGCCAAGTGAAAGACAATTCTTCCCATGCTGCTTTATAGCAGCCAGGCTTCATCTCTGGTTCTGAGCAAACCAGGGGTGTTTTTGTCTCCAGTGAATGGTAGATGCAAATATATTTTGAAGGCAATTAGGCAAAGAGAATATTTTTATTTTTGCTTACAACAAACTGCAAGCACAGAATTGCTTGGACAAGGCTGAAGGTTATTTGCTAAGATTATATGCCACATGTCATTAATCTCTTACCCACTGTTTTTGTTTTTTTTTCTTTTATTAGCAGAATTTTAAATTTCCAGGAGAACTGTACAGAGCTCTAAGGGCACAGATTACAAGGCTGAAAATACATGTCACTGGTGGCTGTATGCGCAGAATGTGCGGCACTAACAGAGTGTTGTGGCTGTTGAGCTGTTGTCAGGGAACCTGCATCTCTCTGCCAGAGCCCCAGCAACATCAGCTGCCCTGAAATACTACAGATCAGCACATCCAGAAGTGTATGACTGTCATAAGGCCATTTTCTCTCGCTGTTCTTTAACAGCATTGCACTATAATGATAACAAATGACATAAAACTGCCAAATAGGTCTGCAGGGAAGAACAGGCACATAATTTCCCCAGCGGCAAGGAACACATCAGACATTGCTTCCCTTCCCATACACCGACCCCGCTGGACAGGAGGCTCAGGTGAAAGCTTGTTGTTACTGAGTGTTTGTGGCACAGCTGCACAAGTGCTGCAGGAAGGTGGGGGAGGCAGGGGCCTGCTCTGCAGCATCTGACACCTGCTCAATAATTACTTTCTCAAGACAATTTTATGATGTTGTGCAAGTTGGAAGCTGTAATTTTGCTGTCAACCTTGTCCTCCCTGTGTCCTTTTCTCTGGAAAAAGTACAGTGAATCTTCAGTGCAAAAGAGATCTCAGTTTTAATTCATTATCATTGTTATAATGGTAGAGGCAGTTTTAAGGTTAGGATAGCATATACACAAGATGGTAATTATTGCTCTTAAGCTTTTCTGGAGGAGAAGGCAAGGGGAGACTCTGCGTTAACATAAAATACAGGAGAAGGTGACACATGAATGCTTCCAGCATGCTGCTTCTCCGTGATCAAAGGACACTTGCCTAATCCCAACATGTAACTATCATGTGATTAAAAATGTGAGATCTCATGAACGTATAAAAAATTGTGTGTAGCAGAAGTACTTGATTTAAATGCATAATTAATAGCTTCACTCAGCTTTGCATCGAAACGCAGGTTGACAAGGCGTGTGTCTGAGAGACTGAGGGTTCTGCACCAAAACGCACTTAATAAAACTACACTGACTTTTTCACTTCCAGACCGTTGGCTGAAGGGAAGAGAGAAGTTGGAAGCTGTCTGTCTGCAGTTTTGGGTGAGTGCTGATTTTTTTCTTGTTTAGATAAATTAGTGAGTTAACAAAACAAAACAAAAAAATTTCAACCCCAAAATCCAGGCACATCCATTGTTGTAACAATTAACTTTTACTCACTAAGAACATTTGGCATGTAAAAACATTTAAAAGGTTGCACATCGATAAGTGGTCATAACGCGTAGAAAACTCTGTGCTTGCTCATTAGGGATCCAGTGTAACTGCAACCACACGCTCCACCAGAACCCCCCTGCTGTGACTGTGTGCAGTCCTGCTGAGAACTCCAGTGGATTCAGAAAAGACAACGTACAAAGCTTCTGTAGGTTCAACTGTCCATTACGTGTTTATGTCATACCCAGTGCACACACAAACACCAGTGCTTGCTGAGGCCTTCCACTTTAACATACTCATTCAGTGAAATGCTCAGAGTACTTGTTGACTTTAAACCTGGTGAAACTATAGTTCCATATGGGACCCAAACTTGTTACTGTTTGGTTAAGTTTAGCTACCTCACTTTCTGCTTTTGAGGGAACACAAATCCCATTCACATTTTCCTCAAACTTGTATGCCAGGATTTGGTTGTTTTCTTTCAGTTTGGGAGCACTGAGTTGGTTTTTGTCCTAACTGATCATAATGACAGCTAAATGTCAGCTTCATTTGCATCTCAGCTCCGAATATAAACAGAAAAGTATACAAAAAGGAAAAGTTTTTATACGCTGAATTTTTTTTTGCTTTGTACCTTATGCCAAACAGTTTTGATTCTGCATGTGACTTACAGTCCAAAAGCCAGACCTAGTTTTCTAATTATTTTCAGTATTTTGCATCCAGTGCAGAGAAAACACTATTAAAATAAATGCATAAAAAACAACAACAAAAAACCAACCCTGCAACTTAGTTGAAATGTAATCCCATCGAGAAAAAAACACAATATTTTTCTATGACATTTTGGGTATATTTTATGTCAAAAACATGATCACCAGTCAAACTAGTGACATCTAAAACCAACACATTATTGTGACCTCTAAAATAAAATCAGAACAAAACTAAAGTTATTATAGCTCTGCCTTTGTTAAACACCAGGGGTGGTGGTTTGAACGCAATAAGACTCTAGTGTTTTTCAAAGGTGTCTACTGAAGATAATAAAAAGAAGAGAACAATTAACATTTAGTCTGTTACACTAAAAACCTGGGTGTAGATATTTCTATTGCCTGTTAGCTTTACCTAAGCCTTTTCAACTACAAAAAGAAAAAAGATAACTCATTGTCCAAAGTCAAAAACATTCAAATCAGTTGATACAACATTACAGTACAGTCAACTAACATCCTTCAAGGTCTCCTTTTCCTCAGTTTGAGTCCTCAGACCAGCATTACAAAACTAGTTCAATGCAGTTTCAAAACTGTATGTTAGCTTTGCAAGATACTGTACTCTACTGATGGCTTCAGAAGAATGGGGTTATGCTACTTTTGAATCACAGGTAACCCCAGCCTCTCATTAATTTTATTCAGCACTGCAGTTAGAACAGCATTAAGTTTAGCACAATAACTAAAAAATAAAAAATAAAAAAAAGGAAAAAAAAAGAAATGTGGAAGCTAGGTGAAGCTGCCATTTGTGTCAAACAATTGCGATACGCTATACTAAAAAATTCTGAAATATCCACCTGTCCTCACCACTCTGCCACAAACTAGCAAAGTCAAAAATACAAAAGTCTTCAACTTCTCATTTTTGCAGAATAAAGCAAAAAAGTCTTTGTGCTCCTTACTACCAGAAGCAAAATATCCTCTGAGTTACCACATGTAATAGCTTCTGGATGTGTCGACTTGGGTTGGCTTGGTCTCTGCAGAACCATCCTTGTCCTTATCGCTGTCGCCTTCCCAGAGATTAATAAGTGGAGGATAGAGCTCATTCAGGGGGATTGAGGAGGTCTTTTGCATATATTTTTTCAATGAATGGTGGTAGTTTTTTCTCTTAAATCTTTTTGCAATGTAAACAGAAATGGAGGCAAGGCTAATTACAGCAAACATTGATCCCATTACCGCTGCCAGAGCAGTGCTGGTTTCTTGGTCTGAAATATCAAGCGCAAAAGCTGCATTTTTTGTTGTAACGTTAACACAGGACTTTTGTGTTTGTTGGTGGATGTTGGACACAGTGAGACACACTTCATAATCTGTAGAAGGTTGTAAATGCGTGAGGTTATATTCATGTACATCAACTGGGACCCGAGCGGTGTATGTAATGTGAGGGTTGTCAATCTTCATAGTAGCTGATGACCATTTTAAGTTGGAAGTCATGACATTGGAGTTAACTTTCCAAGAAACTAAAATGGAATGTGATTCAGCTTGCTTCACAAAGATTTTCAGAACCTGGGTGCCATCCAGAAGCGTTCCGTTCACCCGGATTGTGGCGACCCTGGTGTCAGCTCCTTCTATGTTCTGAGCAACACAGGTGTACCTCCCAGAGTCTTCAATCTGAATGTTGGAGATTTCCAAGGTGCCTTCGCTGCTCAGCTTGTATTTGTCAGAGAGGCTTTCAACAGTTACTTTATTTCCGAGGGGAGTGACCCAGTAAATTTCTGGCTCTGGTTCTGCCATGGCCCTGCAGTCTAAGAACACTGTCATGCCAATGTCCAAGTTTAAGTGATTTGGAAAGGTCTCGTGAGAGATCATTGGAAGACACTGCTCATTTGAATCCTGTATTAGCACTTCTTTTACCTGTTGTCCTCTGTACTCTGGAGGCATGGCGCAGAACATGGAGAGAGGTTCCATGAAGCGGATGTTGGTTTTGTTTGAGTTGATCCAGTGAATGACGCAGTCGCACCGCAGGGGGTTGCTGTGGATGCTAATCTCACGCAGGTTTGGGAGGGACTCCACTGTTTTTTGGTAGACAGCGTTCAAGGCGTTGTTGTTCAGCATCAAACTCTCCAGGGCAGGGACGTTACGAAATGCCAAACGATGGATGTAAGACAGCTTTGGGTTGTTGGTGGCTTCCAGCTTTGTGAGTTCAGGCAGGTTGTCCAGCGCGTACCTATCCACAGAAACAAGCTCTCCCATATTATTGATTCCAAGCTCTTTCAATCTAAGCATGTTTCTAAAATCACCTTCTTGAATTTTATGAATTGGATTTTTGTTGAGATCCAGGAATTTTAGATTTGGAACTTTCTCAAGTGCAAGCTGAGGAACTTTTACCAACTTGTTGTCATAGAAGGAAAGACTTTCAAGACTGTCCAAGCCTACCAAGGCATTGCCAGGGATGTCCGTGAGATACATACCTGCCAAAACAAGACTCCTTAAATTGGAGAGAGGTTTGAAGTTCATATCTAGTATTCCAATCACCGGATTTTCTCCAATCATAAGAATCTCTAAGTTAGGAGTAGAATCAAACCAACGGCTGTCAATAACCTTTAACTTGTTGGAGTTGAGATGTAATCTTAAAAGATTCTTCAGGCCAGAGAATGCATTTGCAGAAATGCTGCTGATCTGATTATGGTTTATATATAACTCCTGAAGATTGCAAAGGTCTTGCAAGCAGTAGTCAGTCATCTCCATGATCTGGTTTTCCTCCAGGTGCAAAGTAGTTAGCTGAGTAAGATTTGAGAGCCCCACGTCTCTGATGCTTGTGAAGTTATTTTGTGAAAAATCTAACTCTGTTAAATTAAATAGCAGTTGGAGTTCATCTGTGGTCTTTGCAATATTGTTGCTTTGTAACAGAAGGACTTGAGTGTCACTGGAAAGATTGCTGGGGATTTTTGTTAAACGAAGGTCATTGCAGTCAACTGTTGTGGCTTCCCTGTATGTTGACTGTGGTGTAAACCATGGCCTGATTTCACATACACAAAGCTGGGGACATTCATTATTCTGTACGGAAGACTCAGTTAATGAATTCGTTAGCAATTCTAGCACCACCTGGCAAACAGTTAAAACTAATCTAATCTTAGCCATGCTGGTCAGCTAGTGAATTCAGCTCCCCAGCCCCTTATAATAACAACAGACCGAGAGTGTAATTTGTTGTCAGGCAGGAAATGTAAAGCTTAAAATTTGTTGTGAAAGGCTTGGACATCCAGAAGATGAAAGTTGATTTTGTAAGGTTAGAGAAGACAGTAAATGGTCTGAAGGCTCTCAGCTGCTCCTCTGTGTTCCAGGATCTTCTACAAATCCGTGCCTGAAGATAAAACAGATAAGGAAATGTTATGCTCATGTGTCATACACAGTTCATATATTCTTTCTTTGTCCTTTAAAGAAAAGGACCTGTGACAACAGTTGTAAGCATTTTAATATTCAGATCTCTTAAGAAAATTCATACTTGATACAGTAAGATATATATAGTTTGGAACTCTCCTCTATTTCAGATTTGCATGAGATCGTTCTTGAGTGACTATAAAAATATATGTAATCATCTGAAAAGAAAACTTCCAGATATCTCTTATTTTTATTATTCAATATCGGTTTGAGTGGCTTAGGAAGTGTTGAAGGTCCTGCTTTTGAGTACAGGCAGATACCAAATGAGTGTTCAGAACACGATCCCAAATACAATTCGGGCTGAGAGTGTTGTTCCAATGACTTGTATTTTGGGTATAGAGAATTATGGCTTAGAAACATGTGGCTTTCTAAGTTTCAAACCACATGCATAAGAACTTTGACAAAATTCATCCAAGTTAATCAAATCAGTTCCAGATAATAGTTTAGATTTAATCCAGCTAAGCGCCAAACAGTAACACCAAATATGATTAAATGCCTGCACTGTCCTTATTTTAGCTGTTTGTACTGTACTGTGTTTCACGTGGAATATCTACCCTAATTCCAAATCCCCGAATAAACTACAGAATTCATGCATGTTTTTACACTGAAGTTCTCATAAGGCATGTGTTGAAAGGAAACTTGATGGTGTCCATCAGACCTCTCAAAATGGGAGGTGATGCTGTATCTCGTGCTATAGTGATGGCAGTTAACTATGTTAATAACAAAAAAAGATGAATCGTCTGAAAACCCTCAAATTGTGCTTTGTCTGAAAAAGACTAAGAAACACTGATAAACTGTAGAAGAAATTAGGAAAAAGCTGCTTTAGTTTGTTTTTAATTAGAATTTAGTGAAGCCTCAACTTAACCAAAGCCCACAAAAATATTTCTGTATAAAATAGAAGAACTAAATACAACTTTTAAAAATAGTCATCTAGATAGTGGTGACAGGAATGACATTTATAATACATAATTATTGCAAAATCCAGTCAGCATATTAAATAACTTCAGATTATGATAAGCAGTACAAACCAAAGAGCATTTTTATTTTGGTGTGCTGTTATTTGTTCTGTGGTTGTATTTTGGATGAAGAGAACCAGGAACGCTGGCCAGAAAGCATTTGACCCTGCTGAGTTAGATTTTCTGTCTGGTAGCAAAGATTTCAATTAGAGATGAGAAGACCGTGCTGGAGGGGGAAAAAGCTGAATGCAGAACAAACATTCCTTCTCAAACAACTTTGAACTGATGAAAGAACTGAATACAGCATTAACTGTCTTAGAAAAAAATCCTAATGATGGCACTGCAGTTGTAAGAATATACACTACCACAGAATGATGAGGAAGGTGACACAAACTGAGTTATTCTGGCTTTTATAGAAGCTTCTCTTAGTAACAGTCCATTTGTAGCTGATGCAAAATAGAGTTCTAGCAATACTGATGATGTCAGAAGCCTAATTAATTCCAGATTTTCCAGCATTTGCAGTATTTGCCATGTAATAATTCATGATTTAATTCAGTAACAATCTCAGAGTGTTACTTAAGAGGCCTCGAGCTGCCGTTCTGTGTGGTCTGTTCCCTTGCAGTATGGACATTTCTCTTCCAGTTTTGCAGTACTGGCTCAGAGTGAGGAAAAAAGAAGCAGTAATGGGCAGCAATGTGCACCAAACCAGATAGCTCTGCAAGAGGTAATACTGCTCCAGTTGTTCACTCCTTCAAAGCCTGTCCTGCAACTTGTTTCTAGGTGGATGTACAGAAGGATGTCCGTGCCTTATAAAGCTGCAGTCCCTACTGATATGTTAGTACTGATTTAACTCTGATGTAGTTATACGAATCATGTAGTGCTTTAAAAATGAAACTGCCTGAAAAAGACTTCAAAGCTGCTTTTAGATTGTGGGGGAGCATGTCCAGAGTATTAAAAAATAATAATAAATTAATTCAGTCATTTCTTTGTCAAATATTTATATCATCATACACATTACATTTGTTGTTCCTCCTTGCTAAGAAGGTATTTCTGGATTAATTGAATAGACTTCTGGTATTTTGATCGCTGTAGGAATATGATTTTACAAGTAATCAGTGACACTTTCTCTTCTCTAGTTATTTGCTACTGCAGATGGATTTAGTTCTCTTCAACTGGAAAATGTTCTTTGGAAATGACCTGCACGTTATTGTCTCCAATCTCCCCCAGCCCAGGGCAGCATGGATGAAGCCAGAAGTGAAAATCCAGTGTAATGTAACAGTAAGTTCTGATCAGCTCCACGTGCTCAGCCAGTCTACTGCTGTGCTTTGTGAATGACATCCAGAGGCCACAGCACAGGGAAAGGCCAAGTCATGGACTTTTGCATTACCTGCTGCTTATGCTGTAAAACCACATCCATCGCTCTAGTAAAAACTTAAAAAGTGGCAGTTATCAGTGGAAAAAGTGTGCTATGGTATTAACTAAATAGTAATCTAGCTGTTTTGTTCTGTGGTTTATATATGCTGTGGATTTGTTGGTGGATAAGCTGAAGGACACCCAAGCTTTGAAAACAAACTCTCTGACACTATATAGTTCAAAATGATTGTTGATGAAAAATTGCAGAGACAAGCAGATAAACCAGGCATGGCTCCTGGGGAAGAGGGAACGTTCCCAACTCCCAGTGAAGTCAGTGAGGCTGAATTAGAAATAAGAAGAATTTGAGTGTCATTATTTGAGTCTCATTATTTGCTGGTATCTCAGTGTTTTTGCCTAGTGAGAATCCTTCTGTGTTGAGTTACTGTGTTTGGGGTTGGCTTGTTTGTTTCTTGGAAACAAACACAGTTCCTCCATAGTAGCTGAATGCAGTAGGAGCCAGTGAGAAGTCAGGGAGTTGGTTCAAAAGATTTCAGCTTTGGAAAGCCACACAGTTAAGGCCTGCTCCAGAAAAGGGGCACATAATATCATTTTTTTTCTGAAATTGATGTTTAATGGGGGCCGTGTGATTGGTGGAGGTTGTTTTGATTGTGTGTTAGAAACTATATATTTTTTTAAAAATATCGTGTGGGGAAACTGCCAGGCCTGGGAGGTGCAGTGCAAGCTGTCCTGGCGAGGCTCAGCATTGACTCTGTGCTTTAGACATCAGCTTTTAGCATTCTCTGCTTTCCTTTCTATTTATGAAATTCATTTTTTAGTGCACCAAACCACTACAATAGTCATTACAGGTGTGAACTTGCTATCAACAGAAATAATGCTTAATTTTATGGGAGATGCATAGAGGGAATTATTTTGCTAGGGGCTAAATAAATACATTTTCCATAGCACCTCTCAATTCCCGGAGCATTAAGAAACCACATTTCTGTCAGTAAGCAAATCCACAGCTGATGTCTGGGCTATCAGCGTGCTCATATTACTTGCAGACTGAAAATGTGATCATCATTCTTGCTTCTTCCCTCCCAGTAATGCAATGGGGAGGATCCCCTTCTGTCTTTCTGTCTCGATTGTGAAAACTGCTTGACTTAGAGTATTTGTTTTGCCAAGGGAAGATAATGGTAAGATAGGGAAGAAGGGGGGGAGCATTTTGTTCTGGGGCAGGAGGGCCCTCATTGCAGTGCTCCTGCCCCAGAGGGGATCTGTTGATTGTTCAGTTGTTGGGGTGATCCAAGCAAAAAGCAAGGTTAAGTTCTCATCACAGTAACAGGAGAACGTTAAGGAACAATCCCCCCCCCCCCCCAAAAAAAAAACCTGTTCATCACAGTGTTTGTAGTTAATTTGCCAACTACAAAAAATAGATGCTGAATGTGTTTTCTTGGCCAAAAGAAGATGAAGTATTGTTGCTTCAGTGGCAGTTGTATTAATGGTCACTGTTAACAGCTGCTGAAAAAAGAAACAATATAGTTTGCACAGGGCTATTTGGGTACCTATTTAGAAACAGTTATTCTACTACAGAAGAAAACATCGCCCTCTCCACAGTTAAGTAGTTCATTCTTAAAAAATTCCTTTTCTATTGCAAGTAGCATCAGCACAGATTTTGGTTGGCAGCCATATATGCTAAACATGCCTAGGTAGGAGTCTGAGGGATCAGATACATAGAGAAAATTACCTCGGGCTAAGACAAGCAATTTATTTTGTGCTCGCTGTGAGCCAGAAGCACACGCTGATCTGCAGCACCTCCCCATTTCTCCAGTGCCATTTTCATCCAGCGAGCCTAAGCAATGCAGCTAGTCTTTTGGAAAATTGTCTGTTGTGCTAATGTTCTGTTAATGACTTGTGCAGCTTGCTTATTTCCCCATCATCATCGTTTGTGAAACGACTGTTGTCGGAGCTCCCCACAGCACCGTGCTGCTTAGGGAAGCTCAGAGGAGGCACTGCGGGCTGTGGGGAAGGCCTGGGCCATGCAGCCAAGTTATGGCAGCACGTGGGCACAGTAATGGCCATCTGTATGACCTGGAGAGCCTTCAGCTAAAGCACAGGGATTGAGAGCGCTGAACACAGGGCAGAACGGATACAAAGCATTACTGAGTCAGGGGCAGGAGGCACCCATGGGGTAGGGATGCTGTGACAGGCAGGTGCGCTTGGCCTGCTTGGGCCTCGAGCCCTCTTTGAGAACAGCTGGCCCTAGTTGGGTTGGGACACGGACAATTTTAAGAAAAGGACGTTGAGCTGAGGTGTTTGCAGTTACATATCCATGCATTTTGCGTGGAGGAAAACTGAGTTATTGGTGCTGCACTGCACTTTAACAATAATCTTCAATAGCGCGACGCAAGGGAGACATTTGTGTACTGCCATAGGTATGTGTACGTGCAGCCACTGAACTGCTATGGAAGTAAGCAGAGCACAAAATCTTCTCTGAAGTGTTGTGTTCCCATAATCAGGTCTTATTCCAGGCAAGAGCTGCAGTGACCTTGTGTACCTCCTAGAGAAAGTCTGCGCCTGGACTCAGAGTTTAACAACCTGGATAGCTGCAACTAACCTGCATGGAGAGCTCATTTCCCGAGAGTCACATTTAGAAGTGCAATCCTGTTTAGAGAAATACTGAGGAATTGTGTCTGATAGCAAGCCTTTTATATGGAAGTTTTTAAAGTGGTGGATGTCATCAGGAAATAAGGCACTGACAAGACTGCATGGGTAAAATACAGAGAAGTCAAGCTTGAATGATGCAAGTCACTTGAAAAAGCATACCAGAATCTGAAAATGTGAGTTTGTTGTTAAAAGCAAAGACAGAAGAAAGGGCTTATAGAATATGTAATAAAGGTACAAAAGCTTCAAAACATGTTTTCAGGGATTTGTAATATTTACAGTTTGTTTTTTTTTTTTCATACAAGTAATGTGTTGCTTTTTAAACTGTATCTTTTTGTCTGCTCATACGTTCCATCAAAATAAAGTCAGCGTTTAATTTTAGGGAAAACTCCAGGGAAGCAGGGAAAGCTCTGATGAGAAGGCGATTTGCTGTGTTTCAGAAGACAACCTCAGCATGTTTTATCTGTACTCTTTTGAAAAATACTAGCCTTATCTCCATGGAAGAAATGCAAAGAGCATCCTCTTCATAATTCTTGCACTTCAGAAACAGCATATTACATCTGACATGTTTAAAAATTGCAATTTATTGTGGGCTTATTCTTAAAGCTTGCATCTGATGCAGCATTTTTCACTAAAATACTGAAGTAATTTTGTGGGAGAGAGAAAAATTCTTTCCATTCATTTACTGATCTTGAGTACAGAGGGATACCTTGCATAGTACAGTTACTGTACATGGATGGCCCATCAAATCAACCTTGGAATTGCAACCCTGCTTGTCATGTGTTTGAAAAGCTCTTGCAAATTACCATTAACAAGTCATATTAGAAACATCAGGAATAATAAGTGCTTTCAAACAGTGGGTTGTCAAATTACTTAGTCTGTTTGTTCTTTAGGAAGGAAAAATTCATAAAAGCATTTTAAAGCCTTGAAAACCTGAAAGGCAAGACATGTTTGTTTAGTAGTAATATTTCTACATGAGAAACTCAACTTATTTTCTTAGCATGTTTATTTTCATAAGAAAATGTTTGTTTTCATGAGAAAATAGATTAATCTTGAGAAAATACGGGCTGTTCTTTTGTGCTCATGACTGTAGTTTTCATCTCCTCCTACACAGGGTCTGGTCCTGTTCAGTACGAAGGCAGTAGTAAAGCTTTTATTTCATTCACTGGAGAAGAATCATGCGCCTTATTATTATCCTCATTCTATGTAATTACCAGATAAAATTATTTGAATAAATTGGCTTTCCTGACAACCAACCAAATCATTTCTATCCTGGCTTAAAAGCCAATTTCATCTCCTTGTAGCTCTTCTGCACTGCAAAGCAGGACGAGTACGTGGAGCAGCCAGAACAGCATGCCTCACCCCGGCCCTCACCCTGCATCCTGCTGAGCTTTTGGGGCAGCTCCACAAAGACGGCACATCCCTCTGCTAACCTGCATGTTTTGCTTTCCAACAGATCAAAGGTACCGTGGTTGACGAAGGACGAAACATGGAAATTCATTCGTTTCCAACTGCACGTGCTGTCATGTATTCATATCCTTCTGTATATTTTAAATGCTAGGGAGAATTTAAACCAAATTGGTTTTAGCTTGTAGAGCGTCAAAAATTTACAGAGCATAACTAATTTTGGGAGACCTGTTCCAACTATTTTTTGCATTTAGTGTATTTGCTGGCTAAAGCATGAAAGAAGACAAATATTACAGAAATATTACTGCATCTTCTAATTAAAGAACAGGCAGAATTCGATCTTGGCACGTTCCAAATCTCTGTACCAAATGAAAGGGTCTGAAGAACTTGTTACTCATGGGGGTACGTGCTTCCTAAGGATTTCATACTCGAACGACTCTGGCAATAGGAAGCAGAGACAGGAGGGTCGAAATCAAATTAAGAAAAATAATAAAATATTAATGGGAATTTTAAAAAAGGAAATAGCTCTAAAAGAAGAATGGGAGAATTTAAAGGCTTGGGCTAGGTTTTGGATTAAATTTCTGGTTTGTTTTCTTTTTTGACTGCTCCAAGAGGCAAGACAACTTTGCTAATGGATGTTTTAAAAATGCTACAATGTGGAACACATAAGAAATATTCTTAATCACAAGAAATATGGGTGCCAGAACTGCACAAAACTTTCAGAGTGCAACAGAAAAATCATCGTCGTCTCTCCTTGCAGACTGGCTTTCTGGCAATGTGATTACTTTACTTCCTACGCAGTTCTAGATCAAACTCCATTTAATGAGTCATTGAGGATCCCCATGGTCGGGAAAGACCCCAGCGCGTAAGTACTTGTTACTACAGTAAAAGATGCCAGAAAATCTTTTCCTAGAAATGGTAGCCAATAGATACTCACTCATTTCAGCTTTTACTTATGTATGTGTTATAAAAAGAACATACAGTGGTGCTGGCTTTAGGACATTCGTAACACTTAATAAAAACACATATGTAGGTGTGCGTGCATGTGTACATGTACACAGAATAAGCAAATCATATATAGCTTCAGTCCTTTATCTTCAGGCAAGAAGAAAAGAATCAGGTGGTTTTTTTTCTGTTGATCCTTGTTGTTACTTCAGCTATTGTTTCCTGCGGCTGTACTACATATGTAGTTTTCAATTATGGGTGATTAAGTATGAATCTATACTTTATTATTAGCTACATCTATATCTACTCCAATTATACGTGTAGTGTGCGTACACAGACACCAGCTGCTAGAATAAAATAGACTTTTATTGATTTTTTTCCTGGAGTTATACGCTTGCAAGATCAAATTTTCTATTTCTGAGCTATATTTACATGTAAATGTTAATAAAACCATATATCAACTTGCCTGATATAGAGACCCCTTATTGTTCACTCAAGACTAGCAATAACAACATAAATAGATTTATCGTGGGAGGTACTGAGCGATCTAATAGAAAGGCTGTTAGCACTGAGGCAAAGATCTGGAACTCAGCCAAGCTGAGATGGGATAGAAGTAATTCCATTAAATGGCCATAGATTTGTTTTTGGTAGTCGTCTGAAGAAAGGTTTTGTTCCCATCTATGGAAAAAGTTATTTTCTCCCTAGTCAAATAGCTATATTAAATGACCCTCCCCTGCCACTCCTGGCAAGTTTTCTGTGCTTCTGAATGGGTTTCTACGTGAAGTTCCCATTTGTCTGAGAGCCTTCTACTTCTTCTATTCACCACCGATAACATCAGCTACACTGTAATGAGAAAATAAACATTGTATGGAGCATGCGTTTTCTATCATTATTTCACTCCAAAACTTTTATAGTAAGCTTTGCTGGAAATGCAGAGCAGGCCATCTACCACATCACCTGAAAACTACAACTCAGAATGGAGAGAACGTTAATAGCCTATATTTACTGATTTCTTTTTGTCTGAAGTGCCACTAAATCTTGAGTCTTTGTTCTATATAGAACCTTTGTTCTATATATTCCAACCTTGCTTTGAGAAGTTCAGGACATGGATAGATATATATATGTACGTAGAAAAAATAGGTATCGATATGTTTAAGAATAGACCTATAAATCGTTCCGTTAGCTCCAGTTCTTAGTCTTGTCATTGCCAAGTCAGCAGCTCCTCCACAGATGGGTTTATTTCAGAAGTGCTTGCAGAAGTGCTGCATGTCGCAGAAAGCAAGTTATTTTAGGTTAACAAAACTCTATAGATAAATCTTTACCTCATTAAGCTGATTTATCCAGGCACGGTAATGTTTAATCTGTCTGTACTAGACTTGTCTCACTTGCCAACTAACTTAGAACATTTATCTGCTTCTGCTCAGTGCCTCGTGCTGCAGTGAGCTGCTTGCAGAGACCTGCTCTTCCAGCTTACCTCTTGTTCACCTATGGGTCAAATAAGTTAGCTTTGTAACACATCTGCAGTTCAGTGCAGTGTCTATTGTGAGCAGTGGATCTCTGTCAATATTTACTACTTCTGTTAAGAGTGACGGATCATTTGTAATTTAAAAATTGAGCAAGGCCAATCAGTAGCTCATCTGCATCCCAGTAATTATATGCAGCACATTAGCAAGGTATGCATTTACTAGGTATTTTTGGACTCGCTTAATCAAATAAATGACATGATGTGTGAAAAAAAAACAGAATACGGAGGACTAATTGTAACAATGACAAACATCTCCAAATCACAAAAAAAGGTAATTCAGGCTTTAATTGATACTTTACATATGTGTGTGTGTGTGCATATGCGTATATAAAAGCCAGTCTACCAAATTTTGGACTAACTTAGGAATCGTCCCAAATAACATTTGTGTGTTTATTAGTAGTTATTTAATCTTTGATTCTTGATGTCGTGGGCCAACCCATGAAAATCACAGAGTCCTAGAGCACATGGTCCACAGGCAGACAGGAGAACCGTGGCTGCTATCACGGTGGATGTTCTGAAAGCACAAGTATGCTGTGCCCTCTAGTTGTGCTGCTCTGGTCATGAGTCACACAGAGCTTAATATGAATCCAATTGTATGTGAACTGCAAAGACTGCATTTTGCTTAATGACCATCAAGTTATGTTGACTGCACAGAAGTAGTCGTGAATGAAATACAGAAAGAATCATTGATGAAATACGATGTATCGGGTTCTGCTAATAAGAGGAAAAGACAAAGGACCGTTTCCCTTGAACTGGAGCATCCCCATGCCTTCCCCCATCTACCAATGTCATTTTTAAAACTTGACTCTGGCAGGATAACCTCTGGTGAAATACCCCACCAAGAGTCAAAGCTGCAGCCTACCGAGATGGAGGTCTGCGTTAACCGCATCATCAGCAGGGGAGCTCCTCCAGGTTTGGGAGGCAGTGAACAAAGGCACTGAATGGAAAAGGCAGGTGTTTCTGGAAGGTAAGACTCCATACCTGCACAAGGCCAAAGGGGTACAACAGGCACAGACCTCCCGGGGGAGGCTCAGCTTCAAAAAGGTCAGGATTCCTGCTCTAATCAAAGCTGACTGATGCATGAATGCTACGTTCACGGCTGCCGCTTAAATTAAATACCTGGAAATGAGATGCTGACAATCTCTAGAATTCCTAAACAAAACCTGTAAGTCATCTATCTTGCCTACAGCGTTAAACAGACCACTTCAGTTTGTGAAGTGGCTGAGGAAAATACTGCCCTGTGTTACCACCAAGGACCAGAGGGCAGCACTTTGTGGGAGAGAGTTACGCAGCAAGAGCATCGTACCAAATAAAGTACGAGAGAGAGCTGTTTTTCTATGGCACTTTTATAACATCCGTGCATTCTCAATATGGCATCCTGTTAAGTATTTCAGGACTTATTTACAACTGCTTTTCCCTTATCTTTTTTTAAGTATATATATTTATAAACAACAACAAACAGGTATCTGCTCCCTTTTGTATACTTGATCTTTAGAAATTGTGCTCCAAGTAAAAATCTGTTCCCATTCTTTTGACAGTTTGGTCAGCTGGAAGGTCAAGAAGATGCTGGCTTGTACCACCAATCAAATTAAAATCTTACAAATTAGAAGGTGAAGTTATGAAAGCATTCAGTGTTTTACAGTGGAATTTAAGAGCAGACACTAATTCTCTTCCCATTGATGCCAAAGACTTCTGCTTTCTTCATAAGGAAGAGAATTAGGCCAACTCAAAATAGGCCAATCCAGTATTTTCCTTCAGTGCACACATAAAAATGAAAGATGACATCTAAATTGCAAAACAAAATTCAAATAAAGTTGCAAGGCTTCAGGAAGCAATAAGAGAAGGTAACTTGAAGTGCCTTAGTCCAGGTACCTCTCAGAATGGCATGGAGGCATGCCCTGTTACTGGCCTCCTGAAGCCAATTAGTGGAGGATTAATTAATCAGCTGCAAGAAAAGAGTCTAGGAAAGCAGACTCATGACATGTGTGCTCAGTAGGCTGTTCCTTAGCAAAGTAGCCCTCTGATTTCTCTTTTCAGAATTCAGACACTCTGGTTTAGAGAAGCAGGATTACAACGCACTGACAAAAGCAACTCTAAGCCAGGTAAGAGTCAAAAACATGAGCCTGTCTTGTCATAGCAAGGCACATGTTAAGGGTAGAGCTGAAGATGAGTACGGGAGCACTTTGTTCCTGAAGTGAGCTCCTGTGGATCCATGCAGGCGTGCCTGGTGGTGGCACCCAGCCCTGCTCCCTGTGCCCCATGCTGGCATCACTGCCTCCAGCACAGCTGGGAGAAGGTAAGGCTCTGCACTCAGAAATGAGGCTCTGGATTGTTTTAGGAAAAAAAAAAAAATGTATTTTGTGTTTACCACAGCATTTAAGGCCTGATCCTGCTCATTACTTAACTGGAGCTCAGGATTTAGGATTTGCTGTGGGAGCTCTGTGCATCCTGCAGGACGGTGCTTCTCACTGCATGAAGATGTGAGCGTGGCTCTGGGCTGAGCTGCGGGCTCACTGCAAATTACCATTGTATAAACAGACAGCAGGCTGAATGGATTTATGTGCCACCCAAAAGTTTGCATAGATTTTCTGCAGTTCTCTGTCTACAAAATGTCTGCCAGAAAAAAAAAATCTTGAGCTTGGGAGGATGAAGTATCACACGTGTATTGTTCATGTAGCTATGGTAACCTACAAATGCCACCAGTGTTTCCATTTCATACACAAATGAGGGGACAGCTGTGGAGACCACATGTCTGCCAATGGAATAATATATGTGAACTAGGATGGCTTGGCCAGAAAATTACAACTCATTTATATTAATCAGGGCTTCAAAGAACGCCATCTCTGCAGAGATAAAGTCCACAGTAAAAGGGAGCGATTTTGTTTCTCAAAGTGTTTGGTTCTTCAGTAAACATCTTCACCATCCTCCTACTTGCTGATTTAAAAGTAAAAGTGTTGTGAGCAGGCAGTGCCCTTCTGTAAATCTCACTTCACTTTTTTCCTTGGCGTGGTCTTTTTTTGCTGCCTGCCCTTAGTCTGGCCCAGCCCAAAGCCCACCTGGGAAAGCAGCAGTTCCCAAGGAGGCAGAAATTAGCTCGGAACTCGAACCTGGCTGCCAAAGTGAGAAAACAACAACAACTTTTTTTTTTGGTTTTACTCATTGATAACACTAACAGAAATGAAAGCTTCAGAACAAATACTATTTTTTTTTTTTAAGTTGTAAAATATGAACTCTGACCTTATATCATCCCCAGCACTACAATCAACAATAAGAAAGACAACCTCGCAAACTCAACAATACAGATCAACAGCATTTTCAGCAACTACTGAGCTGCAGTACAGGCAGGGCTGTGATGCAAAGCAGTCTGGGTGCCCCTCGGATCCCTCAGCAGCAGCTGGGGGCTGCCAGCAGCAGCAGAACAGCACGCACTGCTCAGCAAAAGTTTCCCTGGCTGCTGCAGTGCCACGCTGCTGTAGCACCTCGAACAAAGGCTGCTGCATCGGGGCTGTTACTGCAGGCAGCCAGCACTGCTCCACGCACCGGGGCACCGTGCAGTGATGGTGAGCCTTCATGAGTGCTCATTTAAAGGACTGCATTTTTTATGTGATCTGGACTGATATACATCTATGTGCGTTTTTAAAGCAGAGCTTCCTCGCTTTCAGCTGGGTTCCAGCCCTGTTAAACCAAAGGGAGCAGAAGTTTCTCGTTGCAGCCTGTTGGGATGCTCTCAGCGTGGATTTATTCACGTTAATTAAAAACAAACAAAAGAAACAACAATGGTTTTTCACAGTTAACGTTACAATATCCTTATCCTTTTGTAATCTACGCAACTTGATACAAAACCTTACTACTTTCAACAGTCAGCAATACTCTTCAGGTCTGTTCTAGCTAAATGGAAGATACTTTATAGCATCCCACCAGCTGACCTTTTTTAGTCCTAACTGCCTACTGCTCTGGGTGTTTCTATAGGGACTACGTTCAGTTTCATTCCGACAACCGCACGCTTCAGCCCAGCCCTTCAGGCACCTATGGGGGCCGACGTTCAGCTTCGGACATTTGAAGCATGTGCAAGAACACCCGGTGTGCACCTCAGTCCCTCCCAATGAAAAGTTTATTGCCTCGTTCGGAGATGCGGCTTTGTTTACAGGGCAGCTTTAAGTCTGCGAGGGAAGGACCGAGGGGTTCACAGAGCAGTTTCGTTCGAGGGATTCTAACGGGGACCACGGAGCTCCTTCGGGACAAACCCACAGCGGCCCCCGCGCACCGCTACTTGGGCCGGATTCCGGAGCTTTCCCCCGTTACCCAGCGGGAAGCGCTCCCCGAAGCGGCACCAGCAGCGGCCCGGGGACACCCGCCGCGCTCTCCCCGCAACACCGCGCCCGACCCGCAGCCCTGCGGCAGCGCGGCGCCGCCGCGCGCGATTTTCAGCCCCGCAAGCGGCGTGCGCCGGAACGAGCGGGCAGCGGGGGGCCGGTAAGAGGGGCGGAACCCCCCCACACCCGCACCTACCGGCACGGCGAGCAGCGCGCGACGCCGGAGGAACCCGGCCTCGGGCCGGAGGTGGCCCCGCGCACGCTGCGCCTTTATCCCGCGCTCCATTGTTCCACCGAGGGCTCCTCGTCTGCTCCCATCGCTCCGCGTGAATGGACGAGGCCAGACAGCTGCCGGGACGCGCTGCCATTCGCATGCAAATCAGAGGGGGCGCGGACGCGCGCCGCAAACTTCAGCCTGG
>JAOWBP010004220.1:17534617-17551052 GCA_028571105.1 Tragopan temminckii | reverse complement strand
CCCCCCACAAAATACTCGGTAGTGTGTAAAGGGTAGGGAAACCCTTTACCTTTCAAGTGAGTAGTGATACAAAATCTTTACTGTGTGTTTGCTGTATTGTGGCATGTTTAATAATTACAATAATATACAATTGTCCTTTTCTTGTTTTTTATCGAGCTCCTAGAGAAATATTTCTATTCAGCAAAAAAAGAGCTATTTTGTGATTGGTACCTATGTTGGTGCTCTCTGTAGAGGCTCCCAGGCCTGAGCTGGCTGGGATACAGCTTCTCTGTGCAGATGGAGCAGCGTGAAGCAGATGTGTTGAATTGGGATTGTGTTGTGTTGGGGCTGCAGTGTATTAGGGCTGTTACACATTGGGGTTGTGTTGTGTTGGGGTTGCGATGTGTTGGGGCTGTGATGCATTCAGGCTGGGGTTGCGTGCGAAGGACGTGAGCAGTGCCACCTCCCCACTTCTGTGGGGAGAAGTTGCGCGTCTGTCTGGCACTTCTCTGCAAGACCGAGTGCCTGATGTGCTCAGAAGGCGTGAAGGTAAAGCAGGTCGCTTTGTCCTTCCCGAGCGTGGGCAGGAGCTGAAGCTATTGTAGATGACAGGCTGCGTTTTTATCAATGAATCAGTGATCTAAAACCAAAATCTGGTTCTTGTGCTCATGTAATGCAATGGGAACTTTGGAACCTATGCGCTTAATCAATGGATTCTGTTATCGTCTGTGTGCTGGGGAGGCAAATGGCATTCTTTTATAGCAGATCAATGATATTTCTATTTCCAATGGAAATAATTTTTAATTAAATTAAAATATCAACTTGTTAAAAGACTTGATAATGAGTATGGTGTGAGATTATGTCCTTTACTGCAAACCAAGAGGAGAAAGAAACACAGAAATGAAGAGGCTGCGTTGTGGCTAAGCACGTGTTTATTAAATTAACTAAATAGTGGATATTTGACTTCCCTCACAGGCAGGCTTTGTGTTGGAGATGCTGTGGGGAAAATGCCTCCTGTTTTCACCTTGCATGCAGAAATGACACGTGAACAGTGGCTGAGAGGTCATGGTTGTGATGGATGTCCACTTCCACTGCTTGCTTCCTTGGTCTCCAAAAAATGGGTTTCTCTCCTTTGAATGCAGATGTCAGCACAGCTTCTGATGTAGTCGTAGTTCCCCAGGACTGGGAGAAACACGGAGAAGAAACAGAGAACTGTATTTCTCATGGCTTTTCCTGAACCAAAGCTCTATAAATAGTAAGATAAATATAACTTAAATTCAGTTTGACCTTAAGTGGCAGCTGTGACAAAGCATGGCACGTTTGAGAGCTGGATACAATTATTTGGAATTGCTAAACGCCACGCTTCTGTCGTGACCTTTCGATTGCACTGAAGCCAGAAGGAGCTCCCTGATTTCAACTTCTGAACTGCAGATCACCCCATTGGAAAGAGACTTCAGAAGCTATTATAATCACAGGGAATATTTTAAAGGGTGTGGAAGCTAAGAGCAAAATATTTATTTTACACACTTGTCTGCATTTAATCCATAAATCTGTCTACTACGATAGTGTTTTACTGGTGTAGACGAGGCAAGTAAGCTGAGATCATAGCAGACATGTCCTCTAAGGCTTTGCAGAAAATCATTGCTTTTTAATCCCTTTATCCCTGTTATTTCCTACCACTGTGGAAATGCAGCGGCGGGGAAAGCTGGCGTGGTGTAGGACAGATGCATAATGCACCGTGCTAAGCAGGCAAAAATCCCTCTGTTTTTATAATGCTCCAAACATGTTATACATGTCAATGTTAGTGCCGTGTGCCCTACATAAATAAAAACAACTTACCAATGCTCAGCGGGCTGTTACACATCTTAGAGCTAACCTCTCTGTATGCTCTGTCTGGGTATCAGTGAGTAAGCTTCTAATTAGGGTTAGCCAGGAGTGCAGAACGGGGCAGATTGCAGGGCAGGCACCGACCCAGCGTGTGGCTGCATACTGCAAGTTGTACAGCACTTGAGCTCAAGGCTTTTATTTTCTGCATTGTTTTTTCCTGCATAAACATCGGGAACATGCTTAGACAGTAGAATTGAGCCCTGATGTCTGGAGGGCATCTGGAGGTGTTCAGGTGCATGATTGCTTCCTGCCTTCCCACCACAGTGCTCTGCTGTCTGCGGTACAAACACAGCACTGCTGGAGGTGTGGGTGCTGCAGGGCTGGGCAGGAATATGGGTAGTGGTGAGAGGCTGCAGCGTTTGGGGAGGGGGAATTCTTAAGGATTTTTGATAGGTAGCTCACGTGTCCGTTAGGTTAGAGCACAGCAGTCTTCTGGTCAGGGGGAATAGAAAACGGGGAGCGTGGAGGCAGTGTCAGTGTGAGATTTCAACAACAAATATGTGGGCTCTTTTAGGTAGAATGACTTAAAACAATTCTTACTGCATCGTGTGATTCGGTACAGATCACACGAGTGAGTGGTCCTTGGGCTGCTCTTACCCACCTGGAGATACAGCTGCCCCAGGAAGGGGCTCTGTGCCTAACCTGGCAGCAGTCTTCCATCTATTTCTCTGAATAAATATGAGTGTTCTGTGCAATCAGCTGCTGCTCCAGCAGGATGCTGTCCCACTCGTGAGACCAGCTTTGGCGAGTTGTAACCTTGTGAGTTCTACTTATTTAAGGGGGTGGAGGCTGCTGGCTCTTGAGCACTGAGTTTGTGTTGGGCCTTATGATGCTGTGTGCGTAGGGATGGGGGATGAGGTGTCACACCATCAAAACCGGAGCTCTGGTGGCTGAGGGAAAAGCAATGAAATTCTAGGATTTCAGAGAGAAGGTTCAAGGTGCATAGGTGGCCAAAGTGTTTGGAGAGATGTACGTGGGCACACGTCTGCTTGACAAGATCTAGTACCAATAAAAAGGTATTTTTGCTTTAAAAATCCACCTGAGAGCCCTGATGTGTTTGTTCTCAGGCACAAGCCCCACTGACATCTGATGGGATAGCAAAATGTAAGGGAAAAGGCTTGAAATTAAATAATTCCTGTGGATGTTTTAAGCATCGCATTGAGCTTGACAGAGCACTGTGGCTGTCCCCTGAGGAATGCCAGGACAGCTCTAAGGGCAGCTTCTGTACAGCCTGCTCCCATAACATCTAATTGCTTTCATATCTATCAAACACTAAGAGCCTTTCTTCAGAGTTGTGCATTTGTTTTTAAATCAAATAGATTTATTCTTGGTGTCTTGGGCACATTATTGCAGTAACCTCATCCTTGGACCAAAACTTTGGCAGAACACACACACCCGTAATGAGGACTTTGTGTTCTGCGGAGGTTTTATTACAAAAGAAGATGAACAAGTATATTAGAAAGAAAGGGGAGAAACAGGGAAGACTACTTTTTTTTTGGCAAAGCTTTGTGCTCCAGTTCTCATTTCTCTGGTTGCAGCTGCCTTTAGGCACACATCTCAGTCACTTGTTATATTGTGCTCAACCATTGATGCTTCCCAAATTTGCTCTTTGGTGAAACAGGCATTTGTGCAAGTTCCCCATAAAAATGACTGATTTGGGTTTTACCAGGAATTCTGGCACTTCTCCATTATAAGAAGGGATTACATTTTTAGAGAGAATTAACAAGACAGGAGTAGTGAAGCACTTGAAACGTCCAGTTTAATTCTCTCTCTTCCTGCAAACAAGCTCATACGAGCAGGTTTTTCAGAAGTCCTGAAATGAAAGCTTCCTGGAAGAAATACATTTCCCTGTGGGACCACACAGCTTTCAGTCCTGCCTCTGTGTGAAGGTAAGAAAGCTCTGTTTTCATTTACTATTTATGAGATGTGCATTGGTATTACAAAGTGACCACAGGATTCTGGGCTTTTAAGAATCTGCAAATGAGATGGTGCTCATTACTTTTTAATGTAAAAAGGATTATTGTGATCTCAGTGACAGGATATGTGACCTCAGCTATGAGTCTTGCTGTAGGATATGTATTGAGGCTTTTCCTTTAGGAAGGCGATAAAGCACACACCAATATTTTCCACGTTCTTTTCACCGTATAGAGATATTTATTAGAAATAAAACTAAAGGAGATATATATATATATATAAAATTATATATATTATATATATAAATATATATATGTATATAATTAAATATATATATATATTTTTTTTTTAATTGCAGAGCATGACTGGTGAATTCATGTGAATTTTACTATTGAGATAAATGCAGGGGCACATTTTCAAAATAAAGGCTCATAATTACCAGCTCCTGTCTCTGTGCACAAGGGTTATTCTCATGGTCCTAAAGAAAAGCAGAGTCTGATAATCGAGGAATCTCCTATTAATGTTTCCCTCAGTAAATTGAGATTTTCTTTGCAGGTGATGTTACTGGGTGTCAAGCCATGGCCCTGCTCTGGTGGCAACACGTGGGGTGTGAGTCTCCAACTGCCTCTGGTTGTACTGCAGGTGGGAAGCTCTCTGGTTGCTGGGATTGCTGTGCGGGTCTCTCTGAAGCATGTTCATTGTGTGGGGTTCTATAAGGAGTTGTTGGAGAGGGGCTCAGAGACACCCGTGGGTATCTGCACTCCTCTGTGTCCATCTGTGTGTTCCATTGGTGCTCCCATCACTTCCATTAAAACAGCACTGCGAAACAAATGCAGAGCTGGCAGGAGTGAAGGGGTTTATGAGGGAAGCCTGTTTAAACGTGTTTATTAACCAGAAAAGCTGTATTTTTCAACACCACCGATTGCTGTGCAGATACTACTCCTTAGTTTTGCACACTCAAATGGTTGCGGTTTAAAATGACTCGTTAATAATTAACATGTTCTCTCAGCAATCCGCAGAATGACTGGAAGCACAGCACGTGAGCTTTCTGGCTTTATTTCTTGCAGGTATTGTTGGGCCTGTCCCCTTCGTTGCCTGTCTGCTTTGCTGATGAAAGCTGCCCCAGAGCCTGCAGGTTGCACATAAGTTGTGTGCACAACTTGGATGTTATTTAAAGAAATGCCAACAGGTGGGAAAGGCGTTCTGCTTTCAGGAGAACGTGCCAGATGGACAGCATGTCAAAGACAGCTCAAGATATTGCAGAAAATAGTAAATTAAAATGAAAATGTCACCAGGAGAGAGGTGAAGCCCAGTTGAGTCAGCCCCATTGCACATCACTGTCACTGCTTGGTTTTCTAAACCAGAAGAGCTTAAAGTAAGGACCTGTCAAAATGCCCTTAGGGGTTTGGGTGACCTGCTCCCAGCGTGCTGCCAGCCTTTAGGCACCTTTCAAAACCCCAAACTAATTTCCTTCACTTTGTTCTGCCTCTCCTGAGCTCCACAAGTGCAGTAATTGCAAGCATTTGTTCTGAGCCATACAAGCTTGGGCTCCACCAGTTTTATTTACGGCAATTATATCTGGCAGATAATTTCTAGTAAACTCAGGAAAATGATAAACCTCTTGCTAACTTCACAAAGAGGGAAATAGGGCAAATTGATCAAATAAACTGCTTCCCAGACAATGAAAAATTACCATGTGCATAACATTTTGGAACAGAAATAGCTCTGATGAAAGTATGAAGGCAAGCAGGAACTTGCTAGAGCAATCTGGGCAGAGTTTTAAGGCTTTGGTCCACTTCTAACAAAGAGAATCTGTTTGACCTGATGTGAGTTACCTGATGCTGGTAGTGGAGCTGCAGGATGGCATGTACCTTCTCTTCCCCATTGGAAGCATGCTGGCTTATTTTAGGATGCAGCCTTGGAAGGATGGAATCCCATTTCTGCCCTTCTGCTTGATGGCCAATCCCGGTCCTCTTAGGCCAGCAGAGAAAACTTCCTTTCCTTTCAATATATAAAATTAAACCAGAGTGTTTAAAATATAGCATGTGAGGTTTGTCCCACATCTCATTTAAGTGAGCTTGTGGTGGCAGTGAATCTGAATTTCAAACAGCTGAACTCAGGTACTGAGGTTTTTCTAAAATGAGCTTTTAATAATTATTGAGCTTTTTCATCTCTGCTGTGTAGCTTAATTTACATTAAAAATTTGAATTTCAACTGAAATTCTCGATCTAGCAGTGTTAACATCTCTCTGAGAAAAGTAAACGATTGCTACAAATTAGGCCTGGGCTTGGATGCTGCAGCTGATTAACATCACATAAGGACAATTAGCAGCATTTTTAGGAGGGGATAGGAAGAAATTATTATGGGCAGTTGAAGCTATAAAGAGAATTTTAGGGCGGTGTGTAATTAGGCAAATTAGGGTAGGACAGTGGCTTTAACATTCATACCTTGATGAAAGGTATGTATGAATTCCTTAAGGAATATATAGGCTCTTTAATGACTACAGTCTTCTGTATCATCTAAAAGATCTATTTACAAAACAGTTTAAATTACAGATTCATACAGTATTAACATGACACCAGTTCCAAATGGCTTGGCATCACCAGGAAAATTCATGAGGTCTTCTCTGCCTGAACCCTGAATTTCCGTCTCATTTGAATTTGGATAAGAGGAAAAGATAGCTTGGGAAATGGGAGCATAAATTTCACCGGTTTGAAGAAAGCTTATAGCAGCTCAGGATCTTTCTGATTTTTATGGTAATGTCTGCATTCAATTCTGATGCCATTTCTAAAAACCATTTGTGTGGCTGTGGCTGAAGGAGCTGCCATAGGGCTAGGACTGCAATGTAAAATAATGCAAACATAGCTTTCCCATTTCCCAACCTAAGGCATCATTAGGTATGACCTTGTGTCGCTTTATTCTTCATTATTGCTCATCAGCTGAAGAAAGCTTTATCTGTAGGCTGTGCTGTGGAGAATGGCAGCAAATGGAGAATTGGAAAGGGCTGTGCATCGGTCATGGCAAATATTCTCCTTTGGAACCCCTCTGTTGTGCTCCCAGACTTGTCCCTAAGCCTAGATGGAGAATAATGCTACCGAGGCTCATATCTTCCTTCTCATCTGCTAACCAGAGGTGACAGGCTGTGAGCTGGAAGTGCTCCATCTCCACTCCCTCCTGCAGCACCTGGGCTGTGTCCCAGCCATGCACCAGCTGTACCTGCACTGTGTGCAGCAGGTTTGGGAGGTTTGTCCTCGTGGGACGTGGAGTGTGGCCGAGCTCTTGGGGTGTTGTGGGACCATGCTGGATCCATGCAGTGCTGTGTCTGTGCCAGGTCCGTGCAGTGCCACATCAGTGCCTGTTGGCTGCACCATTTTGCAGGGCTGGTGGTTTGCAGATTGCATGACTTCTTTCCTGTTTTTGTCATTTTCTCTGCACGTTTTCCTCTCTGAGCTTGCCTGATACTGGATCCCCGTGAGTTTCCCAAACAAAGAAGAGCAATTATGGCCCCTGATTAAAAGCCTCAGCAGCGCACTGTGTGCAAATCAAGATAACCATTTATCAGCACCGTTCCCTTTCTGCCCATGAGGATTTAGGCATGGTTCAGGTTGCAGAAGCATTTGATTTGCAGGTGCGAGGCGATGGAAGGGGAAAGCTGTGGGTGTGCAGTGTGAAACAAAGGCTGCAGCACAGGATGGCAGCCATCGCACTGCCCAGCACCGTGCATTGTGTGCTCTTGCAATGGGGACAGCCGAGTGACGTGGCTGGGATCCAGGCTGCGTGCTGCTGCTGCCCTTCCCTGTGTGTCATGTCCCAGCAAAGCTGCCACTGCTGCAGTCACACCGGAGAGATAACACAGATGTGTGTCTTTTATTTCCAGGGAGCGTTCTCAGCACTGTGGTTATCAGCACTTCTGTCAGAAGTTGGAGTGCTCCAGCTTGGGCACTAAAATAAATGAGCAAGCCCACTTTGATAAAAGAAAGGTGAGAAAAAGATTCCCAGTGTCACCCTCTAACAGTGCTGCCCATCTCTGCCCCTCCAGGAGTTTTGGAAGGCGCTGTGTGTGTGTTTAACCTGTGTGCCTGCAGCTCAGGAGGCTTCCTTAACTGCCGTAAGGCCGAATGGGTCAGGGTACAAAACACGTCCTGATGGACTGCACCATGATGTCCCTGCACTGCTGGTGCCAGCCCAGTCCCCACCAATGGGACAGGCACCAGGGAGGTCATTGCTGTCACAGTTTCTCCATCACGATGAGATTGCAGTGCCCGAGATACGTGGGCTGTGTATCAGCAGGGAGCCGGGGGCAGAGTTATGGTTCTGGCACTCAGATCTAAGCAGCTGTCTCCCATCAAAGAATGAAAACTTTTGTTCTTCTGTTCTCAGCAGAACATCATGGCCTTGTGTGTTGTACATCATACCAGAGGGAGCTTCCAAAACACTGCCCTTAAATGTGTCTTTCATGAGTTTTTAGATACTTTATGTATTTTCCAATATTTCTGCATCCCACTTGATGATGTTACGTAGCGTTAAATATTCTCTCATATCAGGTTACTATGAGCCATGTCCTTAGAAATGCTTGACCAAATCATTATGAAATACATTTCATATATATTGCTAAACTTTATTCTGTAGAAATATTGCACAGAAGTCCTTTATCTGTTCTGAAACTTCAAATAATTCTTTTCTTCTTTTAAAATAACCTTTGCAATGTTTTTCATCAAAACAAGTGAAATAGCAAGAATAATAGATGCTGTAGGATTTGTACCCAGTATAGCTTCCTGCCTCTCCAAATGCTTTTGGAGGTGCTGATTGATTTGTAACAACTCTTGAAATGTCACCGGGAGTGAATGAGAAATACACTCCTCTAATGTATGTCCAAGTAGAAATTGGCTCAAAGTTTTAACCTTTAGGGATGTCCTTTTCTTTGCTTTTTTTTTTTTTTTTTTTTCTTTTAACTTTTCACGGCAACTAAATAGCTGGAAAGAAAACAGGGAACCAAATATACGTGGAGGAAATTAGTAAATTATACTCTTGTTTTTGGCACATTTACAGCAGAGATGTGTTAAAACTTCAAGTCAATGACAAAAGGGGAGTGGTCCATTTAAAACCTATTTGTGGGGATAAACAGAGATGCTGCCTTGGTGTATCATAGAATGGCCTAGGTTGCAAAGGACCACAATGATCATCTAGTCCCAACCCCCTGCTATGTGCAGGGTCACCAACCAGCAGACCAGGCTGCCCAGAGCCACATCCAGCCTGGGCTTGGATGCCTCCAGGGATGGGGCATCCACAGCCTCCTTGGGCAACCTGTGAACAGTGCCTCACCACCCCCTGTGTGAAAAACTTCCTCCTAATATTTAACCTAAACCTGGTTTAAAACCATTCCCCCTTGTGCTATCGTACCCTGAAGGGTGAAGGTCTGGCTGCGTTCTGAAGGCAGTTTTTGTGGAAATGGAAAATCCCTATCCATGGCTGGGGAGCGTGGAAGCTCATCTTCTTCAGCTTGTTCCAGCTGCCCTGCCAGGCGTGCTGCTGGGGATGTGCTGCTGGGATGGCCCTCCCTGACCTGGGCAGGGCTGGGAGACCCAGAGCAGCATCCTGGCAGCGCTGCTCACCCAGCTGGGTTTGTTGTGCTGCTGTGGATGCAGTGTGTCTGCTGACTGAGTGGTGTTTGTGTGCGGATAGCAATGAGGGCTTCGCCTCATCTGGAATTTGCAGTAATTGAAACTGCAGAAGTAGGTAAACATTGTTTGAAGCCTGGCCAATTTCTGGTGCACTGGGAAGACCCTTCAATGGTGTTAGGGCTGCTCTGTATGTTGTCCTCATTCGTTTTTCTTGCTGCTTGTGTTCTGCTCTTCTGTTCTCTCCTGTGGTCAGAAACACGCTGCCTCCTGGGATTGCTTTGTTGGATGGGTTTTGCTTTGTTTTCTTTTGTTTTTCTGATGAATTTACTCACTGGAGTATAAAAAGACAATTAAAAAGGTGGGTATCTCTCTGAAGAAATTGGCCTGAGGTTGCTGATGGGTGATGTGCAGCCTCTGGAGCTGTTGCACCGGGAGCACTGAGTGACTGCTGACCCCATCTCCCCAGTCTTCATCCCGCAGCAACCACTGATGGTTGGGCAGAGCAAAACCAGAGTGGCTGCAGAGCAGTAAGCTGTAGCTGAGCGTGTTGGAGTCACATCACACCACCTTTGCAGTAGCAGAGAATTTACATAACAGGAAACTTTCTCAGTGCTGGCAGCAGAATTGTGTCAAAATGCCACCAAAAGTGACGTTTCCCCTTTATATATCTCCCCCCAAAGGCTGTTCCCATCACAGAGAATGGGATGGATGGGGGATGGCTGCGGGGAGGGGAAGGAGGGGAAAGAGAGGTGCTGGCTGTGTAACGGGAGGCTCTCTCACCTTGTTTCTAGGATATTTTTTCAGCAGGAAGAGATTCCAAATGAATTCACCTGTCTCATTTCAGCCTCACGATATATTTGTTCAACACAAAAAAAATCAATGTTGAACTAGAATTTTGCGGGGATGGAGAAAATCCGTGGAGATTGCATTTCTGCTTCAGTGCAGTTTCATGTTTTACTGCTGCATAGACTTGCTAGTTAATAAGGTATCCTTGAATATGAGGTCCAAATGACATTTATTGCTGGGCAAGTACATACAAATCAATACTTACAGTTTTTATTGGCGACCATGTACTATCTCTGATATCATTATAACTGTGTCTGTTATTAATTGACAGTAAGCAATAGCCATCTAAGCAATAGTCATTGTTATTTTCTTAATTCTGATCTCTCATAACTCCTCAGTGTCGCTGCCTGTCGGTTCACCGTGGTGAAGAAACAGACTTGGCATGGAGCAGGGATGCAGCTGGGGTGCAATGCAAGGGCTGTGCTGTGGCCAAGCATCTTTGTTCAAGACCCTCTCCACCAATAAAACCATCCCTTTGGTTCTGATGAAATCCTGGGACCCAGCACTGAGCCACTTGATAGGAATTCTTCCCCTGACTTTGTGTTGGAATGAAGGCAGTTAATGATGGTTTTGTACTTGGCTGGGGAATGGCTCTCCTTATGGAGAGAACAAACATTGCATCCCTGGGAAAGGCAGCACGTACGTATCCTGGATCTCTGTCTTGGCTTTGATCTGATCTGAGGAACGAGAGGGAGATGACTTAAATGAAATGAAGGGGTAGAAGCAGATCTCTGGAAGGAGATCCCGGGTGCGTCACCCTCAGGGATGTCAGGAAGGCTCCCCTGCAAACTGCCCTGGGGGCTGCAGGGCTCAGTCCTGCAGATGCTGAGTCTCTATGAGTGGAGTTAGTTATACTGCTTGATTACATGCTTACCTTTCAGCATCTGATTAAAAGGGTTTGATTGCTGAATTTGAACGCCAGTTAGTTTAGTGGGGGCACCAAAACTAATGACATTTACACGAATTAGCTTTGATATCAGAATTCAAGGATGACATAGAATCTTCACTATGTCTATAATAAGAAATTCTATTCTAGACTCTATAGAAACTCAGTTTCTTATGTATTGCTGATTAAAAAAATAATTTTCATTACCTTTACACGTTAAATCTCTCACACATTTGCTGATATTCCTCTGCATGTTAGTCTCATGGCTTTTTAAAAGAGTTTTAAATGAACGTTCAAATTATTCATTGAGGTACTATGAGCATCTGTTCAACTCTTATATTCTTTTCTGGTACTTCTTCATTACATATGGGAGGGGGCACTGGAAAGGCAGTTGAGATGCAGGCTATAAAAATGCCACAAAGGCACAGTAAACATTTGTTGGAGGAGTGCTCTGTGTATTCTTACACATTTCTTTTAGAAATGTCCCCATGTAGTTGGGTAGAGTTTTTCAAGGGCGACTGTGAGGGTTGACTGAGGAATGGCTGCAAATGGAGCAATTGCCTGCAGCTGCCAGGCAGCTCTGCAGCACAGGTGGGGCTGGATTTCTGGTTAAGAAATCAAATGGCCGAAGATGGATGTGTTTGGGTAAAGTTTCAGGGATCTACGACAACATCCATGTGGGTAAGTGGCTTCTGCTCAGCTCTGTGGGCTGCCTGCATTAAGGACGATGCTGTTATCGCTGCTCCGTGCTTGGAAACCAGTTTATTGGCTGGCTATGGAAAGCCTTCTGTTAAGATTAAATCCTGTGTCCCTGAAGACTGAGTTTTATGTTAGCTGTAAATCAGTGTGGAATTGTTAGGGCTAAGGTGAGGTTTCGGGTTAGGGTTCAGCAAAGCATCCTCAGGAACCCATTTTATTCTTGATCCTGTAAATCCCTGCTGGGGATGAAAGGCTAATCGGTACTTATCGTGTGATAGCGGTGGCTCCTGGGGCTGTTTTATGCCCAGGTTTTGTTAAATGAATTTTCGCAGAACCCAACTGCTCAGGAACTTGATTCATGGGTGGATCTTGGCCTATGTTTTTATAGATCTTTAAGGAATCACTGGAAAACCTTTTTCTTTTTCCCCGGGTTTTGAAAGCCTAACCCTGTGGTACCTGAACTGTTAGCATAAACTCAGCTCAGAAGGCAATGTGAACCATTTGTCAATGAAAGCAGCAGCATTTATTTAGCCCTGCAGGCTTTCAAACATTACCCAATAAAACAAGCTTCTCCATCCTTTCTGAAACCTCCAAATCATGTTTCTGGACTGCCTGTGATTGCTCCACAGCTCTGTGAGGCTTTGTGCATCTGAAAAGCCCCTCACTGTCACAACCTGAGGTTTTTCTTGGCTTGAAATGCTGATCGAGGCCAAATTCCAAGCATCAGCTCTTTTAGATTAATATAGTTTAAATTAAGAGAAATTAAAGACGAAGATGTATTATCAGTCTTTAGCTCCGTGTATTGTTGGTTCGTGCTTATGATTCTGTCGTTACACTGGTTCTCAAGAAGTACAAATTGCTGCTAATAATTTAATTTTTACTTTATTGCGTTCTTGTGTTGCAGTGCACCTGCCAGCACTTGGAGGCACGATGCCTGTGGTCTCTGGCTGTTGCCAGCCCTGGTAGCTGTGTCTGCTCATTGGCCTGAGCTCCTTGCAGCCCCTGTTTGTACCAGGAGTGTCCTTCAGGCACTGTAAGGTTTCCCTGCTTGCTCCAGCAGGTGCTAGGAAGCAATAGATGACCAGCTCCTTCCAGCTTGGGCCACCATACAGAACTTTCAAAGATACCTGTATGTTCATAGTTTGCTTATCTGTTCATAACAGATAAGTATGTTAATAGCAAGCATCTCATCCAAACGAAGGCTTGCTCTGCTGTAACATTCTCAGATTATTACAATTCTCCATTTTCACAACTTCTAAAAGGGACTTTGAAACCATAAGCTGAATTTTGGGTGAAAGCAGCGTGTTACTGGTGCCTCTTCTTCTTCAGTTTGTATTTGCACACCCAGCCAATGACTGTTGGGAAATACGGTGGTCGTGCCCTGCCAGTCTGTGCTTTTAAAGGCTGCAGCAGCGCTTTCTGAGCTGTGACAAGCTGTCTCCAAGTGCAGAACTGCAGCATGGTCTGTGCAGTGCTGTTCTTGGTGTGTGTGTGTGTGTACATAATCATTTTGGTTAAGTACAAAAAGTAATATTCTATTCATTTAAATATTGTACCATCTGACATAGCTGCAACGCGCTGATATTAATGGCTCACTTGAGGCCAATTCTTCTCCTCCAACGGCTCTTTCTATTGCAAATTCATCATGCAGGCATCGGGCGAAGAGTTATCATTCACTTTTTCTTTTTTTCATGAAGGACAGATATTGATATTCTCCTAAGATGTGAAAATAGATCTCCTTATCAGCAGTGCTTAGCGTACTGGCTGCTTCTCAGGCTGAGTCCTGCTGTACAAGCGATGCTGTACAAAGAAGCCCAGCACAGCACCAGAGCCTTTCATTTTCCCATAAATCAGTAATGGGAGCACTTGGGTATTGCATTTCTAGCCTAAAAAGTTGGATGTTTGTTGAGTTTCGCATTCTTCATTCCCTGTATCTAGCAGGGTACATATTTCAGTCTGGGTAGAATCACAGAACCATAGAATGGCTTGGGTTGGAAAGGACCCCAAGGGTCATCAAGTTTCAAACCCCCCTGCTACAGGCAGGGCCACCAACCTCGGGATGTGGTACTAGACCTGGTTGCCCAGAGCTCCATCCAACCTGCTCCTGAACATCTCCATGGATGGGAGGTAATGTGAGTACAAGAGCTCCTGTGATTTGAAATGGCTGGAACTTCATTGGAGGAGGTGGCAGGTGTCTGCAGACAGTCCAAGGCAGCACTGGTGGGGCCGGGCTGAGCACTGGTGGGGCTGGCAGCACTGGGCTCCTTGCAGCAGCACCCCGAGCAAGTGGCCTGGGCCTCGTGCTTCCATTTTTCATTAGTGATATGCACAGAAACCTTTCTTTTAATGTGTCATTCTCTCACTTGCTAACCACGGATGTCTGGGGGCAGAAGCCTGTTTAGCATACGTTTACTGGCATAGCACGAGAGATGCCTTCTCTTGGCTGAGGCCCTCAAGCCTTGCAGGAGCTCAGTGCCCCATGTCCCCAGTGCCAGCAGCAGTGTCTGTGTGAGTGTTTCTGAATGGCTTGCAGTGCTGACCGCTGCTTAACATAAATGCATCCAAGGAGGATACAAAATAGTATGCAAGATATCATTAAAAAACAAAGCCTATATTGTTTTTGAGAAATCCAAGAACAGTCTCCTTCAGTGGAGTCTGAAACTTAAAGTATCTAACAAATGCCAGTAAAATTAATGAACTGCTTTTGGCTGGTGGGTCTCCAATGATGGGTGATTTGGAGTAGCAATGAACACGCAGTCTTGGTGCTGCCAGCTAAGGTCTGAGCATTACTGTGTGGGTCAGAATTGATTGATTTCCTTGCCTAAATTATTTGCAAGCTTAGTCATTACTTTTGTAGCTGATAATTTCACTGGAGCTTGAGATCTGCCATATTATGGCTTATAAAAGTTTAACCATCGGTGAACTCTTAGGCAATAAATCATGGTAGTGTTGCATTGCTCTTAAAACTCAATGGAAGCGCACGGCTGAAACATCAGGAGGAGCACAGAGGATCTCCAACTGCAGTCTTTGGTGCAGAAACATTGCAGCAAGTGTCAGGATTCGTGTCCTGACCCATTACAAAGCTCACTGTTATTGAGATGAGGGAAAGCAAAACTCCTGTAGACTCAGAGGCGTACTTCAGCCCGGCCCAGGACCAAGTCTCCTCTTAGCATTAATAATACATCAGTGGCTTTGGCAGGGGCATGGTGACATCATTGTGGTAAGTCTCTTGGGGGAAAGATAAGATATGGCGAAACTGCTGAAAAAGCAGGATTTCCTGTCTTTGCTGCACTATTTATTAGTTATGGAAAGGTAGTAATCGGAAGAGCTGTAATAAAGCAAGTTTTCAGTGGTGTTTTACAATTTGTGTTTGGCTGCTTTTCTGCCATTCACTTCAGAAAACCGTAGAGTTCTCTGCAGGAAAGAGCTTTGCAATTATTGGACTGAGATTGTCTGAGACGACATCATCTGAACTGGTCTGTGTGTGATGTATTTGTTTAATAATCATGCATGTTTGTAATTGCAGTGACTGCAGTTTTTGTACTGATTGCTGCATTGTGAAGCACGTGCCTGGCGGGTTAATTTTTTGTATCTGAAATAGCTCATCTAGGCTTGAACTGGAGCTGGGTAGGGTTATGATTTAGTTGAAATGCAGAGCATGTGTTTAGCGTTACCTGAAATGGCTTTCAATTGGTCTGGCTGTAAGCTGATCAGATTTGGTTTCTGTACTTCTAAGATGCTCTCTTCAAGTGCAATTAAGCTACTTTGCAGAAAAAAAGGAAATGCAAGAACTCACTAACAGGGTAATGGGGTTTCCCAGTTTACTAGGTTGCTGTCAGTGCATTATCATGTCCTGTCCCTTCTGGTGACCCATCCTTCCAAGGGCTGCATCTCATGGGGCTCTCTGCAGCCCTTCCTCAGGGGCAGAAATGCTTCCAGTCCTCTCACTGAGCTCAATGGATGTATTTTTTTTATTTATCACTTTGGGTCATTGAAAGGAAGGAGTAGAAATAAAGCACAGCTAATCCATATTCTGAAGTCTGGTAAATAGTTTCTGTGCTTTGCTTGGTTATTTTTGGTTGTGGTTTTACAAACCTACATTTCAGAGGTGCTCACTGACACAGATAGCACAAGAAAGCATCATTACTTTTAAGAAATCGGATTTCCTTCTGACAGTGGATCTGAAATCAGTGCCTCACAGGCTGAGAGGTGTGGATGGGGGATGCCATTAATTTCTTCAGAAGTTATTGCAATGTGTCAAAAAAGCGCTATTTTTTCATAGCGTGTGGAGTGGTTCATGCCTTCCTCCCAACATGACCTAGATAAGGGCTGTATCAAAGCTATCACTGTTATGTGCTGGAGGTTCTATGTTTTTGAGCTCCTTCAGGTAGCATTTCCAGTTTTAAATAGCAGACTTGCATGAGCAAAGAGAGCAGAGCCTGGCCCCGTTGATCCATCCTGCCCTATTGGAGTGTGGATCTGCTTCTCTGCAGTGCCCTGCAAATGGCAAGGCATTAAACCCTGTGCCCCCGTAATCAAAACAGCTGGGCTAATTGTTCTCATAAAAATAATAATAAAACTAATTTTAGAAAAGCAATAAATA
>JAOWBP010004220.1:17523361-17534517 GCA_028571105.1 Tragopan temminckii | reverse complement strand
CCCCCGTAATCAAAACAGCTGGGCTAATTGTTCTCATAAAAATAATAATAAAACTAATTTTAGAAAAGCAATAAATAAAGGCTAAGAGAAACATAGTAGCTGTAGAAATTGTGCCATTATTGTTCATTTGTTGTCCCTGAGCTGTCTATCGTACCTGTCTCTCCTTTTTCTCTGTTCCAATTAGAGATGTAAGATCCACTTTGTAAAACTGCACGTCCACAGGAAATGCCTTGACAACTGTGTCCTGCCCACAGCTGGGAGATGCTCCTGGCTCGCAGCCTCCTGACTTTGCAGAGCAGTTTTCCATATGGAGCACATTCTGCCCAGTCCTCAAGGAGCACACAAGTGTATACCAGCACATGGTCACCTGGAAAGCAGCTTTTTGATCGTGGGAGTCTTAAACAGGAACCTAGGGGTAGAGTTCCTGCAGGCACATGGGTTTAATGGCACAGCAGCCCAGGCCTGAGGTAGGCTGGAAAAAGGCCCATGGAGGGGGTGGGCTCCAAGAGAGCAGCTTGAGCACTGCGTGAGAGAGAGGGGGAAAGAGCTGTAGTGCATCACAGCACCATAGATTAGCATCAGCTGCAAGTTCCAGCAGCCCTCCCCTTCCCTGCTTGCTGCTGATTGAGGCAATCTGTGGTTTAAAGGAGGGCTGGAGGAGGAAAAACCTCTCTGTCCTTGAGCTGTGACCTGGTGGGCAGCAGGCCGTGGCAGGAGGGCAGCGTGAACCAGCACTGCACAGAGCCCAGGTCAGGGCTTGCACAAAGGTAATCAAGCTGGAGAGCCGCAGCAAGCTCCGTTCCTGTCTGCCACTGTTAGTTTATGCCTTTCAAACAGTTTTTCCTCTCAAAAAACTCTGCTTTCTTTGTAATCCTCAGTACTGCTGGGCTGAAGGCATCTGCCAACGATGCCTCCTCCAAGGCATGATGCTCAGTCACTGCTGCTGCGTGCTGCAACGCATCCCTTTGGATACCAGGTATCATTCACTGTGCTGCTTGCAGCTGCATCTTTTTAATTGCAGTGTGTTTATTAGCACGGGGTGTCTCTGCTGGCAAGGTACTGTGCTGAGCCAGCTCTGTAGAAAGGCTGCATCTTCTCTGCCCAGAGCACAGAAGGGCAGTGGGGCTCGTTGGGCTATGGGGTGGCATTTCAATGGACAAAGCTTGTTTCTGATCGGGAGCTGATTTCCTGAAAGCTTTCCCATCTGCACACTTTGGCCTGACCTGGCCAAAGCACTGGGAAATGTGCTGGAAATAGGTGTTTTCATGTGTTTATTTCTGTGTTCAAAGGGAGGGAAAAATCATTAGAAACTTGAAAGTTAACATGTTTTCTTACCACTTGTGGAATCACTCTTTAATATCAGAGTTTATTGTGTAAATTACCAGTACAAGAGACTGTGGACCTACAGCTTAACTCCCCCGTGAGGCTCTGCAACCACCCGTAAATCTTTTGAATTGTGCCCTTGAAGCTTGTGATGTATTTGGAGCCCCTCGAGCAAATTACAGATCTGCATTAATTCCCTACAATTCCCCATGTAAGCACACAGTTGTTATTCTTTCTGTTTTGTAATAAAAACTCTTCAATATATAGAAAGACTTAAAAGGTGCTAATTAACACCAATTCTGTAGTGGTTCTGGGTTGGGTAGGAGTTTACTCAAGTTTCAAAATCTTACTCTTCCTTTCCTATTCCTGATTCTCACGTAATTCTACTGTTCAACAAACATATAACCAGTATTTGTCTCATGTCAGATGTGTCACTGTCTGCTTTAACTCCTTCAGTGCTTTCCTGCTTTCTGTGACAACTTATGCATCTCCAAGCTGCTTGGATGCATGTACTGCTTGTCCTGGTGGAAAGTGTTTGCACAGAGCTTTGCAATACTTTGAGCTTTTCTCTGTGCTTTCTCTTCTATCTGCATAATTAAAGGAGTTGGACACAGAATCAACCCAGAGAGATAGATGTCTGCTCGTATTTATTTCTCCTGCAAGATATATTCCTTATAAATCCTTCATGGCACATTAAAAATTGACTCTTCCTTGTCTCCGTGAACAAAATAATTGTGCATCACCGACTTTCTCCTTCGAAAGCACAGAGCGGATTGCTGTAGCACTTTACTTAATATTTAATTAAATTCAGGTTTTTAAAAAAAGTGAGAAGCTCATTCTGATCCACGAGGAACCCAGGAACTTCAGACCTGCAGTTGGTTTAACAGCAGCCAGAGGTTTCCTCAAGGATGCTCTCCGAAGCGTGCCTAACGCAGGCACTTAGGAAAGCTCGTTAGGAAATGCACCAATTGCTGGAAACCACGACTGAGGAGTCTCATCTTAAAAACTACCACCTATAGACGATTAAAGTGTATTGCTGAAACTAAGAAATCTGGCTCTTCAAGAGAGCATTAACCTTGTTTTGATTGCCAGCGCTCATTAGCCATGGCGCAGGCCTTGTCCTATGGGCTGGTGATGAATGCTCCATGCTTCCCTGCAGCCGTTCCCTTGGATGGGGCAGTGCCAGCCTCCTGCAGTGGGATGTTTGCTGAACGCAGAGTCTTTGGAAAGGAAGGAAAAGGTGAAATTCTGGTGTTTGAAGGAAAATATGAAGGCATACCTCATGCTGTAGGCAGTAAGTCACCTTCAGTTCTCCTCTACTTTTTTTTTTGAGTGTGAAGAACGCCTCATGCAGAGACAGTACAAGATTCCAACAAAATGCCAGTGAGTTCAGTATATTCTGAGAAACATGAAGTAATAGGAAGTTTGTTGTTGTTGTCATCGTCTGCTCTGGGCTATGTGTGCGGTGGGCTGCTCTGATACTGTTTGGGGAAAGCCTGCTTGTAGGTGGGCCTTCGTCCCAGCGTCATCCTCAGAGAAGAGCGCAACACTTGGAGTGGAAGATGGGAACATCTGCAGAGGTACCTAGCTGTGGAGATTCCTGTCTCCAGCAGGCTGCTGTATGCCTGTAAGTGGAGTTTATGTTCTGCAGAGGGACAGTTTTGGAGGCTCGGAGGTCATTTGATTACCCTAATCTGAGTGCCAAGAAGGAAGGGCTCTCCTCATCTGAAGCACAATGGTACAAGTTCCCTCCTGCTGCTCACAGTAATTTGATTAAAGCACGTTGCACATATTGCTGCGATAACAGCGATTTCATTTGGGCTCACTATGAGCATCTGTTGGGTCCAAAGTCAGTAAGTCAGTCAGCCAACATCATTTCCACCCATAGACAATCCATCAGCATTGGGGTGTTACTTCTGGTGCCTTCGGACCGATAACCCAGCTGGTGCTTCATGAGAAGTGTCAGTGCGAGGCCGCGTGTGTGGCTGTGCAGGGAGGAATGGCATCTTGAAAATCATCTTGATAAATACCTGCTGTTGGAGGCTGAGCCCTCCGCTGACATAAATAAGGTCAGTATTTCTCTGTTAGATTTAATACAAGATTGAAAAAGAAATGAAATGCATCAGTTTTATCACATCGCAACACATTTCTGGAGGAGTTCAAACAGAGAATGAAATATATGGGAAGGCATAATTTTGAATGAAAATTGCATTTTTCTTTCTTATTTTTCCGAGTTCAAGTCTTAAATTAAAATAAAATAAATGGAAGAAATATTGCCAATGTCGGTGCTTTTCAAAATCATGTCTTCAGACTTAACAAAGCATAGGATTAACTTAAGCCTCAAGGTTTTAGAATGTGATTTAATTTTGTCTCAGGAAATGTGGGGTTCAGCCTCTGGGTACCCTGAGTTAGTGCTCTGAACTGTCTGTCTTCCTCTGCGAGAGCTTTAAATTGCGTATTTATTTGAAGAGTGAGCTAAGATCCTGAGAAATGGAACCGCCTTGGGGCTGAGGCCTGAAAAATGTCACCAATAGCAAAAGCTGAGAGATGGTCATGCTGGAGCACAAGCAACATGAGTTGCGTGGCCTTCACATGAGTCTCCTGTAGCCTTTTCCTCAGTCTGCTTGGTCAGCAGCACATGTTTGTGAATCTGAGGGGAGGATGGAGGTGACCAGCTGCTCTGCGCTGGCTCTCCCCACCACCTGCATGTGGGCAGGAGTCAGTGTCAGCCGTGCTTGTCCCTGTGTTTCTGGGACATCTGGCAGCTGCAGGTACTGCCCTTGGCAATGCGAGCTGACAGCAAGCCCAGCAGTGCAGACAGCTGTGTTGTGCCAAAACATGGCTCGTTGTGCTGGTGGTGATGTGATGGGCACGGCGTGGTGTGCACAGCTCTGGTGGGAGTGAGACAAAATAGCGAATGAATGAAAAACTGACTGTTTTATCTAAGATAGAATGGGTTCATTCTGAAAATGTAGTTTTGAAATGAGGAGGAATGGATGCATCCCAGCTTGGCCATAGGGCAGCTCCGTGCCTCAACAAACTCCCACTCCTTTGTTTCGGCCTTGCTTTATGGATCTGTCTGTGTTCGTACAGCCTTTACAGAGACCAGGGAATGCCATTTTTAATAAATAATCACTCTTCCCTAATGTATTAGATTGCTAAATGAATTAACCTCACTTTCTGGAAAGTGTGTTTTAAAGTAAATTTTATGCCTGCAATATTGGCATATACTGAGATCTATGGGGAGGAACTCAATGAAGTGTTGGCAGCCCAGGGATTTATTATTTATATAATTTTTGAAGATTTTCATCTTTCTGGAGCTATAAGCAGCTGAGCTTATAACATTTGATTTCCCCGGATCCCAATTAAAGCTGGGAACATTGAAGTTATGGAATTAAGTGACCATTACTTAATTTTTCTCCCATTAAGATCTTTTCTTTTCCCTCTCTCTCCAAGCCTGCTCTGAGTTTTCATTTATTTTGACAGCAATTTGCAGTCCTAATGTGATTTGTAGGGATTCCAGAGTGCAAAGCAGGGTGTTGACTGACAAGCCGTGCCTGAGCGAACCTCGCCAAAGTGTCTGCAAAATGGCTGTGGCATGGCTGCACCAGTGGGTGCTTGGGCACACTGGCAGCATGGGAGGCTTCACATGCACCAGTTACTTCTGTCTTCACAGCCCCTGCAAGGGGCACAAGATAGAAGGGCAGTTGGATGCTTTAATGAGGTTCTCAGAGCTGGGAGGAGCCTCCCCCCTCTCCGTGCTTCCTCCAGTGCTGAGTGCATGCAGACATAGTGGTCATGCTTTGTGCTAAATGCTATTGCTCATCAGGTGCAGTGAGGAAAGGTAGGCAATAGGTAGGTCATTCCCATGTGCAGAGCATCAGGTCCCAGCACTTGCTGGTGCAGGGGAACCTGCTCGACAAACCATCACAGCACACAGATTGAGTTAAATAGGGAGGTACAAATTTAGTTTGGAACTTAATGCTTTCTAGTGTGTCTAGCTTTTTATTTACGTGACACTGATTTTTGCTGGGTCGTGATCATTGCTGAGATTTGGAACGTTAATAGTTACAGTGTGCCCATTTCAGAGCTGTGGGGGCTTCATCTGCTTTTTTCTTCTTGAGAAAGGCTTTTAGGTGTGGGTCTGAACCCAGCTGCAATATTACCTATGGCAGATTTTTCAAGTCCTAGATTCATATCGGTTTGTATAATGTGGGTGGGATGCTGAAAAGGAAACAGGCAAAGCAGCTCTCCCCAGCCCAAAGGGATGGGCAAATTGCAGCTGGGAAATGACTTGGATAGAAAGTGTTTGCTGGGTGCTGCGTTCTGTTGGTTAGCAGCACGGCTCTTGTATTACCATGTGTTATTGTTTAGCTCGACAAACGTGTATTCTAATGAGCCTGTAAAAGTCTCCCGGAGAAGTACTTTTAAATTAGGTGGCAAAAGAGCACCTGTTTGTGTTTCCAGGTGTTTTCCCTGGTGTGGAGTTCTGAAAAGGCACAAAGCTTTCAGTGAGCGTTGGGAATGGCCTGGGCTTCCTAATGAGGTTATTAGCTCCAGGTGCTCCCAGCCTGGTCCTGCTCAGCCACGCAGCTCCTTGAGCTCCTTTCTTTCCTTCTGTTAAATTGGCCTGGCTCTGATCAATGTACATCAAGTCCCCCTGGCTGGCTGTGGCTCTGCTCCATTAAAACTGGACTGACACGAGATCAAGGTGCGGGCTGTGAGCAGAGATCGTATTGAAAACTGCAGTGAATTAATTGTGAACATTAAGAAACAGATTTATACAACCTCGTTAATGAAATATGTGGCTCTGGCCACGAGCTGATTTCTTAAGAAGGTTGACAAGAAATGCCTTGTCCATATGCTTCGCTGCTCCGCTGACTGTCTGGTCCTACACCAAGGCACTGGGGTGCGTTGCAGCCATTAGGATATGGAGATTAAAGCAGGATGGTTGTGTCTGGGGTGGTTAAGCAAGCAGTGTGCACAACACGCTGCCTGGATTACTAAAACCCCTCTTGCTTTTCCTTCCATTCTGGTGAGGCACTGGAACAGGTTGCCCAGCGTTGTGGTGGATGCCCCATCCCTGGAGACTTTCAAGACCAGGCTGGACCAGGCCCTGGGCAACCTGCTCTAGCTGTGCACGTCCCTGTTCATTGCAAGGGAGCTGGACTAGGTGGCCTGTAAAGCTCCCTTCCAACTCTAAGGATTCTATGATGATTCTACGATGATGATGAAGTCTTTACCAAGAGTTTTCTCAAATGGCTAAAAAACTCAGGATGCTACAACCAAGAGACAGCTTTGTGTGTTAAAAACCTTCCCTGGCTCAGAGCACGGGGAAGGTGGTTATGAGGGAAATAACAAAGGGAAAAGGAGTGACAAGAAATTGATGTGCATTCAGAATTTCAAGTGATGGAAAAGAGGGGAAGCTAAAGAAAGCAGTTTGTGCTCCCCCACTAAGGAATGTTCCAGGAGCTGCTGAGTTTCTCTGTCCTGACGTGATGATTTAGACCAATTTTATTAAGGCTCAGAAACTTTCTGTAAACCGTGGGGATATTGTTGCATGTCCCAAAGGGCAGGCAGTGGCCCGGTCTGCAAATCACCTTGAAGTTGGTATGAATTTGGCTGATGAAGAGGGAAGCATACGTGTCACTGTGGCATTTCCTCACGTGTCCGTGACCAAGTCAGAGTGACCTCCCTGCCCTACCGGCAGCAGCATCTGTGCCTGCTTTCCTTACAGTTTTCATTGACAAGATGTCCTACCTATAGAGATGCATTTCTTAGACCTTTAACTCAGCAGGATGGCTTGGTAATATTGCTCTATTCCGGCAGTTCCAGCACGTGGTCTGCCCTTCAGCTATTTGTATTCCCAGTATTTCTGTTGTGCTCTCTGCCCTGGCTGCTTCATAACCGCTCAGATACAGCGAGCTGCTCCCAGCGTTTCAAGTGCAGATCTATGCCCTTTGATTCCAGCTCTCTCAACAAGAGCAAGTAGTGTCAATACTCATGGAGATCTACATTTCAGGTGCTGTGAATTCAGCAGAAACATTTAGGAGTGAGGAAAGTGATTGGAAAAAACGCTCTTCTTCATACTTAGCTTGGCTGTGCCTCCGTGTGCCATTTTTTGATGCCGTGTTGTGCTTCTGAGATTGCTCCAAGCTGCAGGAGGAACCCAAGGCCAGCAGTCCTTTCCCTGGCAGCTTCCTGGTTTCTTTCTCTCTTCATAAGGAAGAAAATCCAAACAGGTAGCATCTCTGAGGCTTCTGGGATAGCACTGCAGATCTGGCATCTCCCAGCACATCTGAGTTTCTCAGCATGGAATATGCAGCCGGGACCCCACCATCCCCATGCAGCCTTGCTGAATCCTCTGGTGATTTGCGGCACTGCGTACAAATCCCGTCTGTGCCCTCCACACTGATCTCTAAGCCTCCCTTAACTTAGCTGAACTTGTATATGAATCTGCTTTGAAGGCTTTACTTTCAGCATAGCGGGGTGTCACAGGCTGAATTTTCACCATATGGTGCTTCCTTTGCAGCTCCATCTCCAAGAAATGGTTTACAGGTAGGTGTGGGGATCTAAAGCTGAGGCATCTTCCAACACCATGTGGCCCCAGTTAATGTTTTTATTGACTATTTTCCTTTTTCTCTGCATCTATTCACTGCTCTACTGACTTCTCCTTTTCTTTCCCCCTGTACCTTCGGAGCCTCGCCGTACTGTTATAGAAAAATCAAATAGGTATGGTAATGGCTCAGGTCAGAAATATTCCATTGTATGACCCCTGCAAATGTTACTTACTAGTGGATTTTATGTGATAAATTAATGCTTTAGTGAGAAGTAGTCCCAGAGCAGACATATTAAATAGCACTTGTTTTTGACCTGCGGCAACCTCAAGTCAAGAGCTTTCCAGATTTTGTTGCACGTATCTCTAGCTATTTGCCCAGTTTGTAGCTGATCCCTTTCTCGTTGTGCCTGTTACCTTATTCTCCAGAGATGTGCTGCCATGTGAGCTGGAAGCTGGGCTGTCTGCTTTGAGATGCACAGAGGGTGCTGAGCGTGACGCTGAGCCTCCCTGCTGGGGTTAAGGATGGGTCCTCACTGGGTCCTTCATGAGGCTGAAGGTGCCCATGAAAGCGATGATGGGCTGCCCAGTGCAAATGGAAATTACATCACCCAAGGCAGGAGAGGGACCTTGTGTGCTTAACGTGGCCCTGTTGGGTGGCTCAGGTGATCCCAGCTGTGGATTATGGGGGGTTGTCCCATGAGTTTGTGCATCATTCCATCAAATTTAATGAACCCATGTCTGTAGAAGATGTTGCCCTGTACTCGGAGCCATCTTGAGTGTCACTTTCCTTTTAAAAAGGTGGAATTGGAGTGGCACAGCTGGAGTTAGAGACTGAAGGAGTTGCCGTGGCCGCACAGGAGAGCGACGCGACAATGTTGTTGTTATTATTGTACTGCAGTCTAATTTAATATCCGTTTTCATAAAAGATCTCTCAGACAATGACAGTGGACGGATGTGAGCTGTCTAGATTTAGGTATACCATCTGACACGCTGTCCAATAGAAAGTCGTTTGTTGAAGTAGAGCAGCCAGGGATTAATGCTATAGGGAAGGAATGGGCTGTGGGGTGCACTGTGGGGGCAGCAGTGGTGTCGGGGTCTGTGCTCACCAGCTCTGCAGTCAGCACAGAGTTGAGTGGAATTGGCAATACTAAGAGGAACTAGATATGATATGGGGAGAATTAGATGACAGTATTGATTAGGGTAATAGAACTGAGAGGAAACCGGATAGCATAAAGTGCAAAATAATGCTTTTAAAGCAACTTTGCTATAACCTGGAGACTTGTCATCTGGAAATGATGAGGAGGGAAAAAGATCTGACTTAGAAGGGTTGTTTGTGAGATGACAGTTATCACCCACCTGTGGAAAGGATTGTCATTTATTTTTAGGATATGCTAGGTGAGGCATTTCTAGTAAAGACTGGATGAGGTTACAGCTGCCGTGTGAGGCTGTGGGGTGACCTCATGCAGAGTGTTTTGTGCCATTTCAGGAATTACTCCCCAAAAGATGAAATTATTTGGATCAGGTGCTTCTGGGGTGATGTGCGTGGCATGGGTAACCTGATGGGAGCGTGAGCTTAGGGACATCTTGTCGCTGTGTGTCTGTGATCTGAGTCTGTCCATCCCTTGGCCAGTTCCTGGTGGTTTGAATGGATCTGCCATCCCCGGGTTGATTCTTTCAGTTCTGCTTTTCTGCTAGGCGTGATGTAAATGCTGTAATACTCTCGAGTCAGGGCTTTGGAAACCAAGCATTTAAGAATTATCAAGAATTAAAGTAGAATTAATTTATTTTGCCCTAAGTGTTCTATTAACATTTCATTTATGTATATATTATAGCAAATGGACTCAAACCAGAGATTTATGCGCCTCCTGGATGATGGTTGCAGTACAGTTTATTGAAATAAACTGAAAGCACTGCAGAGATGCCTCTTTTAACTCACGGCCTAAAATTAAAATGAAATGATCAGTGTATTGGCTAATTAAGAGAAGACCTTTGTAATTTAAGTTTTAGTATTCGGTATAACAGTAAGTTGCAGGGCAATGATGATCGTTAAAACAATATTATGAGAAAGTGACGTTTTCATTCCGGCGATGCAGTTGTGAAATGAATCAACCAATTTAAAGTTTAACGATGTCATTAGAGTGGCTGCGTATGCATCTTCTCTGAGATGGCAGCATGGTGCAGTGTGAATGCAAAGTCGCTTTAAACAGGGCTTGATGTGGACTTTTATGGTGCACTTCAACGGAAAGGGGCTATTATTTGATAGCACTTCAACCTGAAACAAGTGCCAGTTCAACTAGAAGGGAATTAAATCTGATTGCAATAATGTGCACGGAAAACCCATGTAAAAATCAAAAATAAATATCTCCTTACTGAGGTAAGAACTCGTGGTTTTGCTGAATAAAAGTAGATTGCTGGGAAGAGGGGGAAACATTGGGTTGCAGTGGACCCCCCAGTACAGACTTCAGCCCTGGTGAGTGCCCTGCAAATGAGCTGCTCTCCTGCAAAGCGCTTTCCCAGCAGTACTGAGCTCTGTTTGCAAATGCCTCCACTCAGGAAAGGAAAAAGAGTCCTTGTTTTGTTTTGTTTTGTTTTGTTTACTAGTCAAAGAAAACCAAGAAACGTGGTTTTGTTGGAGAATGTTCACCATCCATCTCTGGAGTTCTAATCTGCAGAAGAACGAAATTATTGCATTAAGTCGAATGGCTAAAAACAAAGCGAGGAAATCAGAGTTGGTTTATAAATGACTTGTGAGCATAAAACAAGGCTACGTTTGTTGTCCAAATTATTCATGATGAATTATTTGCTCAGCCCTGGTTGGTAGAAGATTTACAATGATTTCTCCTCTTCTGTGTTGCTGTGTTCAGCCAGATAGTTTGTTCCTCTGTGGATATTATATTATAATCTTTATGTACAGAAAACACCATTTCTTATTGCAGGCATCCATCTTGAAAGCAAAAATGAAAAAAAAAAAATTAAAAAAGATTATTTTTCCTTCTGTATTTATTGAATTAAGGCTTACAGAATCGAAACAGGGTCTCATTTATCATTAGACTTGGTCTCGTCTCTTTTATCAAAATACATTCACAACATAATTTATGAAAGCAGAAATTTGGCAAATTGAGCTTTTTTTTTTTTTTTCTGAATGGAATCTCTGTTCTCTCTGATTTAATATTTTAATAACCAAAGCGTATCTGCTGGTGAACTAGATAGAAATGACAACCCTTCTATGCGGCCTGATTAGGGGAAGAAAATCCTGCAGGCAACTAATATCTTA
>JAOWBP010004220.1:17510556-17523261 GCA_028571105.1 Tragopan temminckii | reverse complement strand
CTGTGTGTTATTTAAAGATGTCTCTGCTCCAAATGAATGAGCTGGTACCACCTTTGGCATGAATCAGACACATACTTAAGCCAACAATTATCACAATTATCCTATTAAAAAAAAAATGTCTCTAAGATTACATTTTTTTAATAAAATACATCCTTTGTCTCTTACAGATTTGATAGGTTAGGGGACTTTTTTGTGTTCTCTGGGCTGGATAGCAGCTAAGACAGAGTACAACAGGAGGAGTGCTGCCTGACAGGGGGCATGGTTTAGTGGCATGGTGGTGCTGTGCTGAGGGTTGGACTTGATGATCTTAGTAGTCTTTCCTGACCTTAATGATTCTATGGAGCCAGCAATGACCCTTCTGGAGGTCTCACTGATGCGGATGAGCTGGCACTCCTTGTCTCTGGTCTCGCCTTGTTGGGCAAACACCAAAGACGTGCAGACGGGGCAAAGTATGGAAAGGATTTTCTTGTGCTATTTCTGGCTGATAGCACATCCACAGCCCCAGCTGGAAAAGCATGGCTGGGTATTTATGGCTGCCCTGCTTGGCTTTGGCCTTAAAAGGAGCACTCTGGCTTTGGAGCAGCATGAGTACAAGCAGGTGAGCCTTCGGCACGGGCAGTGCTGGCCTCCTTAGCAGGATGCACATTCTTCAGCTGTTGCCCCCTGTTTAGCGCCTGGGGTGTGCCCCCAGCACCCCAACACGGAGCACTGTCTGAACCTTCCTTGGCCCTGCGTTGTGCCATGGCTGATGGAGCGCGGCCCTTCAGTCTGCACTGCCACATGACGGCTCCTCCTGCTCTGCTGCTTTCTGCAGCCCTGCCCGAAGCTGATGCCCTGCCTGGGAGCTGTGCTACCTGCTTGCTTTCTGCCAGCTCTGGGCCTAAATCAAATTGTGTGATGCAGTGTGCTTATGCATGTAATTATACAGCATTTTAAAACATAAGAAAAGTCATAGCGGCACTCAAGAGCAAAAAGCCCTTTGGTTTTTCCATTAAGCTGACAAAAAAAATAATTTTCGATTGGCTTAACGTGCATCCACCCTGCCCAGCATTCATTCCATCTGGGTTTATTCTGTAACAGTTAAACAGCTTTTGCCTTTCCTCTTATTGTCAGCGTGTTGGCAGCTCACAGGTCTGGCATAAATATTTGGATGCAATTAGAATAAAGCAGTATTGACTTGTTGTAGCGGGAAACCTTCACTTCAGCAGAGCAAGCTGCAGTCTCCTGGGGAGCAAGGAGGAGCCTGCAAACTTTGTTTGGGATTTCCCCCCGCTGCAATTGTGCTTGTTCCCATCTTCCTGCACGTTGAATTGATTTCTGCTGCTGTGCTTGCAGCATCTTGCTCCAGACCCAAGGACACCAGGGTCTCCCTGACTCCAGCTGGCAATGGCTCCTGCCCCTTGATCTGCTCCCTGCCACAAAGCAGTGGTGTTGGGGGCTGAACTGGGGGATGGCAGATCTCGGAGCAGCAGCAGACGGGTGGGCGCCAGAGGATGCTCCCCAGCTCTGCAGCTGGCGGCATCACGCAGGCTATTTCTGCATCTGCAGGCACATGCTCCCTCTCTTAGAAAATATAGATTAAAAAATAGCTCTTCGCAAGAATCCTCGAACAGGTGAAAAATGTAATCCCCAGCCCAAATGACCAACACTGATGTCTGTTGAAGGCAAGCTTAAAATAAAGCTGTTACTGGGGAGAGATGAAAGCTTAGCGTTGGGAAAGTGCAACAAGACTTGTATGTAATTAAAATCAAATTCATCAGGACTAGCATTCATTACAGGGATTTTTTTTCAGATGACAGAAACTATGAAGTTCTTTGAGAGGTGATCAATAACCCATTACAATAGCGACACAAACTCTGAACCTCATTACCAGCAACAGAGAGATGGAGCTAACCTAATGAGTTATAAGAATTATTGGAGTGGGCAAAAGTGTGTGGGGTTAATATCCTCTCCTTTATGTATTTTTCTCTATGTACCTTGATCTCTCGAGTGCAACAAAATTCAGGCTAAAAGGGAGAATAATTAGACTTGTCTTTTCTCCAACCTCAAAGTGCAAGCACAGCATCTCTTTTTCTCCGCTTGGATACAATTCTGCTCTTCTGGAATACGAGAAGCCCCCTTGTTTTGCTGGCATGGCTCCCAACCCTTGCTGCATTTTCATCTTTAATGAAGCGTGCAGATGAACAATATCTATTGTTTATCATCCTTAAAGTGGATGTGTCTATAGAGGCTTTCTTTTTTTTTCCCCTCTTCTATTAAATTGTATCTGTGATGCTGGAATCTGAAAGTTCCTGCACCAAAACCTTCCGATGTCCCTTGCTGCAGAATGACAGACTCCATGCTGCTGTGGAGTGTGCATTGAGTTTCACATCCATCCAAACCAAGTGTTGGAAGCACGTGTGGCCCAGTGCCCAGGATCCTGAGGGTGAGTGATCGTCTTCCAATAAGTGTGTGTGTGAGCAGGGCTGAAGGACACACTGCTGGTGATGCAGCTGGCAGCTCACATTCTGCTCACTTCATCATCTCGTCAGCACAGCATCATAGCAGTGCCTGCTGCCATTATCCCTGCACCTTTGCCAGCTTCCCCGCAAGCATGGCACCTGCTTGGCAGTACAGTACCTTCTCCAACAGCTCCCAGCAGAGACACAGCCCCCCTTCTCCTTCCCTCTGTTCCCCAGCAGCATCTCACCCTTCTGGCTGTGTCCTCACATCAGAAGGGGCTAACCTTCCTCCTGGCACAGCACCACTGGCAGAAGTGTACTTACTTAGCAAAGAAATGAATTTCTTCCTGAAGGACACCTGGTCTTGGCTTGGAAATGTGTGGTGATGGTGAGATCAGTGCTTCCCAGCTTGCTGATGGAGCTCGTTTGGTGCTCTTGCCTGAATGTCTGGTTTTGGCACCCACTTGTTGGTTCTTCTTGGACCTCTCTGTGTTAAGCTGAAGAAGCTTCTTATGCTGTTTCTTCTTGAAAATAATCAAGGCAATATAGTGTAATTCAGTAACCTCTCAGTCTTGTTGCTAAAAGGTTTTGCTCTCCTAGCTTCAGCTTTTTCCAGGCAGACCTTGCTTCATTTCTTGGTGTTTTCAGTTGGTCATCAGAGCTTTTTTTTAAGCAGTTGCAAAGAGGAACGATGTACTGTGCTGCAGTAGCAGTGGTATTCGTGGGGCCACGTAGGGAAGCACCAAGCTTCCTTATACCTCCTGCTGTCTGTCTGAGGACCCTGGAAACTCAGGAAGGGATTGAATCTCTGATGTGAACTTAAAGAGAAGGTCCTTCGTGTCCCTGGCTGCTCTTGGAGCTCTGGGGGCTGTGAGCAGTGCTGCTGCCCATCCCTCTACCCACACTGCATAAGGCTTATGGGCAGGGAGACCCCAGTGCTGTGTGCGTGGCAATGTCCTTGCACATACATAGGGGCATTATTATCTTTAGAGGCAGATATAAATTATCTTTGTGCATACTATGCTGTATGTTAAAACAAACATGTAGCTAACTCCTGCAAAATGCTAAAACAGGAGAGCGTCTTCAAATCATGCCTTTATACCAGGAAGTTATGAGCTTTGTATTTGTTAAAAAGCAAAAAATTCCACCCAATTTTCGCTAACAAAGCTGAATTTGGCTTCTAAGGTTCATTTAATCACTACAATGGCTTAGTTAGAAAGAACGCCGCAGAAGGGTAATTTATCTTTATTTGTCAGCTCCCCAGGGGTGAGTTCTTTTGAAGGGCACAAGTGAATAGGAGGTAAGAATGAATTGTAAGCTGTCTAATTTCTGACCTGTGATTCCTTTCAGCCATTATGTTATGGGAGTTTTCGAACACTGGCATCAGGACACGTCGGTGAAACCTGCAGGGTGGACCAGCCTGCAGTTTGGTTGAGCCTGTGAGACAACACGCTGCTTCACACATTGCAACCCACAAAAATGTGTGCAAGATGTAAAGGGGACAGAAGGGAGAGCAGTTCTCTGCAGATCCGTGTAGTTACAGTGGGAGAAAATAATCGAGGCAATATAAATTTCTTCAGTGAAACTGCATTTTCTCTGTTTCAGAACAGTGGCAGCTGCACGAGCTTTATCCCACGCCCACCAAAGTCAATAGAAAGATCCTATTGATTTCACTGGGGCTTGAATCTTATTTAATGAGAACTTCACTAAAGACAACTCGCACATGTCCAGACTGATGTTGTAAGGGAAACTGCTTTCTGCTGTGCATTTTAAAAGGGGTCACTTTGGTGAGGAATGCTGATTCCTAGAAAGCTGTCTTTGTCTTAATTTATCAGTGCATTTGGGTAGGATTCTTCATTCCAAGGGTCACAAAGTGGTCTGCCAGTTACAGCATCTGACTGACCTGTAAAAAGACATACTCATAAAAAGATCTGATTGGTCTAAATGGAATAAAATGACCTTTAGGAATGGACACATTCAAATTTCTAACAGTAACCTTTGTTCATGTGCACTGTACTTCAGGTGTGGTTCACAGAATACTGTTTGGTTTCACTGTCCCAGTGTTCCTGACTTTTTTCTGTAACTCATTCCTGATGCTGCTACCTTATAAAATGAGCTCCCCAATAGTATGGGTAACCTATAAAGTACATCTACATTTGTGCATGGGAAAACCTACTGCTTTCCAAAGCAGTACGACGAACTTGGCTGTAATAACAACAGAATATTAGGCGTTGACGAGAGATAGAGTTCTGATTTACATTTTACTCTACCATATAATAGGATTTATTTTATGTTCTCCAGTTTTTGTTCAAGAATTTCAGTTTGGTTAATGGGACTTAAGAGGTAGAAGTTATCCGGAATCTTTCCTGGAGGAAGAGAATTCAATCTGACTTTTCAGCTATTGTGATCACTGCAAACTCCTATTTCCCCTTTTCATCTTTCTCTTTGCATTTCATGTGATCTTACCCATGCCAATTTTCCACCAAGGTGTCCTGATTGAGCAGGGACATACTTAGACAAGTTGACCTCATGTTCATAGTGACAAGGAGATATAAGCAAAAAAGGCAAGTAGTATGCAGCACCGTTTGTTTCTAGCAAGTGACCAACATCAGGTTTGTAGTGGGCACTATGAAACCAGCATCCACCATAGCAGTATTCACACACAAGTTTCCAGTTTAATGAGGCCCAACCTCAGTCACTTCTGTGTGAGTTTTCTATTTGTCCTCCAGTGGACGTGGTGGATGTAGGGAAGCTCCTGCTGCTGCCACCACATGAGACAGAGAAGCAAGGAACTTACAGGAATGAGACTTGAGAAGCGAGCTAGGTTGAAAGCCCTTTGGGAGGCTGGCACAGTAATTAAAGCTGGCAGTAATTAAATGCGTCCTAGTTCAGGCTAGAGGAAGATCCCTGCAGGCAGCAGAAGCTTCTGGCTCCCACCTGGCCGGTGCTGCAGGACGGACCTGCTGGGCTGTGTGTGTGCATAGGAGCTTTGCTTGGTGTGCTCAGCCTGGGTGCAGATGGGGAAGCACAGCAGCCGAGCAGAGCTCAGCCCACGTGCAGGCACAGCCCGCGTTTTTTCTGCTCTGCACTCCATTGTCACCACAAAAGCAGAGATCTGAGATTCGAGCACATTCTGTAAAAGGTAGGCTAACTTAAAGGCTCCTACAGCCATAGTTATAATGTGAGCTGTTCTCTGCTTTTGCCAGTACCCTAGCTTTGAGGAGGCTAAGGCAGTCATTAAATAATGCCATTTGGCTGGCATTCTATTGAGATTTTCTTTCTGTCCTTCCTGCTTCACACCAGAGAGCTCAGGAGCTGCAGCAGAGCAGTGGGCAGCCAAGGCAGCCCCGTGTCAGCACCGGGTCAGCAAGGAGCTCAGCCCACCGCCCCCGAGCTCCTCCATCCTCATCAACAGCTGCTGTTCAGTGATTCCAGAAATAAAGGTCTTTGTTCCAAAACTCATTTTAGGTTGCTAAGTGACAGCAGCACTCATGCCTTTCGCATTACTTACCATACCCAACCACTAAAAGCAAGGAAACGAATGGTTAAAGGCATCATAAAATACAGAGTGCTGGGCATTAAACACGTGCGTTTCATTCTTCCTGCATTGTTTCAGCAGCCAGAAGGGCCCATCCTGGCCCCAGAGCCCTGGGAGCCGAGGGCTGCCCTCTGTGCCTTTACCTGCCCTGTGCTTTTCTTTCTGCAAACATACAGACTGGGGGGGAAGGGGCTCAAAAACGTTTTTCAGTGTCATGCTGATGTTTCGTCACTTTTGCTTGTTCTCAGGAATCCAGGCACTGTTACAAACAAGCATATTTCTAACAGATGCATGTGTTTCTCCTTTTCTTTGTCAGCATCAGACTCTGAGCTTATCTCCCATCGCTAGGTTCACTGTATTTTGAGACAGACACAAACGACAACTTTTGAAATATAAAAATGCCCCAACCGTCCAAGGTGGCCTTTGAGTTCGTGTGGGGAGGAGGAACACGGGGCTGAAACCCTCTGCCTTTGGGAATACCCTGGTCAGTGCTCAGCCCTTAGCTCGGGGAGGGAGGCAGGCAGTGGTGCCTCGGTCTTGCCCTGAATTTGGTGCAGTGATGAAACTGTCTTAGCATGCAGGGGAAATAAACCATGCCAAACAAACATCGGGAGCCGCACGCTGCCTCCTGGGAGGAAGGGACTGGAATTGAGAGAGACTAGAAGAGGATTTCTTAATAAAAGCTCATTAACGGCGCTGGCATCGCTGGTCCCAGCGCTAACTATGACAAATATGTATATTTCATGATCACAGGAAAGTGCTGTTCAAATATAAATAATTCCTTCTGTACAGCACACTCGAAACAGAAATCGTCGGATATTTTCAGTCAACAGCAGTTGGCTTTTCAAAACTTCTCATCAGCTGTGATAAGCTCTTAGGGGAATGTTTATGGACACATCTAAAATTAACTCCAGAAAGCATCCATCATCTCTATCATCCCATTCCAGAGTGAAAGGGTGTATTTTGCTCGGAAATGGCTCGTTGAAACCGGGAGGGAAATGGTCCGGGTTAGTGGTTTCCAGGCGTGCCATCAGGCTTTGATACGAGAAAAGAGAGATTGTTCGTGTTCTGTACTGCTAAAAATGGGCATTAAAAAGATTCTGTGAGCAGAGAATCGCCGCCCTGCTTGCTACAAGCTTTTGTCAGCTCGTGTGCTGAAAGCAGAGGGTCAGGAGGCAGCGCGGGTGGGAGGCTCCGCAGCATCTCCGAAATGCAGCGCTCTGGTCTGCAGTGATAATCTGATGCTTTGTGTTACGATGCTTTGATAGAGCTCCCAGTGCCTCTCCATCCCCAAAATAACTCAGTGCACCTCAAGTCAGATGCCTCAAACCCATTTGCAAATGGAAGGGGCTTTAACCTTGCGGTAGCAGTTGGAATATTCTGAGTTGCTTTCCAGAAGTTCAGAGAGTTTGCATCTGGAGGTGGAGATGGGCAGTGAAGGAGTGCTGTGAGTGAGGCTGCCCGCAGCTCCTTCCTCCTGGCATTGCCTGAACCACTTTTGGCTATTACCAGCATCCAGCTGTGCCTTGGTGGATTTTAGTTCGGTCACTTTGGTTCTTGTAACCAAAGATTTTATTTTGTACACTGTGCTGTTGGCCTGTTCCCTGCAGTCATTGCTAAAGGCTCTGGACAGCAAAGGGAGCATAAGTCTGCCCCAGGGCTGGGGCTGCTTTATTGCATCCGTCCTCCACAGGTGGGAAGGAGTTACTTAAATTCTGCAAAAATGACTAAATTGGAAAGGAAACTTTTAAATAACAATTATATTGTAGGCTTGTGCTGTAATGCACTGTGCTTTACCTGATGTGGTAATTACTACCATTACAGAACATTTTAATTACAACTGTGAGTCAAGCTTCTGTAGCTCCTTAAAGCTCCCAGCTGCAAAAACTATATTATGTATGCACAGATACAGTTTTTTACTAATATTTTCCTTCCTTCTCATTTAAGGGACTGATTCCTGCTGGCACGTGTCCCCCACTTCTTCAAAAGCAGCGTTGTGTGGAAAACAGATGCATTTTCTGAGAGACTTGCTAACGTTAATGGACTGTCATTTTGCAAACTTGCTTTTAAGGTCTCGCAGGGAAGAGAAAATATTTGATGTCGCCATTCTGCAAACTGATAGTGAGGGGGCTGCAACTTCAGTTTGGTGCAATGTAGCAGGTTTACAGATGTTTTGGGAAGGTGAAATTTAAGGTAACGCAGACATTTGTGGGAGAGCTTAAGGAGAACATGAACAGCCTTTCAAAGGTAGCGAGTTGTGGCCTCACTGAAACAGAGTTTTTTTTACATGAAATTATGCACCCCCCTCTGTTCTTCAGTTGTTTTTAAAACCAGCATTGTAGAAGAGAAATCAAAATTAATTTTGCACACCACGGGAAATTCTTAATGGGAAGCTAATGTAAAGTGTTATGCATTCAAGAATCGCTTTTTCAGGTTTTTCTTTTTTGCTGTGAAATGACTGTAATAGATAATAGTTATTTTCCAGTAACCATCCTCGTGATTTCCCCCCAGGCTACTGATAACTTCAGCTGGAAGGGTTTTGCTGCTCAGGCTCTCAGTCTCTCCCTGCCTCACCCACAGCGCTGCCTTTAAATGCCCATCACCATCAGAAAACCACTGCAGCCTTATCATCGTGATTGCACAGCACAGCCTTAACTCATCAGCAGAATTGCATGTGGGCTCAGAAACAAACCACCAACTTCCAGAGTAGAAATAACTCAGAACAGTTCAACCAACTTCAGCCTTAGCCTGGCTGTTGTGCAGACTGGGGCAGGATGGAGCGTTTCCCACCCATTGCCTTCAGCTCTCCTCAGCGTTACTGTCCTGGTGTTCTGCAGGTGTTGAGCACTAAGTTGTAAGTTCCCTTTTGTTGGCAGCTGGTAACATGGCCTCACCCCTCTGGGGGCAGAAAACCAGGTGGGAAGAGGCCAGGTGAGTGACGAGGTGTTGGATGTCAGCTGGTGGGTATAAAAGGCACTGCCCAAAGTGTTGTTGGTGTGCCTGCAGTCCTGAAGTGTTGCTTGGAGCCATCCTCCAGCACTGCTGGTTGGGTTTTTTTTTGTGATATGCTAAGACTGGTATTGGCAGGTCCTGTGGGGCAAGAGGACAGGAGCAGAGGTAAGGTGAGCTGTACTGAGATGTCCCAGTGTTTAAACTGAATATTTATAAACCAGTATTCATGAGCCTATGCTTATTCTAAGAGCACTAGCATATACCCACAGGTATTTCTCTTTGAAGACTAAAGAAAAATCAAGATCAAAATCAACCTTGTGGCTCAAAACGTTCCTTGCAAAAAGTATTTGGCTATCTGTGAAAAATAGTTGTTCTTCTGTAGTCTGTGGTGCTTAGCCATCCTCAAACCTGGCTTTCTGTGGGACAACCCTTCCCTCTTAAAATATTGCTTGGGAAGAATACGGTAGATACCTGGTTTGGTTTGTGTTTTAAAAATATATGTATTTTCCTCTTCTTCTTCTCCCTTCTGTGAAAGCCCAGGAGATGCTGTTCCCTCCACCTCCCTTGCACAGGTCAGCAGTGATGGTGAGGGCACAGCACACAGGAGAGCAATGCCGTGATGTGCAGGCACAACCTGTGTGTGCTTTGGGAGCCCTTGGCAGAAAGCAAGGCGCTGGGTTATGGCAGTGGCTGTGCTGGAGCAGGGTGCGGCAGCCTTAGAAAATGCAATATTGGCTGACACTCTTTCCTTTACTGGAAGCAGGAGGAGATAGCATGTATGTAGGCTAGAATGAAGCTGAAGTGTTATGCCCTCACGTGCAGCCAGGGCAGTAATTCTAGCAGATTGCTGGAACACAGGGGTGCTTCTGGCCATTGCGAGTGGTTACTTATTTATAATCTGCTACTTCATTGACATAGGGCACTCTATCGGAGAGCAGATAAATACAGGTTTTGCAATTGGATGTCTAGCTGCACGGGGTGGCAGATGTGCTGCAGGAGATGCCTTTATTATGATTTTCCCCTTATCTCTCAGTAAGGTTTAACTTGTGCATGGGGTGATGAAGAACAAAACTATGCACAGTGTCTCGGTTAACTACCTTACCATTAAACCTTACCATTAAGCATGGTTGAAAATCAGAAATTTCTGTATGAAGAAATTTACAAATTGGTTGACAGAGGAGTTGTTAAATCAATTGCTTCACCATGGTTTGTTGTGCAGGCTGGATTCCTTGCTCCTACGTCTTAACTAGAGAAATTGTTGTGTTCAAAATCAATACCAGAAGAAGACGAATAGTGGATCTATTTTCTGTGAGAATTAGTTGCAGACGTGAGTGTTCTTTTGAAAACAGGCTATTTCCATTAAATACTGTTGTCTGCTCTAATGGAAAAGCAGCAAATGAATAATTGTGGGTTGTGGGGCTTTCTGTCCAGTAGTGTTTTTGTTGTTGTTGTTGTTTTCTTGCAAACAGATCTTCTGTACCATACTCTACCTGAGTAAAACCAACTACCCAGCGTGCTCCACAAGTCGCTGTGATGTCAGAAATGCTGTCTTCAAGCACTTGGAGGTGGGAAGGCAATGAAGCTGCACTTGAACGCTTATATTTAGGAGGGAAGCTTCAAAGCTGTGTGAAGAATTTGTCCACTTCTGGGAACTGAGCATCCACATAGCTGAGGTGCCCCTGGCAATGATGTTAGGGAAAAAATAAGGAGGGCATTGGTGGGGCAGAGAGGAAGACTACAGCAAATGGCTCTGTATTTTAGAGGCTGGATGTGTTTCACTGTAGTACTTTCCCAGAGTGGAAATGGCACTTAAATATTCCTCGTATCATCTTTTTCTTAAAAACAAGCTCCTACTTCAGTTTTTAGTATTAAAAATATGTGTAGGAATGATAACGCTTTGCGGTTGTATAATAGCTATTAACCAGGAGAATCTCAATTTGAATGTGCTTATAGTTTGCAGATACAGAAATTGTACCACCTGCTGCTGGAAAAAAATTAAGCATCAATGAATATTATGGGAAGTGCTCTACAAGAGCATCTAGTAGGGGAAGGCGCGTGAGCAGATGCTTACCAAGCAGCTGGTGCTAAAATCACAATGCTGTGATGAATGTGAACTCTTTTAAGATCGCTGGAAGGCAGGACCTCAGTTGTCCTTGATAGAAATATGTCCAGAATTACGTAAAAGCTGTAGAAAATAAACCATACTGCTGATTTTCTATGAGCAGGGCATCCTTGCACACTTCCGTTGTTGTCGTTGCAAGGCAGTTATTTTTATCTCATCTTAATCTGTCGTCTGTAGTAAGTGCTGCATAGGTACTGTAGGTATTCCTGCAGCTTTGCAGTGTCCGTGCAGTGTGTGCCAGCTGTGCCAGCCCACGTGGCTGGGATTGCTGCTTCCTGCTCTGCCCTGCTTTCTGATTTCCTTCTGCCTCAGTGTTGGCCTGCAGCATTCTGAAAAATGCTTCGAGGGCATCGAGTGAACTGATCCTTAGAGCACTTTAATGGCATTTTCAAAGAGATACACTGCTAATTACCACGTAAACTCTTTGCCACTATTAATAAGATAAATTGGTGCTTTCTTGCTTCTCATGCACAGTTTATGTTAATTTTAAGCCCTGTAGAAAGCGGCTGTTTCCATGAACAAATGTGAATAATTAGTTGTAGATAGTTATTATGCAAATTCAGTGATCTGCACCTCTGAATGGCAGTGGATGAGCAGGTTGAGCACAGTGCCCAGATTCTGGATGCAAGTGGAAGATCTGCTGCAGTGTAACTTGTCCAGGTTGCCCTCATTTATGACCAGCTGTAGAAATGAAGGTTGGAAATCAAACCCAGGAACCATACCGACCTTTTTTCCAACTGCAAGTGTGAATGCATTTGGATGGAAAGCCCCACAAGTTGCTTGTGTAAATCATTCTGTGTTGTCTCTCCATTGCTGATGGGGATGTGGAATACCGTATGCACTGAAAACTGTCCATGTAAATGGGACTTGCACTTGTAGGGGCTGCTTGCAGCGTGGTGCAGTGTGTGGGGGACTCAGATACCAACACGTCCAGCTTGAAGCTGAGCGAGCAAGCCTTGCTTTCGGGGAGGGAGGCACCTGCCATCACTGTGATGGCTAATGTTCTGTGTAATTAGGAAGACAGTGGCTCTAACGAGCTGTGCTGCACTGCTGCAGGCTGTGCTGCAGAGCTCCAGCTCTGTCTCTTCCCTTATCAGTGTGGCCAGAGCAAAGGATGGATCAAACCTGCCACGGGGCTGCGACAGCAGCTTGCAGGGCCTCCTGCTCCTGGGGGCTTGGCTAATTAGTATGAGTGCAGGCTGGAGCAGCGCCTGGTGCAGCCTCACACATGGAGGTGGAGTGACTGCAGGATGCCATGAGGGCCACGCACTCCTGTTGCTCTGAAGGAGGACATGGTTATATTGGTTATATTTACATCATGCCTTGCGTGCTCTGACTGACAACGTCTTGAGGCTTCTGTACAGACGTGCTGAAATCTCCACCTGGTCTCTGTAAAATTACGTTATTGCTCCATCCCTTGATTATCGCAGGGGGACAAAAAATGCATTTCCATAACAGCAGCACTCAGTGACCAGAGATGGTGGAAAATTCAAGGTCTAATTTCATACATGGAAATAAAGATACAACTTCTCCGCAGAAATATTTGAAACTTCTTTTAAGAAAAGATGCTGGTGGAGAACAGATGGCCGCCTCCTGCCATACATATTCATGAGTGCATTTATTTCATTATGCCTTCCCCTGGGAAACTTGGC
>JAOWBP010004220.1:17487778-17510456 GCA_028571105.1 Tragopan temminckii | reverse complement strand
AGAACAGATGGCCGCCTCCTGCCATACATATTCATGAGTGCATTTATTTCATTATGCCTTCCCCTGGGAAACTTGGCGTTTCAGCTGTTCTAAGTGTGCCTGGCCATCAAATGGAGCAGTCAGAAGCCCTCTGTCAGAGCTCTGCTGCTGTGGAAATTGGAGGGAAGTATGTGAAAGGCTTTAGCACTTCTGCCTTGACTTTTATCGTGGGAACACCTGGTATTTGGAGATGAAAGCAGAGATTTTTATCAGGTGTAATGCATGTGGTGATTCGATAGGAAAAGGTGACATGTCCATTGTAATTGAATGATGCTCGCTGCAAATTCATGACAGCTTTGGGCGGCACTGCGTGGTAACTCTGGGAGTTGTGAGCCCCATTCAGTGCATCTTGGAGTTGCCAAAAACTCTTTTCAGGAAATGAGTTGCATGATCCTCTGCTTGAGGTGATCATTGCCCATGGTAAGTTTTACAAAGCAGCAGCTGCTTAGATCGCAAAGAAGTGCGACGTGCAGATATAATTACAAATAGAATTTGGAGTTATCTTTTCACATGGGAGGACATGCTGTGCAAGCTGAAAACGTTTCAAGGATTATTTTTAATTTACTCCGAAGGCTTCCACGTGAAATCTGATCTAAATACTTCGGGGGTTTAGATGTTTTACCCGAAGAGAAATGCTTTTCCCTGTTGTGCCCCTTTCCCATTAACCTCTAATCCCAAGTGAAAGGGTGCATGCTGCTTCTCTAAATACTGACTGCATCTGGTGCTTTTGATGGATATGGTCTGTGCAGTCCTGCAGTCCACGGCAAGCACTCCTCAGCTGTGAACTGCCTTCTGCAACCAGATGTGCAGATGGGTACTTCTCTGTTCTATGTATTTGTACAGGCTTTTGGTGGGGAGGTTATTTTTCATGCATTGGCTTTTGATGCATTGCTGGAATTTAGTGATACTTGTTTGATGTGCTTAAGTAGACAGTGATTGCGAATGGTGGTTTTGCTCTCTGACAGACATAAATAACCAGTTCTGTGGTGCTGCAGGCTGGGGTGAGCTCTCTAGGAGGAGCAGGAGGCCTGGCAGCAGAGGTGCCCCCTGACTGTGCTTAGGCACTGCCACTGCACCACCAGTGATGCTCTGGGAGCAGCCCCATGGGCACACTGGACCAGGCATGGGAAGTCTGGCTTTAGGAGCCCTCTGTAGGGACCGAACCTGAGCCAAGGGTGCAGCATCAGTGCTTGGGGAGCTCAGCAGGAGTTTGTCTTTCTGCAACCACCAGCAGAGACTGATTGATGGTGAGGCCAGAGTCCCTGGGACTTTCCTACCCTCACATTCACCACATACCTCTTTTTTCCTTTTTTTTTTTTAAAGAAAGTTTAGCAGCTGGTCCTTTGATTTGCAAAATGAGGTTTAGTCCAAAAGAATAGGCCAGGATAGAGGGGATTCTGCAGATTTGGGACTTGAAATTTCTTTTATCTTTCCCTTTTTTTGTAACTTCATTCCTTTCTTTCAGGCCAGAAGTATTTTTGTGTGCTCTTCAAAAGAGGTGCTGGCATTGTTACTTGTGCTCCACAGAGGCAGAAAACTCAGCACGTTAAATGTGTCGTTGGAATTTGGGCCTTTAGCAAAGCTGAAAGGGAGGAAAAAATGGTGAAGTTTAAAAAGTTTCCGACTTGGGCTCAATTGATTGTTAACAGAGTATGAAATGGAAATGTTCTTTTTTTTTTTTTTTGGAGGGGGGACCTTTGCTAAAGCGGAATGAAATTATATTGGGCATAATGTGACACTTTAGGTTGTCATTGTTTGAATACAGACCAAATGTGACTGTGACAATGCAGAGCATCCAGTATTCGATGTTACTGTTTTTCCAGGAACACAAAAAAGGCTAATGTTCTCCCATTTGGTTCAGTTGGTAAAGAGTACAGTTTAATTAAACAAAATGAGCACAACTGCAATTTTTTTGCATTATGGAAATGTCAGTTTAGCACACAGTTCCCAAAGGGTACTCAAAGGATCATTTAATTTTAAAATGATTGTAGCCTTGAAATAACTTAAAAGGCCCTAATATATTTAATCAAAGGAGGTAACTGGTAATAGAGAAATAAATCATTCATGCGTATAAATAGCAGGGCTTCAGTGAGTATGTAAAGCTAACAGGGAAAATATTTAGGATTGAACTCTTTCTTCTCGCCCCTTTCTGCCAATGTCAGCGAAGCTAAGAGACCCAATTTGTGCTGTTGATACCAAATTTGGCCTTTGCATGTATCTGCTATGACAAATGTACTGCCAAATATTTGTATGTCTATCCTCATGCATAATTTATGCATATATTATCCATACATTATGTATTAAGTGTTTCCTGATTTGAGGAGTTAAACGCTCTCGAAATGTCAGAATTCAGGTTCCCTAAATAGCCTTAATTTCACCCTTTCATATTATTCACTGAATGGGAAATAATGAAGAAGAAAAAGTGGTATGTGGCTGTGCAATTAAAACATCTTTGATGCTGAATTCAACTGAACTCTTTCTGCTATTTCCTACCTTAAGAGTTGCCCTGACTTTGCTGTATAAATAATGTTCTCTTAGCAGTTCTTTTTTTTTTTGTTGTTGCTGCATTTTTATTTTTTTTTGTTATTCCCCCCAATGAAGATTTTGCTATTTATCTATTTATGTGAGAGAAAAGTGCAGTTAAGCATGTGTGATAGCAAAGAAAGTGCTTGGTTGATAAGGGCAGAGTGCTCTGCCTCCAGGCAGCAGTCCTGCTGTGTCCCAGCTCACTTGCTGCCATGTGGGTCAGTGATGCTCAGCGCCACTTGTCCCTTGTAAGAGCTGTACTTTGCTTTGACCAGACCTAGAAGTGAGTTGTTGATGGGACCGTAGAGCTGCTGCTAGGCTGAGATCTGCTGCTGCACCACCTGGAACTGGGCTCAGCAAAACCAGTCTCCTCCAAGCTGATTTCTAATGGGTTCAGAAATACACATTTCTGTTGGCTCTTCCTAATTGCTCTTTTATTTTTTCATGTTGCTTTATTTTTTTATATAAAAATACATTCCTGTGCATTCTGGTACTGCTTTTCCCAGCAGTCTGTCAAGAACAATTGGGGCTTGTGCTGTGCTTACAGCTATTTTGAGGCAATTGAAGCTCACATCAAGTGCACTTAAACATCTGAAACACTCAAAACCTATAAATCTTTTGACAAAGTACCCACCACAACTTGATGTTTTCGTACTCTCAAGTATCATATTTTCATTTGTAGTTTGCCATATCTCACTTGTGACCTGTACCAACGTGAGGAGATGAATCATTTAAGTTGGCTGTTGTTCTTGTTACAGAATCAAATATGTAAAAATGCAGTCTTATGTTGTTCAGTGCATCTCCTTACAGTAAAACCTTTTTTTTTCTTAATGTGTTCTGTAACATACCTGCTCTTAGCATTTTCAGCTTGGATGGCCTTCAGCATCTTTTAGGATAGGCCTTAAAAATGCTTTGTGAACAACTGTGCAGCTTGAGTTCCTAAGATTTCATCCACTTACAGAACTTTATCCATATCTCTCCCTTGGAATAGTAAAGAAATCACATGTGTGTTTCTGTGCCTAATTATGGCCAACCTCTCCAGAATGAGAGTGGGGAGGTCCAGCTTGTGATGGTCCATGGCAGTGGGGCTGGTGGTGCCTTGCATCAGGTCCTGCCCTGTCCCCTGGGGCTCAGGTCACTGCTGTGTCTCAGTTGGTGATGGCTGGGGAAAAAATCCCATCCTAAGGCCCATCCTGCTGGCAGTAGGGTCTGGAGTTTGCTGTGTGCCCTGGGCCTAAAGCTCCTGCAATGTTTCCCTTTTCACATACCTTCTTTGTGACCTCTGTGTGATTTTTCTATTTTATTCCTTCCCCCCTCCCGGTTAATACTTGAGGTTATAAACTCTGTGTAGCCATTCAGCACACAAAATAAGGCAGTTGGTAGATGCTGCCCTGTACAAGGAAGCAGGATAGGGAAAACTAATTTGACAGAAGTGGTAATGAGACATCTGCCCTGGGTGTTTTTTTTCACTCTTTGGCTGTAGTGTATTGTGTGTTAGCAGGAGTGTCAATTTGCTAATTGGCTGAACGCAGGTAGTCAGCCCTGTCCTAGTTTTCTTACAAACTGCCCATTACAGGCTATCTTTCCTCCTTGAATGAAGTTATTAAGCTAATTCAATGATTTTTCAAAGTGATTTAATGAAAACCGAATTTCTAGGGGAAAAAAAAGAGAAGATGGCAGGTCATAAATATGAGATTTTCCATCTGTTCCTGGTACATGACTCGGTGATGCTCCCATACACCTGGATAAAAGATGAATAACCCCAAAATCCTGCCAGCAGAGCTCTTTATCTGGCCAAGGTCATTTAGGATTCTGGTACAATACCAGCTTGTTAGAAGTGACATTTTAGTAGCATAACTATACCTCTGAGGGTGTTAATATGAAGAAGTTAAGACTGAGGAGAAAGCTCTGGTGGCCTAAAATACCTGCTCACCAAAGGCACTGGAAGAAACAGGTTTTGGCTGCTGTTGCCACAGCAAGGTTCTTTGCAGTTAACCATGGCAGCTGGGAGGAGCCCAGCCTGCTGTGCCCACTGCTGGGTGATGCAGTGCCAGAAAGCAGGGGATTCAGGAGACTAGAACAGGTGCTGGAGCAAAAAAAAAAAAAAAAAAAAAGTGCCTCATAGGAAAGGAAAGATTTAGCTGGCAGTAAGGTGTAGTTCTTCACCACATTTTGCAGGAAAGCAGAAGGCAGACCTATGATTTCAGTAGGTAGCGGCATCTTTACAAAATCCTCTTCTAAAATGTTTTAGGGAAACAAAGGCAAGAATGGAGTAACTAATGCTGCTGTAAAGTGATACCCAGTAAGGGGCTGTGACAACCTTGCCCTTAGCTGAGAAGTTGTTTTTAAGCAATAACTTCTTGAGGAGTAAATCACCAACTTCAGTGGTGGAAGACTGGATGTTCAGAGGGGAAGAAAAGTATTTCATCAGCTTAAACGTTCATTACTTCATCTGTTTTAGTCTCCCTGAATTGTTAGTGGCTCAGTGCTGATTGCTACTTTTTGCAGTTATTTCTTGCATATCCACTGCATTTCTCCTAAAGCCTCAGTGGCTGAAGGTGCCACTACCATCAGAGCTCAGTGATGGGCCTGTTTTGTAGGCTCTCCTGTACGTAAACACGTTTCAGAGTACACTCAACCTTCTGGTAGACTTAATCTCACCTCTGTCTTTGAAGATGTGTGCTCAGGTACTGTGCTGTGTCCTTCAGAAGCATTTGAAGATGTGTTCTTAATGGCGTGTGGTGTGGGAGGAAGTCAGGGGAAAAACAGCCAAAAAGCTGAAATCACACTGCAAGTTAACGAATCTTTAAAAGGCATCTATGATTAAACAGCTATGGTTTCAATAATTTAACTTCACCACATCCCTTAACACAGAAATGATACTTCCAGGTTTTCATCAGAAGTTTTCCTGAAGTCAGGGTGAGAGATGCTGTAAGGTGACTTTGTTTGCTATTGGAACAGACGTGGTGCTGGCTGGCCTTTTTAAGGGTCCCTTTGAGGGTTTGTATGCAAAGCAATTATTTTTGTGTGCTGGCAGTTACCATTAATAGGTTATGCTGATGTAAATTTTAAGAGCTTTTAATTTAGTTCTTTGGTTTGCCACTCCCATTCCTCTCTCTAGAGGGGAGAGAAATAGGAAAAGACATCTGAGTGGAAGGAAGTGACCTTTTCAATGTAATTGAAAGTTTTCAGACATTATTCTTAATGAGTAGGTGGCATGGTGTTATGCTAACGTTTTATGTAAGGTAAATAGATGGTTAAAATCCCGTTATCTCTAGGATGCCATTCCCAGGGTGCTTCTGAAGTGATCTTGAACTTCACATCCTTGTGGGCTCAGGAGGAGATCTTGATGTCACACAGACATTTAGCTTCTGGTCCTCGTGATAGCAAGAAAAATGTCTGTGCACAGAACGGCTGAGACTGAAGTGAATGTATGCTTAATGTCATGTTCAGACATCATCATTCCTAAATGTTTTTTCTCTTTTTTTCTGCAGTAAATACAGCCATTTGTCAGAGTCGTGTCACTTAAGCAGTAATAGCATAATATGCAATTGCTTGAACTATCCCTTCTGACAGCACCAGCCTTGTGAAACCACATCATGTGGCAGAGGGCTCTAACACATTGCGCAAGCTACAGGACAAAGGCCAGGAAATAAGCACTAATCTCTTGCAGTAAATAAACTCTTGCTATGATTTTCTTATTTGATGCCTCTACCAGATATGTAACAGGTGTTTGCATGGTGCATCTCACTGTTCCCAGCCACAGGTCTCAGTACAGGCAGTTCCTCAGGCTTCTGTTTTGTTTCATTTCAGCTTGTTGCTTTAATTGCTATACACTTCTGTCAATGTTAGCAGTCTTGGTGTCCTTCACCACAAGCACCGTGTCTCCATGTGAGCAGTGACTGCACAGCACATGGCAGGTGAACAGCAGACAATGAGGAGTGATGACCCTGCTGAAGGCATCATTTGCCTCCTGGAAAACATCAGAACTGTTGAGAGATGCCCGTCAGCGATGATGCAAACTCACAGGGAAGCTGACAAAATATGCCTCAAACATCATCACTCAGTGGCACTGCCCTGAAAGTGGAGGATGAAGAGTGAAACTGCTTTATTGTTTTTTCACTAGTTTATTGGCTCTTTGAATTGGAGCGCTCCATCAAACGCAGGCAGTGCTGCTGGTGGCAGCTCGTGATTGCTCCATCATTTGCAGGAGCAACATCTTGCACTGTCTGTCTTAGGCAGCCTTGGCAGCTCAGGTAAGAGGAGCTGTTAGTGGGGCTGCTGGAGAGCTGCTGTGCTCCATGCACAGAGCTCGAGACACTGAGCTGTTGCAAGGTCTGGTGAATTGTATGTACCAGCTCAGCTATCACAGAGTTGTTTGAGTTGGAAGGGACCTTTTAAAGGTCATCTAGTCCACCTCCCCTAGGAGTAACATCATGTTATGGTCATGAGGTAATTGTATCTGTGATGGCTTGGTAGCGTTCAAGATGATGAGGTGCTTCTCAAGTCAAAGAATGGCTTCTGAGAACATAATATGTGAAGCTGAAGGTCTGGGTTCAGCATCTAGGGGGCTGTTTGTCCTGGGCTGGGGCTGGCTGTCAGCCTTGTTGGGGTGTGCTTCCTGTGAGGTTGCAATATGTGACCAACTGTTAATGAAGGTGCAGAAAACCTGGAAGAAATGTGGAAGTGAAAGCTTTGATTGTTCAGAAAATTTGTCTATCCATAAATAAATTCTATTAGAAAATTAATAAATGCAATCACCTGGTCTGTGAAGTTTTCAGCAGGGAAAGCTTTTGAAGAGAAGCTCTTCAGTGTTTCTGTATTGAAATTTAGAAAGGGAGAGTGCCTCTTTGTTGGCTTTATTACTGCTGCCATTTCAGGTCTGTCATAGCAAAAATAAAAGCAAGCTTTGAGATTGGATCCTTATTTACAGAGTAATAAAATTTCAGGAAAAAGTTGCAATGGTTCATGAAAGTACAAGCTAAGCAGACTCTTTTCTTAGAATATGTCCAGCAATCAGAGGTTGTTTGAAAGGTGATAAGCAGAAGTGCAGGGTGGTTACTTTCAACTGGTTTAAAAAAAAAAAAAATCAATGGATGTGAAATGAGGTAATAGAGCCTGAAATTCTTCACTTGTGGCACTACAGAAGGCTCTCGGTGCAGAATTTTCTGAAGGCACTTTTCATCTATCCCTGATGTTTTCCTCTTCATATTAAATTAGCTTTTGGTAATGACGGTGTTTAACTGCACCCACACTTTTTTATTAGATAGCTCATGGAGAAGTTTCACAGAGCGCTATCAAACACTTCTGTCAGTTCAGGTTGCTCTCTACCAGTGTTCTGTTATCAGGTGATGGCTGACGAGAGCCTATGGTGCGTAACTTCAAAGCCTGCCTGGGCTGCGTCCATTGGGCAGGCTGACCCTCCAGCCCCTCCTGGCCATGCCAAGCGTATGCATGTGGGCTGGGTCCAAGCTGATGAGTTCTGCTCCTGTGCAGTATGGCCTGGGTTGGGGTTCTGTGCAGGTTGGCAATTGGGATGTGCTCTTAGTCGGATAAACTCATGTATGCAGTCATCCACATAATTCATTTTGTGTTCCCAGAAAGATTAGTCCACAGTGAAGCGTTTTGTACTAGAGCTGTTCTTCCAATGTATACTCGTATTTATCTGGGGAGCATTTGCAAATGATTGAACACTTTAATCTTTTTCTTGCATTTTTCTCACGTGTATTTCAGTAACATGCATACAGTTGCATCAAGTGGACTATGACCCAAAAGGGTTTTATGAGGTTTGGAACGATGCATCCCTGTTGTAATTTCTTTCTCATCTTCATCTTCTGCTGCATCCTCATTTAACTTAATTCTTTGGTAGTCTCAATCACCACTTACAGCAGTACTGTTCCTAGAGGCTCATTCTCTTGGCCTGAGCCCAGTCATGTGCTTCAGCAGGAGCTTCACGAGGGACACTGCTGTTAGTTGCAAATGGAAATCCTTCTCGATGGCTAGGCAGCATCTATGTGTGCAGCTTGTAGGTGTGCTATGTACAAAGTCTGCTGTCTGTATAAACAGCAAAGGAAATGGTGCCTCAGCACAATAGGACCAATTCAATGTTTTCTTCTGCACACGCTTTAAATTATTTTCACAGTGTGGTAGCTTTACTCTAAACAATCATGCAGCCACAGTATAGGTCCAAAGGTAAAGTCTGTGCAGGTGGGATCTCAGTTTCTTGAGTGTTGGGAGAACCACTGGACTGACTTTGAGTTTTACTTGTGATGTCCACAGAGCAGAGTAGCCAAATGCCCCCTGTTGTTATGAGAAAACTAACCTATAGTATCCTCTCCCCCTTCTTAATGTGCTCATTCAGCAGTCCCAGGGCTCAAGTTTCTCTTTCTCAGTGGCACTAATGGCACCTCTGTATCCTTCTCTGCTACAGACAGTGGTCCTCAGCAGCCTTCACTCAGGTGTGTGTCTGCAGATGCTTTACATGGTTATGTGCAGGTGTGTCTTCCAGCTGATGCCAGAATTCACCTCTGGATTCCTCTGCTTGGCACAAAGCAGCCTCAGGACCCATGTCTGTCTCTCTCACGTTGTACAGCTTCTCGTTTCTTCTTCTGCTGCTGTCTTGTTCTCCAAAGGCAGCAAAGGCAAATTGTTCACAAAGGCTGGGACTGCAGCCTCTCAAGAATCCTCACTTTATTTTATTTTGTTTTATTCTGAGCCAAGCAGCAAGAACAGCTGGCTCTGCACCTCATTCAACCAATCAGTTGATCTGCTTCATAGACCTGCAAGTATTGCTCCCTTGCTTAACCATCACTGTAGCGGGGTGCTCAGCATAAGCTGGGAGTGCAGCTGTACGCTACGGTTCAGTCCTCATGGCCTTTCCTTGAAGATCTGGCTGCCAGCTTGCTGACATTTGCTTTGGGAATTCGGCTGGATTTGTGCTGGTTTTTAACTTCATTTGCAGAGCTGATGATAGTCACTTGTGGCTCCCTTCCTACAAAACAACACATTGCAAAAAGGATAGACAGTAACTTACTTTAAAATTCAAAACAGCAATCTTTCTCCAGTCCAACAAAATGATTAACTATCTCAGCTTACATTGAATAATTGCAAGCTTTCCTTCATGCTCCCATCACTGTATTGTTCTGCTGAATATCACCTGATACATCTTTATACTATTGTGACATTTTTTTTTCCTTGATGGACAATTAGAATTATAACAACTTTTACTTAATCCTCTGAAAAGCATTCAATATAATAAAGAAACCAGATCTCCTTAGAAACAACAGAACCTTCACTCTCCATCACGGCAAGTAATAATATCACAGAGTGAGTTGTTTTTAAGGCAGCTTGTGCTGCACATCAGGCTGCAGCAGCAGGATGCGTTCGTTGTTTGCTGTCACTTCTCTCTTTGTGCCTCATGCAGATTTGCCTTGCATTTCCAGCGCTGGGGTGGGAAACCTTGATTTAGGAAACTGTGTTTCAAGAAAATGAAAACACGTTATGATCTATTGGTGAAAGACCGTTGCCTTTCTCCTTGCGTTGCTCCAGCGCCTTTGGTATGGTTTAGGGTGGAGAACTTGATTAATTATTGTTAAGGCTGACAAATCCAGCCTCTGCAGTGCTGTACCACCTCCATGGAGGCAGTTAGCTGCTGTGGGGCTGTGCTGGCAGTGTGAGGTGAGCCCAAGGCCCAGCACTGCTCCTAACCTACTGCAGAAGAGGGACTGTTGTAGTCCTGTACAGTGTGATGCTAGCAAGTGTTTCAGCATCTGCATAAAGGCAAAGCCACTTTGCTGTTCCTTGCATCTGATGGGGTGGGGAAAGCAGTTCAGAATCCTGAAGTTGGATAAGTTGATCTTTCCGGGAAATAACTCTGTTTTCTCAGTATAAGAGCATGTTAACAGACCCCATCCCTCATTTTTAGTTACCATCTTCACATCACAGTCTTAATGAAAACTTGTCTAAGATCTGATTTTAAATCATGAAAGTTTATCATTAATAAGGCAGCCTGTGTTAGCTGTTTCCCCGCTTACTGGGATTTTCATGTTTCAGTCCTCTTTTAGAGCCCCTAAATGTCTTTCTCTGTTCTTAAAACTGGAATGCATTATCTCCACTAATGCAAAAATACCAGTGAGAACCTGCAGTGTGTGTTTCCTGGCTGACCTGTATAACACTTCTAACAAGCTGCAGATTCGGAAACCATAGAGAACTCAGTCACAAGGCAACGCAGAGAGCTTCCTTCAAGGTTACAGTGAAGAGTGCGCTTCATGTGCCGAGCTGTGCTGCACTGAGACAAACTCTTTTCTGAGCAGAGGCTGCCCATGGTCACTGCAGGTACAGAAAAGCATTGCTACGAGCAGCACTGAGCTGTGACCTTCAGGCATGGCATAAGGCCATGTTGTGTGCAAGAGCAGGGGGATGGATGCTGATAGTTCTTGCCCTTCCCTGTGTTGCTGCTGGTTGGGTTGGGAGGCACAGGATGCGATGTGCTGGAGGTGGATGCTGCTGCATGTGGAGTTTGTCCCTGATGTCTTTTCAGGGTGATCAGGTGTTTTTATCCATCTTATCGGTGAATCAAAATAAATGGAAACAGAACCGAGACACTATTCAGCTGATACGTATTTTTCTTTCCTTCCTATTTTCATGCAGGGAAACAAATCCTATCCAATGTTCTGGCATAATGGATATTAAATAAATTGCAGTGTATTTGTACTGCTGAAGCTTATTTGAAGTCTGGCGTGGCATCTTACGTCTGATATGGATACCTACATTTTCTGTTTATTTTCAATTATATGATAAAGGAGGAGATGACCTTCACGTGTGCCTTCCAACGTGCCTTTCATTCATGGTATTTGTTAGAGCTGCAAGGGGAATGTTTTGGGTGGAGCTGTTGAAATGTATTTTACTGCAGTATTAGCTGGCTGATAATTTAACTTTTCTTACTACATTATGCTGCTAAGCAACATTTTAATGGATTGCAAGTTTCCTTTTCATACGAGTGCCTGGAGAGCACGTACGGTCTTCATAATATGCTTTAAATCTAAATAAAAAGTTAAGTATATAGCACTCTAAATCTTCATAGTACTTCAATAGATTTATTTAATCATCTTTTATGAGCTAGGCTAGCAGTGACTGCCTCCATTGCACCAAGGGGGAAAATGAGATATCAAGAGACTGAGTGATTTGTTTGGTCAGGAGTGCTGTTCCTGGGACATGAGGACTTCCACAGTCCTGTCCCCATTTGGCTCTTTTTGCCTCCATTCTGTGCCATTTTTGGATGGAAAAACCTCTGCAGTTTTAACTGATCATTTCTTGCGTTGTTTCTTGCTGTTGGATGGGTGGCTGTGTTGGCCACCCTTCTGCCTGCCTTTGGATCAGGCTATAACTACATAACATGGTGTCACACAGGACCCAAGTTTTTGTTGGGTAAAAATTGCTGTCAAAGATCCACAGTGATTATCCTCAGCTCAAGATCTGACTCATGGTTTGTAAGTTCTGTCAGAATAAATTAACTGCTAATTTGTCATTTATCAGGTGATTCTTGAATAGGTTTGAAAAACCCAGTTTGCATCATGCATATTTCCTACCTGATTCATACAAGATACTTATTGCTTCTGCATACCAATGACAATGGTTACCTGGGCAGGGTTATTTAATAACCTCATTAAAAAAAAATGGAAACAGATACTTAATGAATCAAAATGCACTCAGATTAAATGGTTAGAAATTCCTAGTTAATCACCAGAAAGGAAACTAATTAAATTACCATTCAGTTTTTATGGGGGCCTTGGGATATCAAGCTAAGTCCCTTCAATCACTTTTTTCATTAGATGGGACAGGCATGTTCAAGGTTAATGCAGATAAATGCAATGTTCTTTGCTCACTCTTGAACTGATATTATTTAAATAGCACTTTATGCTTCATCAGTTAATGATAAAAGCAAGGTATCCTGGTAAGGAGAAGTCAGGGCAGAGAGGGCTCTATAGACAGGCACGCAAAAGAAAGGCGAGAGTCATGAAAATGGCATGAAACAGGACTTCATCAAAGACTTCATTCAATTACTGAATTTTCCCCAGAATGAGGTAAGTAGGTGGCAATGGGCATGGGATAGTGATGATGTCCATATTGGCTGTGGACCTTCCTGGGCTGTGTTTTGGACACCCTGGTGATGACACACGGCGTGGGGATGTGCTGCTACACATTGCCAAACATTTTTGATGCTCAAAGAGAACAAAACTTTTTGGTCAAAAGTATATAGGACATCAGTGGCAAAAGAGCAAGTTCTCTTCCTGGCAGCCTCTCTCCTGTGTCCTCAGGAGACGTTTGCATGGCTCTGCAGTGACAGAGCTCCTGCAGGTAGGTCAGGGCCTTGTGTGCAGGAGCTGACTGTGCTCCGCAGTGACGCCAGCAGCACTCAGATCATCAAGCCAGTTCTTTTTTTTTTTTTTTTTTTTTCAATTCCTGTCAGTTATTTTAAAGTTGAAGGAAGTGTTCTGTCAGGGGTTCTAAATTTAATATATTTGGTATCAGCAGCGGTAACTCCTGCTGATCTGTGGGAAAGTAGAAGAGCTTCTCCATCTCTCCTGTGCTCCGTCCCATCCTCCCACCCAGCCCCCTTCAGTGCACCAGCACTGAGCCTAGGGCGCCAATGAGTGGGCAAAGTCCTACAGCAACTCTTCACTGAGTGGGGCAATAGTTAGCAATCTTATCTTCTGTGTCTTGGGAGAGTAGCTGTGGACCTGGTAAGTTACCTTGTAATGTGGCATTAGCTTCAGAAGCACAGGAGGAGGCAAGCAGTCCATGTAGCTTTTTGCTCATAGTTTCTGGTCAGGTTTCTGGCTCTGCTGCTCTGAGCATTCTGTAGTTTTTCTTAACAGTTATGGGAGTCTCATTCCCTTTTCTTGTGTGATTCTTACATTTTTCTTGCAGTTCTTGTGCTGTTGGTACGTAAGCAGTAGCTGCTCATTGCAATAGCAATTTTTGAAGGTAGTGCTGCTGTTTCATGGATGAGAAACAAAGGTACCATAACCCCAGGGGTTCCTCATAAAATAGAGGGGAAATTCCCCAGTTCTTCAAAACCAGGAATTAATACAGTGCTGAAATATATAGCAACCCAGTAGAGAAGAAAGAATGAAAAAGAAACTTAGTTTAACCATAGTTCTGAATATTTTGGTGTTCCTTTTTTAAATTTAGAAAAAAAAAAAAAAAAAGAAAGCAAACCTTTACAGGGCCACAAATGGAACAAAAGATCCCAGCGATATCCCTTTTGTTCACTGAAAGGAAGGATTTTCAGAGGGAAGTTAAATCAGTGAACTCCTTTCACTTTCTTTCTTAGCTTTTTAACATCCATATCCAAGGTTTCTGACATCCAGAACTTGCTTGAAAAGCTCAGAAAAGAAAATGCAGCTGCAGGATTTCAAAGCAGGTCACAATCAAGTCAAAATAATCTCACTTCAGAATCTGGGGTCCTCTCATTCACTTTGAGGTTTTCCCATGTATAACTAATGGAGATACTGGAGACCTGGGATCATTCACGCTGCTCATTAAATTGGTGCAACTATACTTACAGGGGCCATAAGTATTTTGACCTTTAGCAATGAATGATCAACTGTTTAAAAAATAAAATAAAATTATTCTTGTGAACTGAAGCCCAGAAAGCCTCAAAGTAAAGTGTGGCTGCTTTTCATTTTCTGGTGATATTAGTAATTAGGTTTGCTTTGCCAGTTGGGCTCATATCATCCGATGAGAATCTTCACCTTCTTCAAAATAATGAGGAAGTTAATATATCTAAAAACTTTCTGTGAAAGCCTGAGAACGCAAATGTAGAAGACAAGAAATGAGCATAATGGCATTGGTGTTATTTGTTTGTTTTTCAATTAAAATATTTTTGTATTAGTTTCTACACTTTGTGGGGGAGCTCCAACACATGGTTTTGCAGCAGAGCAGAATGTGCTGCTGTGAGCTATGGGGTTGCACAGAGCTGACCTCAGACCTGGAGGGACACCTGGGATGGGACCTGGAGCACTTCCCATCTCCCAGTGCCCCTTCCAGTGCACCTTTTTCTTGATTTCCCCCCTATGGCAATGGCTCCTGCTCTTTAACCAGGGGCTGGTTCCACTTTCCAGCCCAGTCTTCATTTCTGGGGAGTTTTCCCTTGCGTAGGAAAGGAGAGAATGTCTGGAAACTGCGTCTTGGCTCATAGCTGCCTGTGGAGATGCTTTTTGTCTGCAGGGAAGGGGTATGAAAGGCTTTTTCCATACGTATCTTTGCTTTGTTAGCAAATCAATCACCAAGCTCAGCCTGTGCAGTTTGAGCCCATTGGTTTTCTTTTGGTGACCAGGAGCTGAAGAAAACTTTATGGTGGCAATAGGGACCTGCAGAAAGGGGGTTTGTTGACTGATGATTCACAAAGTGAACTTCTAGCAGCAGGGAGGAGCTTTCTTTGGACACACTGAACATTGTGCACCATCCTTCATCCTAAGAAGTGTATTCCTGAGTCTCTGGATACTGAAGTTACACACCAAGGAGTTGTGAGCATGGGCAGAATAAAAACTTGTCAGGACATACAGAATGAGGAGAGGAAACTCAGCTGATGCTCTCTCTGCAGTTATGCCAGCAGTGATCTGGTCTGAGGACACAGAATTGTATTATTTACTCCTGGCTCACTGAAGCAAAGTTTTGTTTCATGGTCTAATTTCTCACGTAATTGGTGTTTGTCCTGCATTGCTGAGGCCCTGGCTTCAGTTAATTTTTGTGGAAAAGGGTAGCAATAGTTGCTAAAGCATCCATGAGTAGAATGGCTTTTACTACCTAGAAATGTTCTTCATTTCATAGCAGTAGTAGTTCATTATGGCAGTTTATGGAGGCTTACATATGATTATTCCTATATTACTGGTATTGAAGCAGTGCCAAAAATGTAATTGTAGTCCAGGAATTCCCTGTTAAAATCATGAAACTGGAATGTGAACTGCTTTAAAAGAAATAACTGTTGGATCTTGGTCTGACTGCAGTTTTGTAGCGGAACAGAACAAACAACAACACCCAGAACAGGTCCCAGAGGGTGAAAGTAAACATTGCCACATCCCAACAAGCTGGAAAGCAGCCTTCTTCAAACCAACCTTCTGATCTGCATCGCAGCTTTCATGCTGAGTCTCAGCCCAGGCTGAGGTGGCACAGCAGCCTCGTCCTCTAATCCAGAGCCCTCTTTCATGTTCAGCAGGAGCTTACTCCTGGTTACTGCCTTTACAGCCAGGGCTGAGGAAATGAACTAATTGCAGGACAGCCAGATGTTTGCTGACTGCTGTAGTTGCCTTCTGCACTAGCTCAAGGCTAACGCGTTTTAGGCTTTTGATCATGTGCTGATAACTCTGTCATTATTTTATGAATCTTCTGATGTCCTACTATGAAGGCTGATTGGAGTATTCTAAGATAAGCAGAAAGAAAAGCAGGAGGGTACTGCGAGCATCCAAAGCAATGATACTGTAAACCAGTGATAATGAGAGTGCTGCTGCTAGAAGGCATAGCTCATTATTTTCATTCTGAGGCACCAAGGCAGGCTTTGGGATGACCTCTGCAGCTTGGAAGCCCAGCAGAAACACCTCTGTGTGCAGGGAACATGGGTGTGCCCAGAAGAAAAAGTATTCATTAAATGCCATGGTTTAATGATGTTTAAATGACTCAAATGGCTTCAGTAAATGAATACGTTACAAAGATCGTGTCAGAGGAATTGCAATATAGCATAATAGAGCTAACAGTTCATTAGTTTCATAAATGTCAACCTGTTATTAACAAGAGAGGTAAAGGTAGCTTTACAAGAGACTGCATTATTGTCCTGTCTGTGCGATATTATGTGTTTAGAAACACTTACTTTAATGTGCTCTTGAATTCCTGTGCAGTACTATGTGTGACCAGACTGCCAGCTGTGGGCTGCAGACTGCTTGCTGGTGCCTGGGCACTGCTGGCCACATCTGGTCGCTCTGCATCCAGGGCAGTTAAAGCACCTCACGTGTCCTTGTATCCCACTCTGTGCTGTAAGAATCCTTGCAGTTAATGCAGGGAAATATTGCCATTACTCATTGGAGAGGAGGCAGTGCAGCACTTAAACACCACTCAGTGAGGAAGGGCTGCAGACGCTTGTACTATTAACTTATCTGCCTGTGGAACTTGAATGTGAATCTATTGGTACGTGGGACTCTCAAGCACAGCTGTACTGGAAATACTAAGTCAGAGCTTGAACCAATGACAGAGCACCTGGTGGGAGGGCAGGGCCAGCCTGGGGAGCTCAGGTGTATGCAAGGTACCTGAGTAATGGAAGGGATGGAGCCAGGATCCACCCCTTTCCAGACCTCATTTAAGGGCTGGCAGTGGAGGTGAGGGCATCTTCCTCTCTGGAGATCCCTGTGTACCTGAGGTCTTCCAAAGGTAAGAAGCTGCTTTCTTTTACTTCTGCGCCTTCTGCTGTTATATCTAAGCAGATCCTCACTCTCTGTAGCTTAACACCTGCTGCTCTGCCATTTTGTTATGTCTTCCGTCCTGTTTCAACAGCTATTGTAAAGGCAAGTAAATGTCAAATCATTTACACAGGTTATTTAGAGACTTGTAAGCAATGTAGCATTGGTTTATGAGGCAGTAGTGGTGGGAGATATGTGAGTGTGGGGTGTCAACCTGGCCTCTGATGGCAGGATTCATGTTGCAGATATTGGGAAGAGTCAAGCCTTTAAGGAGTTACAACCTTAGTTCAGAACAGCCCTTAGTGGCTTTGGGCATGTTAACAGTGGGGCCCTGCCAAGGTGCATTTCCAAGGTGTGAGATCCTCTGGTTGCTGTGCCAGGTGGAGGTGAAGGCCCACATCCTCACACTGCAGGCTGAGCAGAGCATCCACTGCAGTGGCATTCTGGGACCAAAAATATGTGGCCTTGGTTTCACTCTTGCTCCTCTAAGCGATTACCTATGCTGGGGGTATTGACCTGCCTGTGGGAGACCACAGGTGTGCAAAAACCATTTGTAAATGCTCTTCCTTGCTGTGAATGAAGCCCTTTTCTCTGCTGTGCCTAGGAGAGAGACACTTGAAATATCACAAGTCATTAAAATAATTAGCTAATGTCTAAAAATTCCCCTGAAGAGAAAAAGGATTAAATAAAGAGGTGTTAATACTATTTTTAATAAATATAAGAGCCTGTTCCACAATGAAAGCTTTTATGATGAGGTACATTTCACTGTGCGTTATTTTTCTGTGCCCCTGAACAACAGAAGAACTAACAGACTTGCTTGTGACTTCAGGATTAGACTTTGCATGCTGCAAATAGCTTAGGCTTTTATTTCCCTTAAACTGTATTCAAGCATTTCTGTATTTCGTACTTCACGAAGAAGAAGGGCAATATCACAATAATCTCCATCATATACCCTCAGCTCAGATACATAATGGAGCTGAAAAAGCATTTCCAAAGAACAGCTCTGCTGCTGTATTGAAGTTCTATGAAACTCCCTGGGAATAAGATACAAAGGTGGATAAAGAAATCTGGATCACAGTGATAAGCTCCTGAAGAGAAGGCAAGACACAATAGAGTGAAAAGCAGAAGTGTTATGTAAGTACATTATTTTAATTGAAAAGCAAAATATCCTTACACTCCTTGGGAACAGATTGTGTCATGGACTGTAAGGCAATACAAAAAGTGAGGGCTTGCCATCATCTCCATGTATAGACTATCTCGCCTCATTGAAGTCAATAGGAGTTTGTCACTTACTTAAATTAGACTTCGGATTTCACTCCTCGGTTTTCGGCGTGTTGAGCTGTGTGAGAGCTGCTGTTTCTTCATTGCCGTCTTTGGCTCGAAAGATGGTCATGAGAGGCACTTGTTACCTTCTACTCAGCACATTTTGGAAGAGAAATTGCAGGCAGCAGATAGCTTGGTCTTTGGAGATTGGCTCGAGTTGGAGATCTTCCAAGAAGTTGTTCTGCTGGTGCTAAGTGGCCTCTGTCATCACTGGCTTAGAGGCACAGCTGTTCCCTCCTCCTCCTCATTTTTACAAGTGTTTGTAGCAGTTCCCCTGTGAGCAGAGCATCTCCCAAGCACTCTCCAATCCCGCCGTGTCCTGCATCTTGCAGCACAGAAAAGGCCCGTGGTGGAATCGGAACATTAAAGAAGCTTATAATGGCAGCTTCTTTTCTGAAGCAGGCCAGTGCCAGCATCCCTTGTGGATGCTTCTGGAAGGAGGAAATGCTCCTCTCGCTCAAAGTGTGGAAGAAACCACAGTCTGGTCTAATTCATGGAAAAATCTCTTGAGTATATTTCTTTTTTCTGGCAACAATAGCAGAGTACTTCTTTAGCACATATGTGCAATTATTTTGCTCAGTGAAATATATTATGAGAAGGTCCACTGTGTATGTAAATAAGGAAACAAGTGAGAAGGGGTTCTGTTTTATTTATTTAACCACTGGCATTGTTTTCCCATGGCTACTATAATGAAACACCGTTTTCTCACTTAAACACTTTTGAAAAAGTAGAAGTTTCTTCACTGTTGTTTTTCTCCTTTTATTCCATTTACTGTAAAAGAGGCAATAAAAGAAATGTTCTTATCAAATGATGCCTCGAAATATGAAGAAACACTTTTCCCTCCAAACTGAGGTAGACAGGGAAGTTCATGATTTCATCTCTAGCAGCGATGGTTGGATACCAGTCTTTTTTTCACTGGCATAGCTCGTTTGGTTATGGCTATCATTGGCTATCATATGGCTCTTGTGCTTGAAGATACTCCTGGAATTAGTCTCCATGCAGAAAGAATGAGTGCATACAAAATGCCATGAGGGCAACCCAGACAGCCTTGGGAGGTGCAGGGTAGGACCTGGTGGGGAGCTGTGGTCCTTATGACTCACATGCCTGCTTTGTGAGCACTGGGATCACCCCCTGTGCTGCTGCCCAGAGAGCTGTGACTAAATCACAGGCCATCCTCCCAAAAGTTAGGCACTTCAAGACTCAGCTAAGAGAAATCAAACCAGTGGCTCAAACTATCGCACATAGCACCAAAATTGCAGTTGTTTCAAATAATGCCATACTACGTCTCATAAATTCAGTAAGGTGACCCGAGAGAGTTCATTTGAATTTATTTTAGCCTCACTTATTGTCACTTAACAGGCTAAACAAGAACTGATGGCTCTTTGAGCAGTAATAGTAAATTATAGTTATGGTGAACACAAATGCCTCATTACATCCAGTCAAGGTCTATTTCCCCTTTATAGCGATAACTGTAGGAAAGCATTGTTTTTAATTTATGAATAAGGATGCACAAGAATCTTTGATTTCCTATTTACATAAACACGATAGACAATTAATCTTCTGTAAAGTATCCGGAGTGGTGTTTAAAACAGGCAAACTCCTTCTGAAACACATTGCAGGATGACTACAGGGTATTTGTATTGTAGTGTGTCGTAATGATAATCTATTACATAGATGAATATAAGAAAAAAAGAAATAAATTGTATCTTTTCCTGCTGCTTAAGTGTGATTTTATGCTATATGATCCTTCCAGCAGAAACTGATGCGTGGGTTTTTTATTTGCTGAGGCACTGGGGTGAAAGCTATGTCAGAGCAATAGAAATAGCTAAGGTAGCAAAATGTGATGAATTCTTATTGCAGTACTGCTTGTCCCATCTTCTCTAAAATCATAACAGTATTTCATGTTTAAAAAAAAACACAAAACTTTTATACTAATGTTGCAGTATAAATAATGGAGTGATGGAGACAAGTTGAACTTGTGTAGGTGTCGAGATGAGCCCTGCCTGATAAGCAGCTGTAGTTCAGTGGTTTACTGTTGTTGCTGTGTTGCCTATACCCTGTAACCACCATATCACCTACACAGAGCTTTATGTGCACCACCAAAAAACGAGGGAAGGTGCAGCCTTATTGGGAAAAGAGGACAAATGCAGATAACGTAGCAAGGGCCCTACGTAAGGCCCTCCTTTGTTTCCATCTTTTCAAAAGGCTAATTGTGATAACTTTAGTAAGTGGACAGCAATTCAAGTCAGAATGGAAAAGCACAAATTGGAGAATGTTTAGTTGCTGTAAATACACTGAGATCAATAAGAGAAGCGGGGGAACTCGGGGCTGCTTCTTGCAGGCTGCTGTAAGGGAAACTTGTGCTGGGGGCTGCCCATGGCACTGCTGGTCGCTGACCTGCCCAGGAAAGCTGCAGCTGGCTTTGTGCAGTGCTTGTTCTTCCTGCGTTCCTTTGCTTTTCCACACCCTCGCTTTATTTTGAGTTAGTCCTTACAGCAAAAGGAGATGAAGGCATTTGTCTTGTAACTGCTCATCTGGACATAAAAGAGAAGGCAGTCATTAAAAGCAGTGCTAATTGTTTGCATGTATTAAAAAATACATATGTAAACCAACATACAGAGGGAAACTCTATGTACAAACACTCCAGTTACACAGCTGAATCTTCATTTCACTTCCTGTAAGAACAGTACAGTTTCTGCAGAAACTGGTGAGTTTGACCTGAACCAGAAAGAAAACTAACGTGGTTTTCAGGGCTTCTGTGCTTCTAAGGAGGCAAGAAGAATGTCTGCCTGTTTATTGAAGGCATTAAATCTTAACATCCTTGAGCAGTAACAAAATCCAATATGTTAGAACAAAATCATTTCTGAATGTATTATATTTCAAGATGAAACTAATTTTTGCAACTCTTTTTTTTTTTTTCCACCTACTTTCCTCTGAGGGTTTGTATTTGTCACGTAAGACCTTCACCTTGATCCTGTCCACATTTCAACCTACTTTATTGGTACTGCAAGGGATAAATTTTTGAGTGCTGCCCATATGAAATACCTGATACTGTTTTCTTTGATGCCTTGGACACGGTGCAGTTGGTTTTTTTTCTTCTTAGGACTTTTAAGATCGGTAACTTCAGGTTTCTCTCAAGGCATAGCTATTCTTCTGAGATTAACTAACTTCCAAACATCCACACTGATCTCTTCCCATGGAGATTCTTGTCTGTATCTCACCCAGCAGAAAGTAATGAAATTGTAATAAATAAAATGTAAAGAATGTGGATAATGTGAAAATAAATCACATATATTGCGTGTTCAGTGGAGTTGGATGGTTTGTTTGACAGTCTGTAGTTTTAGTTCTATTTTCATACAAGATCTTGGTACTAAAAGGTGAGGAGATGTTGTCACTGCTTTGGATAACAACAGAAAAATTTACTTTTGGATTTTTGTGCTTCCACTGTTAATCTGTCATTTAACAACTCGATGTGCTTGCCTAAAGCAATGAAATCAATGAAAAGTATCTTGTGGATTCCGTTTAGAGAACAGAATGAAAGGCAGCTTTTTTCCTTTTCTTTTTCTTTATTTTGACCTCAAGAGTTTGCCAAATCATTGTTGTTTCAGAACCCAAATAATTATCTGACTTTTGCACCTAGAATTTGATATCTTTATTCTGGAAAGTGATCTCACTGAAATGGATTTGCCAGTTAGATTGGTGTCATGTGCCAGGTACAAAATTAACACAGAAATGTTACTTTGACCTGGAAATGAAATGTTTTCTGACAAGGAAATATTCAATGAACCAGCACTTAGGTTATTGAGAAAAGACTTGCGTGCTACTTATCTGATGACCAGAAACATCTACCCTTGGTGTATCTTCTGAAGCTGGACAGAGTTGTGATCTTCTCCTTCTAAAATCAAATTAATGCAAATGATTATTTTGCTGCAAACAATTCCAGTTAATTCAGACTACCATAACTCACCTCGCTTCATTCAGAGCCCTTCCTGACGCTCCAGGATGCATTACATGCCAGAGCTTTCAGCCTGGTATTGATTGATTCTTTGCAGTGGACCTTAAAAACCCATTAAGGAAGAAGTTAGAAGATGTGAATTAATTCTAAATCCTTTGTTGGTATGTGCAGCTGAAGAAAGCCTCTTCAAAACCATTAATCATAACTCAAAATAGACTGCTAACTCTAAAATAAGCTTTACAGTAAATTGGAGGAAAAATCCAAGTCAGGGATTTACATTTGCTGTCCCTCTACCCAAAGTGCACTTAGAGTTTTCTCAAGTGTGCTACTGGACCCGTTTTCAATATTTTTCAGTTTACAGAGTTCTGATAAAAGTATGTCATCG
>JAOWBP010004220.1:17469579-17487678 GCA_028571105.1 Tragopan temminckii | reverse complement strand
GAGTTTTCTCAAGTGTGCTACTGGACCCGTTTTCAATATTTTTCAGTTTACAGAGTTCTGATAAAAGTATGTCATCGCACAGCCATCTGTGCCAACGCGAGAGGAGATTGCTATCTAATAGGTAAGTTGTGTCACCAGTTTGCAAGAAGCTGAAAAGAGCAAACAATAAAATTCAGCATCTCCTCCTGGTAGCAACATGAATTAGGCAAAAATTATTTTAAAATAACAACAAAAAACCCATCTTCCTCCTGCAATCCTCACCAATTATTAAAATGAATTTTGTACTGAGTAGCTTATACATCCACTGCTCCCCCAAACATCTCAGACCTAGAAGTATGTACGAATAATTTAAATTTACACCAAAATACATGAAGATCTATGTGGTATTAAATAGGAATATTGATTGAATGAGCAGCTGCAGATTTGTTCACATTGTGCTGTGATTTTGGTGTCTGTTGGTGCTGGCAGGGCTGGGATGAGAGCTGCAGCCCAGGCAGGTGAGCATCCCAAGGCCTGGAACTTCACTAGGCACAATGAGCTCCTCAGTGGTACCGGGCTCAGCCCTGCTTGCCCCATTCTGATCCCTGCCTTCGTGTTCCCTGCAGTCCCCACTGGTTTTTCCTGTGTCGTTCAGAGCCTGACAGACTGCTTAAACAGAAAACTCTGATTAAAAAATGTGTTGGCAGGTTGTCTTTGTCCATCTCCTAATTCTGGATGCTGCTGAGGCTGTGCTTTGCTTTGTCATTGTGGTTTCAGTTCCAGGGTTGTGCCAAGGACATCTGTAGCACTGGCAGCTGGAGCTGTTGGCTGGTTCCTGGGCTGGGTGCCTTGGGGTGTGCTCCACCATGTGGGTCCTTCCTTTAGTGATGCCTTGGTTGAACTTTCCTGTCACCCACACTCTGGTCAGCCCTGGGACTCAGTCATCCTAATCCCTAGAAAGAGCTGTGGGTCACAGTGTTAAACAGGAAAGTTTCCCCTAAAATGGGGAGCTCCTCATCTGTGAGGGAAATTAGGAATTGCATTTCCTAAAACTTGAAGGTGAACCTGCAGGGGGGGGGGAGGGAAACAACCCACAAACAATATTTTCATCATTCCCCAAAGGTCCCATATACAGCAGTAAACTGCTAAAGTAATTGAAATGAGGCTGGTGAGCTGTGTAATAAAGATTAATCCTGCACTGAGAACACACAGTACCTGAGACAACTGCTCTAATTTGAGACGTATAGCAGTGAAGCACCGCAGTTAATTTCCAGGTGGTTACTAAATCCATTAGTGCTTTATGTCAGCGTGAGGATAAATGTGCATGTGGGTTACAGACACAACGTGGCAGCCAGCAGGAGCACGGCATGGCTGGAGTGCCCAGGTTCTGCTTGCTTATGTGATGCCTTCTTATACACGTGTACAGAAAGCTTGAGTAATGTCTTAACACAGCTTTGGAAGCAATTATTAAGCTCTGTGATTTGTGAGTTAACAAAAGTTACTCTGAAGAATTTTACAGCAAGTGTGTTGTTGAAAACAGGAGCATTGATTTCCCGTCTCGTTACACTGCTGCTAGTTCCCATCTCATTAGCCCAGTGCAGCTCTGTGTGTGATGGATGGGCCTGGCATTGCCAGGGGTAATCAGCCCCAGGGATTCGGAAACAGAGGGGGTGAGAGTGGAAGTGTCAGCTCATACTTAGCTTGTGGCACTGTTACATGCACATATCTTGGGTTCACGTGTACAGTCATTGGCCAGTGATCGTCTTGGCTCATCAGTCAAAGCTGAGTGCCCTTGGGCAGAAATACACGGCCTGGCCAGCCTGCACCAAAGGACTGCTTCAACTCTTTGAGTCCAGTGCTCTTAGCCTGGAGCGGGTGCTGCAGACCTGATTCAGTGGCTGCTAGTGCTTGCAGAACTTGTTCTGTCGGGATGTGCAACAGAAGCAGATCCCAATTCTCCTAAATCTTCCTGCAGTACGATAGATGCCCCATGGTTTTAATAGATGCAGTTTTAATAAATGCTCCTGGCAGAGTGTTCCACATTAATCATTAACTAAGCGTAGACGTATGTATGTCTTGAAATGTCACTCTGCAAAATGTCTCAAAAGCAACATTTTTTCCTTAGTATTAGTGATCTTTTTCCTTTCCACTGTGCCCTCCCCCCCTACTTTGGAAATCATTTCAATCAAGCTTTGAGGGGCAGCCAGATGTGGTTATTTCTTTAAGGATTTGCTTTCCCTAATTTGCACAGAACTGTCTTTGCTAAAAAATTGCAAGTCACAAAGGTACCTCAGGGATTGTTTTGAAGCAGTCACAGTTTCTTCTAATGAGAATGTATTTTATACAAAGTTATCCTTTTGTTTATTCTAAGTGTGCTCTTTATTTTATCGATTGGTTTTATCTCAGTGTGATCAATTAAAAAACTGCATATCTCACTGTGTTACAACTGTTGGTAATTAAACTGCTAGCTTACATTTCTGTGGGTGCAGGTCTGGCTGGAGGCATCTATGTGTCTTCGTTCCCTATCCAAAGCAATTTTTGTGCAACTCTGCTCTAGGGAAGCTTTAGTTTCAAACATTATAATGTAATGGGCAGAGCAGAATATAGAATTTGTCTGCAGTATCTGGGCATGCTGTGTCCTCTTCCCAGCAACTGCTGTCAGTAGCGTTCATTTATGCCAACAAGTAAATGAACAAAATGAATAAATGTGATGGCTGCTCTGCCATAAGTCAACAGAACTGCAAGAACACTTTGAAATCCAGGGCTTGTTCTGCTTGTTTCACAGACCACTGTTCTTTTTTTAACTTTTGCGTTTCTCTTATTAAGTAGTTTAAAAGTTGAATACATATGTGAAAGATTGTCTTCCACCCCAAAGGTTATCTTTTAATTGCTGAAGTCAAAAGTCTCCTGCACAGCTTGCCTTTGGGCGCGACTCTGTGTACCTCAGTGAGAAACCACGCTGCCTTTTTTAGATGCATTGAAAAAAAGAGATATCTTCCATCAGTGCTTTCCATGCGATTGATGTTGCATTATCCCTGATGGATGCTGAGGTAATGTCCGGGTCTATTGCTGAGTGACACGAGCAGAAAGTCTCCTCCTGTCCTTCCTGTGCGTCTGCTGAGTGCCAAGGAGGTTGCATCCACTTCTGGGAGGGCAGCGACGGTGGCATTGAGGTCAGGGAGCGATGGATATAAAGCTGATAGAGCTGCTGGGATCCTAGAACCAAAGCAGATGATGATTTGTAGAACTTCATTAATTTGATACATGCTACCTCCTGTTTTGGTGGGTTTTTTTTGTTGTTGTTCTTTGGTTGGGTTGATGTGTGTTTTGTTGTGTTTTTTGTTGTTGTTGTTGTTTGTTTTAGATTATTATCACTTTTTGCATACTCTCTTTGGAAAAGAAAATGGCCAGTTTGACACTTTCAGCCTTGGTTTTGCAGCAGGTCTGTGGGAGCAGCAGCTGTGAAGGCCGTGCCACGCGGTCCAGCTGCAGGGTCCGGGCCTGACTGTTGCTGCACAAAGAGCGTATTTTACTCTTGCTGTTGGAGGCTGTATTTATTGTCTGGCCGGTCACAGGCCAAACAGCAATAAGTTTTGCAGTCTGCAGCAGATGTCTGTGGGTCAGGTCAGAGCTCTGTCTTGCTGCATGCAGCATTCGGTCCCGTTTGCCTGGAGAAGGACAGATGAGCTCCACGTATCGGGGCTGGCGGCAGTGCTGTGGCTCTCTGGCTTCTCAGCTGCTCGTTCCCAATGCCCAGCACAGTTCTCAGAAAAGGTGTTGCCCAATGTAACATCCACAATGGGCTGTTAACGCCAAGGGGTTCTTGTTTATTTCTTTTTCTTTTTTTCTCCCATTTTTTCTATAAATATCTTAATGAATTTTTAATGTAAATGCAAGAGCCAGGCCTAAAGTAGCAGTGGCGGCATTTGTCCTCAGAGTTTTCTGAATTCTCTGATGGATTTCTCAGCAGTTCTACCAATAATGATTTTAAAAATTCTTTTTACAGGCATTCTAATCAGTGATGGGTATTGACTATTTCCTTCCCTTTTTGGTTTATTAGCTTTCACTTGTAAAATCAGTACAGGCACTTGATTACGGTGCGGCCTTTAAAAGCACATCCCAGCAATCTGCTCGTTGTCCTGGAAGGTGGTCTCCTGTGCAGCCATTTGGCTGTGATTTGAACGGAGCTTTTTCTATAGACTTGCAATGTAATCTGTGTTTCCTCTCTGTGCTGAGAGCAGATTGCCTCTGTTTTTGAACTACAGAGATGTGCTTTTTTGTGCCTTGCAAAGCCAAGCAAGGTGTGCTCAGCACACCAGGCTCTGCCTTACAGCCCTGCCTGGGAGCTGGACACAATCAGCAGCAAGGCAGTTACACCTGAGTGTAATACTAAAAACTAAACGTGAGCATCAATTGCAAAACAAGCCTATGGTAGGTTTTAATCTCTTAATTCAAACTTTCTGTTGAGAAATATAGGAAACCCAAACTAAAATGTTTAGAAAGATATTGGCAGAGTAGGAAACCATCATGAGACAGAGCTGCAAACCAAATAATTTGCATGATTTTCTGTCAAGTTTTGAAGGTTATTGTGACAAATTGGAAGTGTTCTCTGGACATTTGTGTTGATTGGTAGATTTTGTACTTTGATGCAGATGGCACTATGAGCATGCAGCGTTATTCCATGTTGATGTTCTGACAGCTGAAGTAAAATTATGAAGTTAGGAAAAAATGTGATGAATGTTTCCAGGGCCAATTTTCCATTTGGTTGAATTTGGATCATTGCTTAGGTGGTCTGTTGTCCTGTGCTCTGGGTTGAGATATATCTCTGCTTTCCTCCCAATCATCAGATAACTGAGAGGAATCACCCCGAGTTAAATGATGATGAAGTGAGGAAACTTCCAAAGGAAGAGTGCGCTTTTTTTTTTTTTTTTTTTTTTTTTTTTTGGCATAGCATGGACTGTTGATGGTACTGCATTTCTTGGACTGCATTTCTGCTGACCACCTCTGTGTGCTCAGAACAAGAGCTGTATATTCGGTTAGCAGCGTACCTGCCCCACTGCTCTGGCTTTAGAATGACAAACTCTGCAGGTCACTCTATAAAGTATTTCTGAAACTAAATTACTAATTTTTCCTGTTCTCCTCATGGCCCCTCAGCAGAAGTGCCTTTTATTTTCCCTCATGCTCCCTGTGCTGTACGTAAAACACGAGAGAACCCATTGCTCTGCCCACAGTGAACATGTTACACTGGAGGCATGCTACAGACCTGAGCAGAGCTTTCTTCTCCCTCTACTGCTTCCTCGGTTACAAAGCTTTGCTCTGAATTAGTTAAACCTCTGAGTCAGAGGCATAATGAGCTCTTCTCAATAGCTTTAAAAGCAAGAGAGTACCCAGGGCTACTTGCATGAAGCAATATGCTTTACACTAAAGAATTGGATTTGTCTTTTTTTCAAGATGGCCCATCACTTCACATGCTGTTGTCTTCAAAATTGAATGTATTTTGCTCAGAAGTGCTCACACCTCATAAGTCTGTAATTGCCTCCTGCATTAAAGCAGTGTTTCAGCAGTTCCACTGGTTCAGTCTAACCACTTTTCACACATGGTTGTCTTGAAAGCACAATGGAGTTGGAGCTATTTGACTCCATCCAACTTGCCTTACCCAACTCAATTCTTTTCTTACCACCCAACTTGCCCTATCCAACACAATTCGTTTCTTACCGTCAGAGAGGGCACCAGCTGAGATTGTGTTCACCTCCTCTGTTTAACACCGGACTTGTTTCACAATCTTCCCATGATATTTTATATCTCATAGGCAAAAGCTGGTGCTCGCAGGAAGGCTGACATCTTTTCATTTTCTCTTAGAACAAGATCAAGTGAGTAACTGGCACAAAATCCCCCGGAAAGACTGTGTGGATATTTATGCCACTCATCATGAACTGGAAACTAAAGAAGGCTTAATTCTTATGTTTAAGTTATAATGCAGTATTGATCTAGTGGCAAGAGTTGTTGCCTGGGTGCTGTCCCGACATTTCTGTTTCTTTGCAAACTGCAGTGAGGAAAAAAAGCATTTCACATGTGCTTTAAAAAAAAAAAAATTGGCAAAATTGTCTCCAGGAAGATAATGGGGAAAGATAATCTTTTCCTTGTGATTAAGGACGTAGATTTGACAAAAAACAATGTGGTAAAATCAACTTGGATTTTCATGTGGCTTCTGGGAAAAGTAAGCACAGATGATGTTAAAAATAGGATTTTTTCTATTAAAAAAAAAAAAAAGCAGAACAATTGGAACTGTCTTCCCTCCTAAGACCTTGTCAGCATAGGTCCATAAAGCAGTGCTGGCCAAGGAATTGCAGAAGGCTCACAGTTAAGTTCAACATTATAACTGAGAAATCACAACCTTGCTGAAAAAAATCTTGAACTTCAGGACTGGAATACTTTGGCTGAGAAGGGTGAGCTGGACAGAGGGGCTGGCGGGGGGCCCTGGCGTGTCCCTCCTCCCTTCTGCTTCTGCAAAGAGAGTCAGATGTGATGTTGGATGCATGGCACCAGAACAGCAAAATAACTCCAGAGGCTTTTTGTCCTTCTCTTAAGTCAAATTTCAGGTTTTCCTTGAAAGGCAGCGTGTGTCTGCATTGTCCACTGCTGCGGGCTGTGTTGTAATAACCCAGGAAATATTGGAAATATGGCAGTGGTTCTTTTCTTCTTGGCTTTGAATAAAATGTCTGCAGTGCTGCTTGGGAAGGTCAAGGCTGTGTGACACTGCCAGGATGCCGGTATTCTTGGAACAACCATCTGTTCACAGTGCAGTGAAAAATTGGTTTGTGACTGCCCGGAGTCACTTTAGCTCATGAATAAAATACAAAAATAAAATTTAAAAAAAGCACACCAATGTTTTACACTTAACAAAAAAAAATTGCAGTTTGGAATAATTAGTGCTCGTGACCATGACTAGATGTGCAGTGGTGGTTAGTGGTCAGGTTTGGGTGTTAGGAGCCAAAAGGAGGACACGGAAATTGAGCCCCTGGGATTGTCACTGTGTGACCAAAGAACCTCGGTCACCAGATCAGCTGTAATGAGTTGTACAAGGGCGTGCAGGAGGGAGGTCAGGGGCTTGCCGTGGTGAACCATGCTGACTGACAGAGCTTGAAATAAGGAAATAAATAACCTGCAGGCTGCACTCCTGCCCAAAGCAGAAACCAGTTTATAGTTATTTTTCCCTTTCTCTCTGCTACATTAATACATTATATAAAATTACGATAACTTTAGCAGTTTGAGACTCTTTTCTTCATCTCTCTATTCTTTTTTTTTTTCTTCTCTCCTGACAACTTCAACAACTTCTGTGCTTCTCTGTCATACTCTCCTTTGTGGTTTTTCATGTTCCTAGCAGCTGCTTCATTCTCATTTCTGTTTCTCCTCTTCTTCCCTTAAGGCATGGTTCAAAAATTAGATCCAGTGACTTCTGTGGATGTTATACTTGTCTGGTTGGCCCCCAGACGTGTTGTCTTTTTATCAGTGAGTTCTGCAAGTCAAATACTTGCAGACCAGCACAACTTTTAACTGATGCCTCTTTGCTTAGTTGAGACTGTATTACTGCTTAAAGTAGTGAAATAATTTTCACTCTCCTGTGATGAGTGTTGATTAATGCATGTTCTCCATTTTTTTTTAATGCATTGAAAATAAAGACCATCAGCAAAAAAGACCACAGTAAAGAAAAACAAAACCCAGAGTGATTTGCAAGAACAATGAAGTTTGAAAAATGTATCTTGGCAGTGATGGCAAGGGGCAGCGTGTTAAAGTTTCTGCAAGCTGAATACTTCCAATTGGGGACTTTTCTGGACTAGCAAGTCCACATGTGGTTATGGTTGGCTTTCTCACCAGAAGCATGTGCCATGGTGCTTGCTGCCTTTCTGCTTTCTAGTGTTGTGTGCCTGTTTGGTGCTGTATGGAGAGAAAGGCAGAGGCAACACATGTAAGACACGCACCTCAGGGAGAGGAATGCCCACAGAAATGGGGGCTGGCAGCAGAGGGGGAGCTCTGTCTGGTTCAAACACAATTGGAGTCCAATGCAATAAAGAGGAAACAAGCAGCTTTGGGAAGGTATTACACATGGTAGGCTGATGAATATAATTAAAACCACAAAAGTGCTTTCTGGTGTGGGAACTTTCATTATAAGTTACATCTCTGAGTTCAGTCACAATCTAATAAGAGACATCTCCAGCTTCTTAAAGTTTAATTTGATAGTTTATGAAGAAAGCAATTAAAACACGCTGCTGCATCAGTCACTTTTTATTTCACAGCCAGTGTAAAAACGTGCTGCTCGTACTGGAGTGAGTCTATGTTGGCCTGCAAGTGTTGTTTGCCCTTACTGATGCACACCCACTGACCCAAAGTAGATGGGAAGTAAATGATCAGATTTATAAATGTATATTGCTTTTAATGAAGTGTGGTCTTGACATAAAACAAAAGCTAGTGGGAAGTTTGGAAATGCTGTAATGGAGAGCAGAGCCAGCCTGGGGCCCGTGCTGGGAGCACAGCTCCTGCAGTGCCTCTTCAGCATTGGCTCTGCAGCTCTCCCAGGTCTCTGTGTCTTCTCGTGACAAGGAAATGTTCGAGAGCTCCATCTTTAAGCCATAACAATAGATTTTGGGAGGGTTTTGAAGGTTTTATTTGCTTTGGAATACTTTTAGTCAAGCTATTTTTCTGTCGCCTTTTGGACACTTTACACTTTTCGGTAACTGCCTTGAGTCAAGTCCATAACTATTCCTAACATACCAAAAACAGGTTCATCTCCAGCCTCTATCAAGAGAATCACTCTGGATTTCTGTACCACTTACCGCTCAGGTGCTTCACAAGCAATACAGGCTAAAACCTGCAGAACCTGTTGGAAGCAGAGCATCTCCTGCCCGCGCTCTACAGGGAAGCAGAGCATCAGTCAGGTCCTGATCTGCCACAGGCTGAGCACCAGCACCATCAGGAGGGGACAGGGAGGCAGTCCTGCCCACAGCTGTGCTTTAGCAGGGCTGCTGGGGGAGAACCCAGATCTCCTGCGTTCAGCTCCATCCCTGAGTGCTGGGCTCACTCAGCCCCGTGCTGGCAATCTTCATTCTCTTTTTGAATTATGCTGGTAAGGGTTAAAAGCCTTTAAGCCAGATAGGTGGAAAGGTGGGTAGATGCTCAAGTCATTGCTTATCTAAAAACAGCATCTGGTGAGAAAATTTAGCTATGTATTCAGCAAGCTGCTTGCATGTGTCATGTTTAATCCCTTCCTCATGGCTTCTCAGCACCGAGCAGATTATTTGTGAATAATGGCACAACATGAGAATAGAGGATGACACTCTCTCTGCAGTCTCTCCTTTGTTATTACCTGGAGGAGCTGATAATATGAACATGAAATTAAGAACTACCTGAGGACTGCGTTCCAGCATCAGCTGGCAGACTTGCAGCAACCTGGAGCTGATGTGAGGGTCGTCCATGGGCAATTCCTTAAATGTGTGTTTCCATAACTCTTTTTTTTAGATTTTAGCTACTTGGATGTTAAGTTGTCTATTGATTGCAATGATTTTGGATGTGTGGAAATGGATTTGGTGAACAAAGCGGTGCTGAGCTGCACCGGGGCTCTGCTGCAAAGGCTGGGGATGGGGTGATGTCTGAAATGAGATGCTGCTCTGTATTCAGAGCAGGTCTTTGGGAGGACGCTTTCAGACTGTAGGACCTACACAGATGTTCAAAATGTGATATTTCATAGCCATGAAGACATGCAGCATAATTCTGCTTTTTTAGCTCCTGAAGTTACAGTGCACAGCTACGTAGAACTGAATCATCCAAGCACTCTTGAAAAGACATCTTATTTTTCTTCCAAGGTTGTTTAATTAATTTCCTTTAATTTTTTTAGTATCATTTGCTGAACGTTAATTCAAACTGCTGTTAAGGGGCATGTGCAGAGGGAAAAATGAACCACCTACGTACTGCTTCTAATACAATTGTATTTCCCTTGGCAAACAGAGAACCTGAGAAAAATAGATGTTTGCTTATATGCTTGACAGAGAGCATTTAGAATAGCCATGCACATTTCTATTTTAATTATCCTTGTCAGGCTGCTTTGTAAAACAAACAGAAAACTCTACAAGTTAAATGAAATCAAAAAGAGGCCTGGATATTTGAGGCTTCTCTTTCAGACCAGCTATTCCTGACTCTCTTAATCATTTATTGTATCCATTGACCTTCTATGCCATGTTCCCACTAAGGGAAAAATGAAGGCATCTGGTAGGATTATGAATTTGGTTGGTTTGAAGGCTGTCAGACATCTGCTTGAGGAAACCTAACAAAACTGTGGAATTGTACATCACTTGGTATTTAGAAAAAAGCTCTGGATAGAATTACATGGGTATGTTTCTGTGCTCCTTTATTCTCATGGTCAACAAGAAAGACCAAATGTTGCTTGTTACTGTTAGAGTTTGGAGATGTCTTATCATAGACCCAAAGTGACACAGAACCAATATCCTCCAAAGCAATCCCGGTGCCTGGAAGTATGAAAGAAGGCATGAGCCCTTCTGTTTTAAGGGTGAGAATTGCTGCTGCTTTGGTTAAAGGTGGGGATGGAGGCTGCTGTTGTGCATCAAACCCCACCAGATGCAAGATTAGGCTACTAGAAATTAATGAGGATAATTCTGGGGCTGAGCCCAGGGTTTAGAGCTTGCAGGGAAGTCAGTAAGTGCAAGTCACTGGTTTGCTGGTTGCATACAGCGAGTGGGCTTGGCTTGCAGGTATCTGTTTCTTCAGGCTTAGCTTGCTGTCATGTTTCTTCCCTCACAATGCTGACTGAATAATTTACAGACGAAGTTTGTCTTTTTTCTCACATTTATATTTGCCCTTTCAAAAATCTCTGCTGAATAATTTATCAAAATAAACCCTTTTTTCAGCAGCTTTATTTGTGAGCAGGTCGTACGAGAAGTTTCTGCTGCCTGATTGGAGGCTCCCAGAATCAGCTCCTCTTGCAAAGATGTTCCAACTCAAAGTGCATGTTTCATCCACATTTGCTGTAACTTTGAGCTTCTTAAAAACTTTCTGTTCTAACGAATGCTCCTGCCAGGAAAGTTCCTTTTTACACTGTTTGTGGAAAGCCCACAAAGGAAAAGGACGCAGTTGAAGTCTCTTTTGCAGACGCATTTGAATATTCATGATGCATATATTAATAATTGCCCATTTTCTACTCGTTTGAGCGCAGCGTTTCTGTTTTAAGGTACGATACCTCTGTGGCAGTTTACTTGGCTATCAGAAATATTAATTTCAGGGGGGAAAAAAAGCAAAACCAACAACTACTGCAATATTTGGGCAGCAGAAATCCTACTGCCTTAAATAGACCCATAAATCACGAGGCTGGTCCTTCTCTGGACTGGGTGGCATGGATGAGGAATATTGCAGTAGAACGTGCATGCTGCTCTGTGGGGAGCGAATGGGATTTGCTTTGGAAGTGCCCCCAGCCCTCTGCTGACTCAAGGCCAACTGTGTGCTTTTCATGTTGGGTCCATACAGGGGAGCAGGCAGGAGAACAGCTGTGTACCCTATGGCTGCACTGCGTTCTGAAGAATCAGCACGTTTGCCTTAGACATCATCCTGACCTTCTGAATTTCAGCACTCAGTTCTGGAACGAAGTCTTTTCAGGACTTGGGGACCATTTATCCTTCACCTCTCTCATTTCCATTACCTTAACAATTGTCTAACTAGAAAACGTATTTTGCTGCAGCAAAGCAAACTGTATAGCAGATACTATCTTTTCTTTGTGGCGTAGTCCATAACTAACAAAGCATCAATTTCTTTATTCTAGGATAATAGCATACCTAAGAAATATGCTGCCAGCAGCATCCAGAGAAATGTGACACGCTGCACCATTTCTTAGCATTAATACTTTCATTTATTTTCAAATAGTTTGCAGAGCAGCAGCCACCTGGCACATACGCTGCGGACCATTAAATCAAATGGAACAAATGAGTCCAAAAGATTTTTTTGAATTATTGTATCATTCAAACCCTGTACGGTAAAGCAGAAGAAGATGCATATGCTATTAAATTTTTTCTCATAGGAGGCTGTTCGCTTGCCCGTGCACTGTTTGCACAGAACTCACTGGTGAATTTAGGGAAGATGCTATTCTGCATAGCAGTGAAGCATATCCTTAAGTCTCACTGAAATATAGGAGAAGACAGGATTACAAGTCCTTCCCGAGGAGCCGGAACAGAACCCATTAAGGTATTGCAAGTCATGCAATTCAATGGCCCTCAAAGTATAATTTGATTGTAATTCAGAAGGTTACTAAAAGGAAATCCATACCAGGCTGTGAGATAAGCAAAAGAGAGAGGTGTATTTACTGTGAGTGTTTAAATGTGAGGTGTGTGAATCCCTCTTCTCTTTTGTCTGCAGTTTATCACCACTGAAAGCAAGTAATAGGGGAATAATATCTAGTTCACAAGAGAAGATTGGATTAAGCTTTCCAGAACATCTTACGAGAGTTATTTCCATATCACTTTCCTCTAGGTTAGCCTCGTTCCTTCAGACTATATTGACATCTGTGAAGGAGAAGGTTTTGGTGCATGGGAGGGATGGGAGGATGGCCAGTGCATTTCTTCCTCCTGGGGGAATTTGCCTTTGGCTTCTGGAAGGGAGTTAGGAGATCCACAGAAGCCAACCTGAGGGCAGGGCTTCTCTTACAGGGAGCTTGCTGGCTTCTGACTGCTTTTTAATGTGCAAGGTTACTGTTTTGTGATGAATGTCTCTCACAGTGCTTTCTTAGAATAGTCATCAAAGCACACACATTTCTTTTGTTAAATATCTTGTTGTTGTACTCTCTGCCCTTGTCTACCTTTGTAGCTACTTCATCTCAGTTTATGCCTTTGAAACAGCTAATGAAGTATTGGGGTAGCCTTGAGGTGCTTGTGCTTCTGTGCTATAGAGATGAGACTGATACATATTTTTTCCTAATATTATCTCTTTGTTACTGTGTGGAGCCTTGGAATGAATAGTCCTAAATAGAAGATAGATGCAAACAAAGAGCCGTGTTGCCTGGGCTGCTGGTGAGTGCCTGAGGATCCCTGATGTGCTGAAAGCAGGTCTGTCCGAGGTGAGAGCACAGGCAGCAGGGCTGGGAGAGATGATGCAGGTGCCTGCCACGTACCTGTGAGAGACTGATAGTGCCAGATAGAAGTTACTCAGGAAATTGAGGGCACCATATGTTGGTGTTTCCAGTTAGGCTGTGAGGAATATGACAGGGGGAAAAGGCATCCAGCCTCTGCAGGACCCTCACTGAGTGCTCCCTGGAAAACCTGGGGCTATCTCAGTGCTTTATTGCTGCATGATGGGGAATTCTGTAGCCATGGAGTGCAGAAGCAGCTTGGTTCTGTTTTGGGGCAGGGAAAGGGTGCCTCTGCTTTCCAGATGGGAAACTCTCATCCTTGGCTGTGCCCGTTCCACCTGCATTGTGTTAATTTTAGCAGAAGTGGTGCGGTCTGTGCATAGGGGGTTCTCTATCATAACAATTACTTCTGGCAGCGTGGGTTATCCAGGCAAAAGCTCATTAAGGAGAGAGGACTTTGTGGTTCACAAGTATTTACTCTCCAGGTAGCTCCATAGTTTTCTTAGATTTTCAGCTATATAATTTGCTTTTACAGGCACACGTGTGGAAATGAGAATACACAGAATATTTGTTTTGCTTTTTTTACTCAGAGCTTAGCTTAGAAGAAGAGATCCCAAATAAACAACCCTCACTGATCAGCTATACCATGCTTTTTGCAAATGGAATGGCAGAAAACCTGTACATCTCCACGGCTTGGACAGGTGGCTGTGACATTTAACCAGCCCTTGGAGCTGAAACGAAGGGCAGCTTTCCTGCTTTTGACTCTGAAAAGTCAGCAGTGACACTTTCTTGCTTGTTGATGGGCAGTGCTGATCAGCAAGCATCTTTTTATTCATTTTAGACCTTTTATTTTGAAGGGCTGCACAGTTCTTTTTTTCTGAACACTTTTCTTATTTCTGTGGTTACTGTTCCTTGAGCTCCTAGGCACTACAAGACATCTCCTAGATGTTGAATCTTGTCAGTTTTGATAAATCTCCACAAACTACAGAGCTCAGCTGAAGGTGCAGTTCAGTATCCTGAAGTGCCAGTTTAATCTATTTCTAGCATTGGGGAAAAAAAAAAAAAAAAAAAAAAAAGGAAGGTGGAGGAAGTGGAAAAAACCTTATAGCTTTAGACCTGCAATAAGGATGGAAATGAATTGGCTTTCCAAAAATAATTTATTCCCTGGGGTATTGGAGATGGTGCTTGAGCCTCATGTTTAACAGAGGGGGGGAAGGGAAGCGCCCTGCTGCTGGGGCTTGTAGTGAAGGAAAAACACAGATAAACAAAGAACAAACAAACAAACAAAAACCCCCACAACTCTTTTCCACTAAGAATTCTTGAAAATGCAGTTTTGTTTTACAATTTTCCAGACCGAAGCTGCAGGTGGAACAGCTCACCCACAGAAATATTAAGGAGTGTTTTGGCCCTTCACACTGTCTTAGGAAAGCAATTGGAGTATTAGGGATGAAAGGGGAGAGGCCGGTGGCAGTTCTTTCTAAGTGTCTGATTACTCACCAGGAGAGCTAGGGGGAGCTTTTAAGGACAAAGATGGGTGCTGGCTATCTATTTGCCATTGGATAGCCAGAGAAAGCAGGTCATCATGTCTTAATCTGTGAAATTTCCTTCTGGATTTCCCCCGTGTAAGAGCACAGATTTCACTCCCGTTTTCATAATTCCATCTGGACTAAGGCTGAAGGTAGATAGAGGTACGTGCCAATGCACCCTTAAGAGCATTTAGGCTACTATTAGGAATAAACAGAGCAACCCATTTATTAGGACTAATCCGGATGAATGTTTAGCATTCACGTTCATTTGTCTAAACTACCATTTTCATTTGAACTGTGGTTGTGACAAATAAATCAATGCCCACGAAATAAAAATGCTTTGTCTAATAATCCTTTGTGCCAGGGCCATCTATAGTACATTAGTCTTGCTTTGCATCTGTCAATAAAAGTTGCTATTGAGATGGAGGGAGCTCATTGAAAGAAGTGAGTGTATCCTATATGGGAAGGAGATGTCTTCCACTATGGTCACCTCCTCACTGTGAGCTGCATGCTATGGTTGCAACACATGCACTGCTTCAATTTCGTTCTCTTGAAACAGCTCAGAGGATGGTATGAAGTTTCATTTGTTCCTACACAGACCAGAAGGGCCACAGAGTCTCTGAGCTGTATTCACACCATGGAAATGTGTGTGTGAAAACCTCCACAACAGGCTCAGTAATTATTTTAGTTGCCCTTTGTGTTTTGCCACTCATCCAAAAGGCACTCATGTGGAGGCACAAGTGTCCTTCTTGGCCAGGAGTCAGCGTGCCCCTGACCCAGCTGACAGCATGCGACGTGCTGACTAATGAGTGCCCCTTCCTGGGCCATCGAGGTGCTCCTCACTCATTACCCTGGTTTATGTAGCTTGAAGTGAGAGATTGGACGTTGTCCCAGCAAGGTGGCATGGCTTCAAGCTGTGGTATTTCACTCGCATACTTTTGCCAGGTTCATCTTAGCAGCTTTCTGTGATCTGGGTCCTCTTGATCCGTGCCACTGAAGTCTGCACAACGTGCCAGAGACAATTTAGGTAGCACTTCTGTGTCATAGTTGACTGAACAAAAGTTTAGCGTGCCCTTGGCATTGTCAGCTCTTTAGCAGTTAATTAGAACTCCACATAGTTTGACTAGGGCATCAACAAATACATTGTGTCATTAATTAGATACCAAATAATTAGTTTGACTCCTGGGATTCAACTATTTCCTTCACCGTGATCATTATTTGGTTACAGCAAGTTTTACTAATGATTGGCGTGTGATTGTGTGAAAATGTATCAAACCAGGAGATGCTGAATGGTGGAGCAAAGCATCTGCATCACAGAGGGATGTGGAAGTGCCAGTCTTCTGCAGCAGCAGTGGATGGGAGCCTTGGTGGGGGCACCCAGCTGGGTACGAGCAGGATGCCGGGTGACAGAGGTACTAATTGTGGTACTGGGGGTGAGCTGGGAGCTGCAGCAGCGTGGCTGTGCACGGCAATCTGTGGCCAGGATGGCTCTGCTGGCTGGATGGCTGCGGGCTGGACTCCACTGAGACCTCACAGTCAGGGTACGTGGGTCAGTTCAGCACAGCAAACAGAAGCAGACTGTGCAGCCAGTAAGGCGTCTGCAAAGAAAGACCTCCAGGGATATGTAGGGTTTATTCTGGGAAGAAAAGCGAAGTGAGACAAAACCCGCTGGCCTTCTGGTATGCCAGGAACACGTTTTTGAAGGGGTGCATAGCACAGGCGTGTAAGTAGACCTGGTGAAAAGTTCTGATTGAAAAACTGTTTTGTCAGCATATTGTTTCAATGAATGTTTCATGAACGTGTTTTGATTTCTTCAGGTTTTCCTAAGGAAAAACACTGATCGTGGTTTTGGGGTATTTCTGGTGAAAAAAAAAAAAATTCTTTTTCCAATTTATTTTATTTCCTTTTTGCTACGGGAGAAAGAACAGGAGACTGAAGAGTTACAGTGTCTTCAGCATAATCAACCATTTTTTCATACCCTTTGTTTCACAGCGTACTGCTGAAAATGACATGGGAAAAAAATACAAAAAAAATTTGCAAAATGAAAAAAGCAATGTATTTTAGAGTTTCTCACAGGATGTACTTTCCTTTCTGGAAAATTCAATTGTTTTAATATTTAAGGTAGAAAAGTGATATGATTACTGCTAGGCTACAGTCGAGCAAAAAACATTTGTATATAAAGGACTACGTGAATTTTGAGCACCTTCTTGTGTCACAGTATTTTCTATCAATATTTCATCATACAAAGCCATTGCTTTGAGTCTTGCTTTGCTGGCTCGAGTAATCTATCTCATGTCATTCTTCAGCGGTTTTCTCTGCTGATAAAAGTTAGAAATGAGAATGAAAAAGGGTCTAATGCTTAAAGCTACCTACAAAAACAAGGAGAGAATGAAAGAACTTCAGTTCCTTTTGGTACAACTTCTCTTCCCCTCTGCCTGCAGGAGTCCCAGCACAGCACAATGCCCATACATGCTGCCAGCTCACACAGCGCCGGCTGCTGCAGGCCAAATGCAGATGTTTGTTCTTGGGAAAGACTCAGTACCCAGTGAAGATTGGCATGCAGTAAAGGCAATCTAAACTGAGCTTTCCTCAACTCTCTTTGAATATGCTCTCTCCAGTGCCCTCAGCACACCAAAATAACTTTTTCGCCTCTTGCAGTGCAGCTCTGTGCCGCTGACCACAACTACAGCAGCCCACTGCTGGGACGACAGCACTTCTGAGCTAAGAGGGTATCTGATTCCATTACCACTGCCCGCTCTTGTAAAGCTCTTCCAAAGCCCAACCAGCTCCAACTGTTGCACCTTGTTTAAAGCCCAGATCCAAGAAATGGCTTGGCCTCTCTGCATTGCCAAATAACTTCCCCCCATGTCTGCTCCCATTCCTCATGTCCGTGATGGACACTGCTCTGAAGTCAGCCAGCGAGTTCTCTCCAAGACAAAGCTCTCCAGGGCCTTCTCTCACAGATGTGATGCATATTCTCATCACCTCCTGTTTCACAGCTCTAATGAGCTGTGAAAAATCTCTGGTATTATCTCAGCTATCTTGGGCTAATGTAACCACTCAGCTTTAGGATTCCCCTGTGGGTCCCAGCTGGCACGTAATGCAGATAAGGCCATTTGGTTTGAGGATTAACTGGTACTCAACAGCGCCCTCAATTCCTGGATGTCAAGGAGGGAACTGAGCCCAGCTCTCCTCACATGGGGATTCTCCTCACAAATGGAAGATATGAGCAGGTGCACCACTCTTCTGTCAGTGGTACGTGCTGTTTGTACCACTGGATTTAGAGGGTGATGAGGCACTGGAACAGGTTGCCCAAGCAGGTTGTGGATGCCCCATCCCTGGAGGCATTCAGGGCCAGGCTGGATGTGGCTCTGGGCAGCCTGGTCTGCTGGCTGGCGACCCTGCACATAGCAGGGGGTTGAAACTAGATGGTCATTGTGGTCCTTTTCAACCCAGGCCATTCTATGATTTAAT
>JAOWBP010004220.1:17444753-17469479 GCA_028571105.1 Tragopan temminckii | reverse complement strand
GACCCTGCACATAGCAGGGGGTTGAAACTAGATGGTCATTGTGGTCCTTTTCAACCCAGGCCATTCTATGATTTAATTACCTAGTTTCTGTGAAAGCAGGCTGCCTGGAGATGGTTGGTCACAAGTGGAAAAAAATTGTTACCTTATTCTTGAATAAGACGCATTTTAGTAACAAATAAAAATTATAGCAGGGAGTGAGGCTAGCTTTGTATGGGAATCCACAGCTGTATTACTTTTTTTAGTCTTGTCAACAAATATAGCTTTTCTTAACAGCTTTTCTACTCCCTTGCCTAGCAATTTATTTCTGAATGTGTTATAAATAGCCAGTGTTCCAGATCAGGTCAGTTCCCTGGAGGAATGCGTGTATGCTTATATATACTTATATATATGAGGTTAAGTTCTGCCCTGCCTTATACTCTGCAGATTATGGCATTAGTGGAGGTGTAAGACAGGAAGGAACTTGATGCTGCATACAGAAAATAATTCTAAAAATTATGCCAACTGCATGTTTAGAAACCATATAATAAGGTAATTAATTTCCTCAAATAACCAGTAATTAATTTTATGGAAGATGTTAGCAGGCAGAAAACTCAAGACACAGTGCTCTAGCTTGGATCTGGATACAAAGAGGGCAAGATTAGGGCGGGCCATGCTTTATAGATACACCCAGTGCTGGCTGGGCGATGCGGTGTGATGAAACACGGTGAGGTGAGGAGAAGGTTCCAAATCTCCCTTAGCCAAAGTGGAGGAGCCTGTAGCCATCGGGGAATAGCAGAGCTGCGGTGCAAACTGACCTCTCCTGCCCTGAGCTGGTGAGTGCATCCTGCTGGTACAGAGTCTCTTGTGGTACCTGTAGCCCTCAGAATCCTGTAGGGATTGTGATTGATAGTAATTCTAACCAAGAAACAAAAAACTGTTAGATTTGAAGAAACCGTGATCTGTTGATCTGTCCTCTCTGCTGGTGAGGCAAAGTCCCTCTCCTTGCTATCTGTGGGAACTGTATTCCAAAACTGCTTTAAAACTCTTTAAAACTGCTGGAGCGCATATGGTAATTTACTCCATTATATGATAAAAAGAACCTTCAACACGGCTTTTTTTTTTTCCTTTTTTTTTTTTCCTTTTTTTCTAATATGTTTCCAAATGGAGCTATTAATGCTTTGGTTTAACAATCCGCCTTAGAAGAAAACAGCATGACCAGAGTCAAGGAGAAGAGCTGAGCGAGTGAATCACGGCAGCACAAATCAGCAGTGAAGAAGCAGGCTGCTGCAGCACCTGTACTGAAAGCCTGAGGCCAGCAAGGAGAGCAACAGAAAGGCTGAGGTGGGAAATGGCATGGGGAGCACCATATGCACCGAGCACCAAAATGCTGAGCATGGCATTTTCAGCTATCCTAAAGACAGGGAAAACGTCTGTGTCCTTGAGTAAGGTCGAAGATGAACTGATCAGGACCATACTTGTAGCATTAGGCAAGTGCAGGTCTGCTTTTATTTAAAATACAGTGTCTCGATGCTAATTGTGCTGTGTTACTTCACAGGGGATGCAACCTACTGTGTGCAGGATAGAATCTAGCACTGCTGTTGGATATTTCTTTAGATGAGAAATGATATCAAGATGGTTTACATAAGGCTTACAACAAAAAGCAATCCATTAGTCAGTCCATCCAATTAACCACACTGTATGCAAGCTGCGGAGAGGTTTTGTTTTGGCTTTGTTGTTTTAACTATGGGTTGATTCAAAAATTGTTTAAAATAGGAATATAGTTGAATGATATTCTCAAAATGGGTTTTGCTACTGCTAATAGGATGTTTAAAATCTGTGTAATAATGAACTTTTCTACTACATGTATTTTTCTTTCCCGGTCTTAGATTTCCTGGTTGGGATGAAAGAGAAGAAAATGCACCGTGGTTGAAATCAAAACAGCTTGTTGCAGCTTTCCCTTGGCAAGGAGGGCTGTGGTCCCTTCACCAAATTGGGCAGAAGGCAGGTTAGTATCTCTTGTGTTTGGTTTTTGGTTGGTTGGTTTGTTTTGGTTTACTACTTCTTGTTTTAAGTAAGTACTGCTGAAAGACCAAGGATGACCACTTAGACATGCTGTGAGTTGGCCGTTGGTGTCTGTGGGGTGGGGAGCAGCCCCGTGCCTTGGGGGTGGGTGCTGCCAGGGGCTTGGCTGGAAAAGCTTCCATGGTTTTACCACGCATTTTCTCATGACTGCAAGGTGTTTTGCACAGATCCCCGTTTCTTCCTACCTTGATGTGAACATATACAGATCAACTGATGGAACTTGAAAATCTTCTTGGGTGTTTTATGAACATTCTGTTTCATTATTCCTTTCATGTATTTTGTGCAGAACAAGTCAACAACAAGAAAGTAACTTTTTGCAGATGATCAGAAATACCTTTTTTTTTTCCTCCTGGTTTTCAAAAGGCAGTACATATAAATTGGCTGTTGTCTGTACGTGAAGCTTCCGTTTTCCATATATAACCAAGGTGTTGTGCAGCTCATTATTTCATAAGGCTGAGAAAAATCATCGCTGTCAGCAATCAAAGCTTGTGACTGTCATTGGTTTTATTAAAAGCACAATTGTTTGATCTTTTGAAGAAAGAAAAAAGGTCAGCTCCTGCATTTTTAAAAATACTTTGCGCTTGGTCTTACTTAAGAGACTCAAAAAGTGAAAAATGCAACCTGACATCATGTGTTCTAGCAGCCCCTAATAGCCAGTAACTCCACCGATTTCTCTAAGTTTATCTTTAATCTGCTACTCCCAAACTAATTAAGGACTGAATGCCTTTGGACTGATTTTCATTTTGTCTTGAGTTATTGCGACATCTTTGCTACAAATTCTTTTTCAGTCTAATTAAATTCCCGCAGCATAAGTGTCATTATTAATATCATCACCTTTGGTAGACTAACTTTGCTTTGGTCTCTTGATAACTGTGCATTGTGGAACGACTCCCTTTCTTCCTGGTTAATATTTGGGAAGTTTTGCTTGAAGTAAGAACATCTCGAGGATTAGCATGGAGAGAGAATCCATTAATATAAATATAATAATTCAAATAGAGGGGGTTTTATTAAAAATCCTATAGTCATGCTTTTATATTAGTTTTCAGGAGTATATTTCAAAACTAATTTTAAACTTCTCTTTTTATCTTCAAAAGTACTTTCCTGGACCATAAGAATTCTAATAACTTGAGGATAAAAAGTAGTTCCCACTTACATGGCTAAAATTTCCAATCAAATCATTAATGCAGGTAGAAAGGACACTCAGTAGAACAATGTGTGTGGGACAGCAGAGGACTGCAGAAATGAGGATTCCTTTCTTCAGTGCATAATCTATACACTAGGTTGGCTAACATTGGCTTGGTAATTCTTGTTATTAGTGATTTTAATAGTGATTTTTTAGCTATCAGTCCATCAATCAGGAACAGATTCTTTGAAGGATGCAGATGATGGTAGGTTGCCTCTTGCAGGAGGTGCAAGTCAACAAATTGATTCCTACTCTAAAAAATCAATCAGTTTCTTAAGATGAAGTTCTGATTTTTGATCTCTTGAAGTTTTGATGAACATTAGTGGCATCAGAATTGCAGGTGCGGACATCCAGAACAAACTATTAAGTAAACGGTCAGTGAGAGTTGGGTTATAATAATCACAGTGTGAAAGCTACATTTTTTTGGAGACAGAGAACTCAAAGGGACAGAGTCTGGAGGAAATGCAGAGATGTGTTGAAAAACCATACTCTTGAATTCTAATTAGCTAAGCAGGAGAATAAAATGCTGCTCAGATAGGTAAGTCTAAACTGGTATAGTGGAGTTATTATTCTTGCTTAACTTTTGACTGTCTCTGACCACCACCATGCTCCCAGAACTTCCTTGGTGCTCCCTAAATTCTCAATGTAACCCCTCAGTGCTGCTCCTTTCACGAGTATGGAAAAGGCAGGGCCATCCCACAGGCGTTGAGTGCCTTGGTCCCAAGCTGGGCAGGCTGTCCCCGTGGACCCCAGCGCTGAGGAATCCTGAGTCTGACTTGGAACGTGGTGCACTGCTTTATCTGCTAAATAAAATCTAAATGATAAATGCTGATATTTTAATGAAATGTAAGTTTGGGGATTTCACATAAGAAAGCTGCTGTCATTGCTTTAATTTATATGGGGACAGTTATGTGCAGATGGTATAGACAGAGTTATTTCCTGACTGTCATCCAAAGTAAGTTGATTTGTAGTTTAATGACTTTTATCAAAATGAAATAAGCATTTGATCTTTGGATTTGATCTGGCTATATCTGCAGCTGCTACACCGCTACAGCAATTACTTCCAAACTGGGCTTTTTGCCCAGGCAAATGGAGTTCGTCCTTGTTTCATGTCTCATTGACTGTCCTGATAATACATACTGTTCTGCTGTAGGTTTCTTCTTCCTCCAGATTTGATAGGTGTGAAAAGTAAAGTAAGTCTTTTATTTATTCATTTATTTTACTATTGATGTTGTCTAGTAGTAAAGCCTTTACTATCGCTGGTTAACTTCATCTTGAAACTGCTCCTAGCTATAATTTAGTATATGGATGTGTAATTCCCTCTACATAATCCTGCTATGTCCTTTTTATAGAGGAACAAGAAATGTATTTATGAATTCTAAATCTAGCAATTCCAGTGGTAATCTTCACATCTGCCTATACGTTTTCAGGAAGAAATTTCTCTGCCGTGTTGTCTACCATACTGGACTAAATCCACTCCTAATGCAGTTCCTTTGAAGGCAATAGACTTATAGTAGGAATAAATTTACCTCCTTTCACCCATTTCTGAAATAGTGCTCTTTTGAACTACTGCCTCGTTACAGCCCTAAATTATGGCGCGTTCACGTTAGCCATTCTTTTTCCAGGACAGTAATTCTTCCTTTATTTACTGCTATGGATGAGATTTCCCCAAGTTTAGTCCCAAAAGCTCCTGGTGAGAGATGGCAGTTCAGGGCTCCGTGCTGCCTACGGTTCCCTACAGCCTCAGCTCTGAGAAGAGCACAGGGGATGGCTGCTGAGCTAACAAACATGGTGCTGGCTGGTGGCATGCTCTGACCGAGGCAGAGGTGCTGAGGGTGCTCTGGGAGCTGTGCAGTGAGCAGAGCGTGGGGATGCACGGTCCTGGTGGAGAGTGGCCACAGTTGCAAAGAGTTGCCACGGAATTATTTTTGCTCTCCCCTTGTTTATAGTCTCACTGGGAGAAAACACACTACACTTTGTGTCATTAGAAGCTAGCATTTATGTTCTCTTTTTTCTTTTTTCTTTTTTTGGCAGGATGTGGATGTTTCTTACAAAGAGACACATGTAATAAAAAATGGAAATAACCGGAACGTGACTGGAGAATGAGTTGCCTGTAGATTTGTGGTCCTACCAGAGGTTGTGCGAGAAAGCTGTTAGTCATCAGGGCTCGGGGAGGATTTCCTGTGCCAGGGCTGCTGCTGTGTCTTCAGCAAATCCAACTCCTTGCATAGCACTTGCTTCTTAATCCAGGAAAATTAAAACCACCAGTGATAGCCACGTTGTCTGGCCATCTGCTCTTCCAGGTGCTCCCATGCCAGAGTGGAGCTGAAGCGATGTGACCCAGAATCCTGCTGTAGGGTTGGGATTGTTCCCAGCACAGTCCTGAGCTTCAATCTTCTGCGTGACATCAGATAAGTAAACACCAAGATTTGATATGAGAACATATGTCCATTGCATAATTCATTAGCATTCTTCTCTGGAATTACTTTTAAATATGTGTATTTAAATTGGAATTGGTGGGTGAGGGTTATTCAGGAAAAAAAAAAAAAAGGCAGTTTTCAGAAATGGGTACTTCTCCTGGGACTGAAGGCAAGTTTGGCCATTCATTGTGTTTGCTTCTTAAATGATTATTTTGGTCGTGTAGATTCCTCTCCTGCAGTTTGGGTGTGAGAAGGTGGAAGAACAACAGTGGCACACAAACCTGCAGCATAGCACTGCTGCTAAATCCACTGTCTGCTCAGAAAATATAATTATCATCTAGACCAATTTCATAGCTGTGTAACTCCATTGCCTTGAGTACAGTCGTTCCTGATTGCCAAACACAAGAAACATGCAAAACTATTTACCTTCTGTTTTGCGACGTACCCGCTCCTTGTTTGTACTACTTAGCAGGCAAAGTCAATTGTTAGCCTGCCCAGGCTGTGCAAATGCACAGTAACAGCAAATCATCACAGCACTTACAGCTTGTTCTTTTGTGCCAGCAAGAAAATTGGAAACACGTTCAGCTTGTGTGGGACACCTGGGATGTGCGTTGTTCTCTAACGAAGCCATTGCGTGCACCCTTTTCCTTGCCTCATTTCATCTCGACATACAGTGCAGCCAATGGCTTTGGGGGTTGTTTTGCTGTAAGAATGTTTGGGGAAAAAAACCAAACCCATCCCAAAACAGTATTGTACAGTATGAGTCACCGAGGAGAAATGGGAGGAGGAGCTATTTTGAGGGCTTTTACATCTTCTTTATTGCTAGGAGACTGCTTCCCCTGAGTGCAGCCCTCTCTGGGCTCCCAACAGCTGCCTCGTTTGCACTGAGGGCAATTCACAGATCAGCTTTGTACGAGAGGAGAAACAAATCTGGATGGAGCTCATTGTCACTTCTCGGGCTTCTGAGACAAATGCAAGAGTAAATGGGAGACAGCTGCTGGTGCCAAGGAGAGCATTGTGCCCAAAATGTCAGGGATCTGGGGTTGATCTCAGTGCTCTACTCAGGTGCCAGGACAGCCACAGGCTGTTCTCTGCAAAGAGCCGTTCCAGGGCTGGGATTCAGAGCATGAGGATGTGCTCTGCCCATAGCTTTGCTGCTGCAAAAGCAATAAAGGCAGCACCAAAGTCCTGTAAGTCATGGATGCGTGAAGGCTTCTCTGCCCTGCCTGGGTGTGTGGGGCTGGGGAAAAACAATCCATTGGGAGTGAACTGTCAGGAAAATGATGTTGAAGCCATCACTGGTATTGCTGGGGAAGTATTGATGCTGATGGCTGCAGCTTTCCCACCCAGCTGGGTGCGTGGGAGCAGGGTCAGCCCCCTGCGGGGCTCCCAGCACTGGTGTTGTGTAAGGGAGGATATGTGGAGTAAAGTCCAGACTTCATTTCTAATGCACCCCCTACTGTGAACTGTCTGCAGAGACTGGGTCTAGCATCAAGGGAGGTAAGACTATCAATATATCATTTTGCTCTGAAGTCGTGAGGCTGTTGCACATTTTATGTAAGCAAGTACTCAGTCACATTAATTTTAGGCATCTGAGACTGTATTTATGATGTACTAAATCCAACTTTATGTTCCTGGTAGCAATCAGAGATGTCGTGGTCCTCGGAGGTAAAGCACTGAATGGGTACAAATACAGCCTGCTGGCTCAGGAAATGTTGATGGGTCAATTCCATGCAGCCAAGGCTTAGACTTCATCAGGTTTTGTCCTCCTGTCTGTGAATGGCATGACTGGCAAAAGCAATGGCAACACAGGTCAGTAATTTGTGCTTTGATGTGACCGTGGCGTGACTGTGTAACTACCAGATCAGGGTTACATGTGCACTGCTGGGGAAGCCAGCAGTGAAAATGCACTATTACCAGTCTTGCAGCCCAGTTCTGGCCTGTGCCTGATGGCTGCTCCATGAGCTCTGGTGGGAGTTTACACTGTGAGCTATTGGTGCTCTGAGTTACACCAGAGGAAGATCGTCAAAGCAGCCTTCAAGAGAAACTGTGAACAGCAGCCAGATAGCACACGTGACTCCGAGCTACAAAATTCTCAATTCTGAATAAAAATTGTTTTCCGGGAACCACAGATTTAATAATGCAGCTGAAGTAATCTGATTGTGTTTGGGATTATAAATGGACAAATCTCCTAGGGCTGTAGTCATAAAGCCTAGAAGAAAAAAAAAAAAAAGAAAAAAAAACCCAACAAATCTAGTTAATGAGAATGTGTGAATTTATCATCTAGAAGGGAGTTACAGAGACAACTGTACAATATCTCTTATTGCATCTCTCACACTAATGCCAGATGGCTGGGAATGGGATCCCCCATGTTCTCCTTCTTGTCTAAGAAGACAAGAATATAAACAAGGAAAGTGTCTGTGATGGTATTACTTGGCTGCCTGGTAAGATGAGTCATTGCTTTTGACTGCTTAAATAATTAGGACTGTTTTATAATTTGATTACACTGTTATCTCTTTCTGCTCCGTAACCCCAGGTTTTGAGTTTCCAACAGTAGCTCATCCTTACCAATATTCCTTCTCACATGCTGTCCTTTCCGTCCCCATTTAGTTCTGCCTCACAGATCGCCAACGCTCAATCACCTTTTTACCTTCTCTTAGTTCATGCACTTCCCCTGTGCTAACTGCTTGTGACTAATGCACATTTTCGGGAGGGTGGCCAAACGCCAGGTACCCTCAGCGCTGTGCTGTATAAATAGACAAGCAGACTCCAGCAGGTGTAAGCAGTATATTAGAAAAGCTTTACTCAACACAAATTAGTACTTACAGGAGCCGTCCCCGCATGTCCCAAAGGCAGGCCAGATGGTCAGTGTCGGCGTGGGCTGGCCCCAGCCTCACCCCAGGGATTTTTCCTTGGTTTCTTCACACCAATGGAGGAGTGTGGTCTGTAGCTATGAAAGTTTCCATTTTTAATATTAATTTGCAGAAGCTGGGAGCCATTTGCAAGCTCCAATTAGGGAATGCTGGCGCGTGGCTGCTGTGCAGGGTGCTGTTGGGATGGTCTTCTCCCAAGGCGAGCTCCAGGCTTTTGTCTCTTGCCATGACAACAAGGCTGTCACTAGATGAGGCTCTGATACGAGGTTACCCAGCAAGCAGAGTGCATTTGCCCACACACTTTTGATCAGGGATTGGTCCTTGTCGCTTCCTTGTCGCTGGCTGGACTTTGAAAGCGCCTTTGATCCAGCTTTGCCAAAGAAATGCAGTTGTTTGAAGGCTTTGATTCTTTCTGTGGGCAGACTGGGCCCAGAGATCCTGATGGGCTAGAGCTGTTTCTGAGCATTTCTTCCTTATTAAGACTCAGCATAAGCTATGTAAGCTTTTCCATTGGCATGTTTGAGCAGACCCAGACCAGGCCGTTTTATACCACTTGGTGTGTTGGAGTAGAAACCCATCCCTCCATCATTCTTGTCATCTATGGGACCATCGCGTGAGTCACCAAGCTTCCCAGGCTCAGCTGCCTTCCAACCACAGGACAAGGTTGTGCCAGGAATCACAGGAGGCGAAGCACAGGGAGGAAACTTTCAGTTGTCGTTTTAAGACAGAAGTTTTGTCAGAATCAGATACAAAAGAAAATACTGGGTTTGCTGATAGGCACAAGCTGCTTGGGCGAGACAGGAGTAGGTACGGGCATGGATGCCCTCTGCTCGGGTTTTATTCTGGAGGTGCTTGGTATGCTGTACAATCCTATGCTCCCTGACATGGGGAGTCCTGCTGTATGCGTGCTCTGTGTATGCACGTTTATTTTTAAGTGGATAATATGCTGCCTTTCCTATTTAAAGAGCATACCAAAGCAATTTTTGTTCCTTAGCAGATACCAGAAATAACTGGGTAAGTATAAATATATCTCCTAACAGCCTTGTTTGTGACAAAATTGTGCACTGAATCTTCACACTACATCAGGGCTGCAAATATTCGAGTCACATTTGGACAGCAAAGCCAACGGCACATAGCTTTAATTACAATATTTCTCTCAAACAGTCTTTCTCTCATGTTTTTTTCTGAACATTGTTTAAAGAACTGATGAAAAGGATGAAAACTTTTCAAACTTTCTTTTTCTTAGGGTCTCATCAGCTCAGTCTTTCATCACACAGTCAATAAACAGTTGAAAAGGACTCTTCTGAACTGCAGCAGGAGGGAGGAGGAAGAGGGGAAATTAATGATATCACCAAACTGAAAACTCTTTCAAGTTGCCTTTAATTGCAGAGGGCACGGGCAGCGATTTCAGTTTTTAGCTCTCAGATCTCTTGCTGTCCCCAGAGGGACTGGCCCTCCTCTCCTCCCACGCTGCCAGCATTCCTCCGGGAGTGGCTGAGCCAGGTGGCGGTGGGACAGACACATGGCTCCTTCTTGGGCTCCAACTCATGGTTCCAACACCATCACCTCCAGCACTTTCCCTCATCCTCCAATGGCACTCCTGAAGTTGGTGTCCCCCAGGACCCCACCTTCACATGAGCACCTGAATTCAAGGTAAGACTTGATGTTCTTCGTCCTCCTAAAGTCCCACTCCAAGACTGGTCCAGCTTCATCACCCAACCTTCTCCTTTGAGCTCTCCTTCACAGTGATGTAAGGTTAAACATCCTTTAAACAAAGCTTTTATCACCTGATTCAAGATGCCACCACCTTACCCTTCCTACTGCTGGGTGCCACAGCCCTGTGCAGAGATGCTCCATCTTCTCCCAGGCACCTGTGGAGCTGTCCTCCCTATTTCCAGTCTCTCACAGAAAATCTTCAGAGTAGAAAGGAGAGGATGTGGGAGGGTAAATCTCACTTAGGCTTATTGTATTTAAGCTATATCATGAAGACCAGTGTGCACACAGAAGCCTTTGTCTATTTGGCATTATTTTAGGGCTCTGCTGGCTTCCTTAGGAACAAACTGCAGCAGTTTTTGCAAACTTCTGAAATACTGTATTTGTTAGAAGTGTCCTTATGCTGTATCTTGCCATGTGAGCTGTCAGTCACACCCAGCCTGTGGCTGCAGGTGCTGCTGGTTGAGTGCTCGCTCACCCATCTGTGAGGTGCGGCTGGAGAGCTGCACCTCTGGGCAGGCTGAGGGCAGAGAGAAAGCAGCAGAAGTGCCAGGGCTGTCAGAGCATTGCCACTGCCCACCCATGGTCTGCTCACCCTAATGCACCAGGCTGCATCATCCATCTTTGTCTCCTGGGAAGCATCGGTGGGGCAGGCTGAAGATTGCTCTAAGAGCTGTTTCCATCGCTTGAAAGACCAGAAATTGTAATTGCAACAGGTCCAGGAGCAGAAAGAGGAAGTATAAAGCTTTAAATTCTAGTCACACTGGTAAGTATAACCAATAAAGAGACCAAATTCCCTGAAAAATGGGATTACAGTAGCTAATGGGAAAGAAATATTTCTGAGGAAGTTAAAGAGAAGTTAATCTGTTTAATATAATTTGTTTCCCTATTCTTCCTGAACTGGCTTGCTACAGAGACAACTGCTTTCAGGGTTTACAGCCATGCATATGGTTAGGAGGGCCGGAACTGGCAGCAGACTGCCTGACAGAATAATGGCCAGCTAGCAAAATAGCTGGGTATATCACTTACAGATGGTATGACCTCATCAGAGGCAGCGCAGCACGAGCTGTGCATTGATGCAGGCTCCTGTTGTGCTGCTGCTCACCTCTCCTCCCAGCAAGAGGTGCGGGCCATGGGGCAGGGTGAAGGTTCTGCTCGGGCAGCCCAACAGAACGTGGCTGTCAGCTCCCAGAGTCTCTAGGGAGCTGAAGGGACCCTGGTTGGTGCATCTCCAGACTTCAGAACTGTCTGGGTTTGAACCCAAACCAGCCGAGGTGAGGCAGTCGCAAATCCTGTAATAAAACTGGTGAAGACAGAGGCTGATGATGTCAAAGTTATCTGACCTTCTGTAAATATCCTCATCTCTTCTGGTAGAAAACTGTCTGAAAAGCATTGCTCTGCAAAGAATTAGTGCTTTACTGTGTGTGCTCTTGTTTTAAATCTGGGCACAGCTTCACCTCTTTTTTCTGTCTCAGTGGAAGAAATAACAGCTGTGCTGCTGTGCTGGAGACGTTTCCAGGCTGAACCCCTCTGTGCACCTCCTGACATCAGCATTCTGCTTGTTGTCCCCACCAGCCATCATGAACTGCCCTGATGTTTTCTTGCTGCGAATCCATGCCTTCATGAGGTGAGCAGTTTGCTGGGTCTGAAATATATTCTTCCTGGGTTGCAGAGGTTCAGGCCACCCCTGTTGAACTTCGCCCAAGAAGCAGTGCACGGACTCGTGCTCTGCACTGATAGTATTGATTTCTCTGGCTGCATTGTGTTAGTGAGTGTGGCCTTGCAAAGAAGGAAATTACTCCTGCGGTCTCAGGCAGTACAAAAGCTGCCATGTCACTTAGCGGAAGCGGTGCCAGAGTTTTTATAGAGTGTAGTTCACCTCTTTCAAAATCCTGCTGAAGGATGCTTGAGCTAGCAAAACTGGGCTCTCTCCATTGAAGAAAGCCACGCACATTAGCTTTATTGTCAAGACATGGTACAGAGCATTTATTATTTTTGGCTCATGGACAATGTCAGGTTATTCTGTGAGTTTACACAAGTCTGTCTATTTGTAGCTGAAAGTGAATTATTTGCTCATTAGTGGTTCAGAAAGGTCTGCTGGCTCCTGCCGTGTGAGGCAGCTTGGGTTTCTCCATGTGATGGAATGTGCTTGTCAGAGGCTCACAGCATTCTCAAGGTGGTCCAGAGGACATAGGATTATGAAAATCAGCAAGTACCATAAGAAAAACGTTCAGCTTTTTCCTTTTTTTGTTGCCCTTTCTGGCATCACCTCCGTCTCATTCTATAGCCCTCGAGCCAGCCCCAAAGCAGCGAGCTCATCTTGAGCTGCATCCTGCTTCTTGTCCCCTGCGGTGCTGGGCAGGCTCTGGCAAATTGCACAGCTGATTTTCTGAGCACATGCTTAGCAGGATCTTCAGCAAGCTTTTGGAAAGGTGCATGAATTTTCCTCTGACCCATATTTGTTTGTTTCGCAGAACTGTGGCACAGCAATATTGTATTATTTTGTCCTACTTTTTTTTTTTTTTTTTTTAGAAGGAACATATTCACGAGGCTTCAAAGAGGGATATCCCTGAAGCCGGTGCTGTGCAGCAGGTTTAGCATATTTTGCCTTTCCTGGCTCGAGCATTCACAGCACACTTGTTCTCCTGAAGAATCATCTCTTAGTATTGCCAGCCTCCACGATTTCAAACAGAAATGAGACCAGAAGTGCTGTGCCTGGACACAGGCAGGTTTTTTGTGAGTTTTCCTTGGTCAAGATACCTGGACATATGGAACAGCCTAAGCCATCAGCATCTCAGTGTTAGATGAGCTTTACATGCTAAATTCTATCAAATCCTTCAGCAGATCTGGTCAAATCAAACTCCAAGTCCTCAAAGCTTCTTCCTTTCCACAAAATAACGATACCATAGCACAACCTGTGAAGCCATGTTATTCTTTGTCCGTAGTAATGAGCAGTTCTTGGAGACGCCAGGTTAAGAAGTGCTGTCCAGGTTAGTTGTGGCCGTCTCTTGGCTGAAGGAGAAAAGCAGATTCCGTGGCTGAGTTATGAAATGGCTAAACAAAATGGAAGCATTGATGTTCATTATCAATTTTAGCCTTTGCTGCCATGGAACAGTGCTAGCGGGAGCTGTTGTAATCTCATTACTTTAAAATTTACTTCCAGAGTGAAGTGCTTAATTTATCCCTGCTTTTCCCTTTCCCAAATTGGTATAATATTAAAGTTTCACCTGTGGTTCTGTAGAACAGCTCTTCCCTTTTGGGTTTTCTCAGCATGCTTGTGCAATTTGTTATCACTTCCCACAATTTTTTAATTTATTTTTAAACTATGTATTTTATTTCCTAAAGTAACTGCTTATATACTTGATGGAACAGTATGGGCAATGATTATAATCCAGAAATGTTTCAGATTTCAGGAAATGTCTGTCAGAGTCTGTGTTTGCTAAACATCCATCTAGAAGTGACTGTGCAGTCGTGGCACAGCTGTGTGCGTGCGGCCTTTATGTGCTCGGGATGCAGTCAGGCAGCTGAGACCAGCTTAACTGCCAATCTGGGAGATGCTGCATTTTGAGCGATGCGTTCTCATAATCCTTGAGTTTCAATGTTTTTTCTGATTTGATTCTTTACTGCCTCCCCTGTTTTGCATCAAATCAAATCGGGTGTGAAATGACAGGAAATCAAAGCAGCAGGCTCACCTCCCCTCCCACCGCTCATTTGCGTTGATGTGAGCAATGGCAAGCATGGCAAAGAGCAATTAGCCCTTAATTGCCCCTGATTAGTCGTATGCAGTGAACCAATATTATGGTTATCCCGATGGGTGAAGGGTCCAGTTGTTACCCAAGGGGGCTGGTGTGGCTACAGTGGTGGAGAGTGTCCCATTCCATCCCATCTCGTGGGATGCCCAGACCCACTTCTCCTGCCTTCAGTGGGAACAGTGATTTCCATGAGGGTGGTGGCACAGACCTCAATAGTTGCCTTATTGTCTGCCATGGGGGTTTTAATGATGTATTTACTCAAGCACCTGAAGCCTCTGCAAATGGTCATAAATACGATAGTCTGTGAGAGCTGAGGTAATTGCCTGTTTTATATATGTGTTTATCTTCACCGCATTGCATACACAATGTGCATTTTGTCAAAAAGATGATAAGAGGCAGCCCTAATACTTGTGAACCACGTAAGTCTTTTTAGTTTATGACTGAGACTCCAAGTTATCTTATGCAGTTACCTGCAGTAGGCTTAATGTAAATTAGCATACTTATAAAATGTCAAGGAGCATTAATTGACAATTTCTGAGGCCTTCCTCGCTAAATACCAGCTCAGTGCCGAAACCTGTCTCTGCACATTTAATATATGGAAAATAATGCTTATTCATCAGTGGCTTATGTAACGTGGAATTAATTTCATGGCAGCCAGAGAAAGATGGTACAGAGAGTCCTTTATCAAAGGAAGTGCTGAAAATAAAGCTTCGTGCCCCACCAGGGAACTTCTGAGATGGGATTCAGCACTTCAGAAAACCAGGCCATGTCATTCTATGTGTAAATAGTGGCTTACTAACCTAATTCTGGGCCCTCTTTGGCAGAGCACTGGCCTATGTTAAGAACCTGTAACGTCAGCTGCACCTCCTGGACTTGGAATGAGCACAGATGTGTTACCAACAAGCACGGTGTGGGAATGGCAGAAGGAGATCCCAGCCCAAAACTCATCTGCAAAGTGGGGATAACACTTGAACGCTTCCAGTTCAAAAAGGTGAAGCAAGCTAAGATTTATTTATGTGACTAACTAGAAAAATGCTGGTGGATTCCTTTTTCTGTCATCTCCTACAGCCTGAGCAGCACCACAGCTTGTGGTGGGCATGGTAATGTGCCAAAGCTGGGGCACTGAATATCATTCATTGGTTATTATAGGGTTGGTTTGCACAGACCACAGCTTCTCCCTTGGTGCCAGGTCCAGGCAGGTGCCGGTGTCCCCACGAGGTGAGGTGGTGCCACCTCCAGCAGTAGGGGTGCTCAGCCCTGCACTGCACTGCGCCTGCTGTTGGAGCTCATGGGGACTTCATGGCCTGCTGAAGCCCAGTTAGGGAACACTGCAAGGTGAATTTTTAAAGCATTTGTAGATTTTCCTTTAATGTATTTTCTTTTCCATCTATATGATATTTTCTTTATCTAATGCACTGCAGTTAAGCTTATTTCCGGAAAATTAGACACACAACATCATTCTCATATTACAGAGGTTGGAAAAGACCTTTAATCATCTAATCCAATGCAGTGTACAGGTATGCAGACACAAAATGAAAAATTGCCTGTAACTTGTTGAAAACAAGTCACACAGGCGCTGTGGAGGAGATCAGGCTGTATCAGCCCAGCAGCCTGCAGCTCTCCATGCTCTGGTGATCCAGGCTGGTATGGGGCAGGGATCCAGGGCACAATGCTCAGAGGTCCATCCTGGCAGCACCAGCAGAGGCCTCGCAGTGCATTTGGGGCCGCAGAGCTGTGTGGCAGTGGGTTTCTATGGTAGTGCTTTGGGCAAGTTGGGGCTTGGGGGAAGCTGCCCTGCTCACCTGGGGTGGGTATGACTTTGAGGTAGCACCATCCTGATGTGCTAGTGGTGGTACAAAAGCAGCACGCACAGGAATGCAGCCTCTCTCCACCTGTCTGAAACCTTCCCCCATATCTCCTGTGCTGCACCAAAACGGGGCTCAGTTTTATGGACAGCACCAGTAATCATTTTGTCTTCACTTGCTTGACACAGAAAAAACGTTTTAACCCATCTGCCAAGCAACTGCTTCAAATTATATTTTGTGATAAAAGCAAATGAAGCGTAATTGAGAAGAGACAAGAGAAACTTGCCCTGAGAACAGAACGATAAGAAATGCGTTGTGACAACGGTGCAATGTATATTGTTACTCTGCAGTGCACCAAACGTCCCCGCTGCCCAGAGCTGTGACTGCTCTGTGGGGAGGGCAGCTGGCTGCTGTGGTGGTGAAGATGTCTTCCTCCTGTGTGAGACCGCTCCTCTAAGCCTTACACATGTTACTGGAAGATTCAGGCCAATCAGCTGCCAGGAATTAGGTAAAAAAGGCATTGAGATGCTCCTGGAGATGCTGCTTAAAGAACAAAGGTCAGACAGAGATGCTTGCTGCAGGTATGCAAGCTGCCAAACCTGCAGCCTGTCCCAGGTGGGTCACTTGACCATGAAATTGCCCATGAAAGGTGAATCCGTTGTTTACCATGCTAATTAATAACCCAAGAATGTTTATTTAAAGGTTATTAGAAAGCACTGAGGGATGTGTGTCTGAATGGAAGAAAATTGAAGAAGTCATGGTGGTTTTTTTTTGGTTTTTTTTTTTTTAGATTAGTTAGCATAAAATTATTCCTAATATTTAAGATAATTTCTGAGATGTGCATTGAATTAACAAGGGACTTGAAGTTTTAATATAACTCAGTGTGAAAATAGCCCTCAGAATTTATTTTATTCAGAGATTTTTTGCATCAAAGGTCTTATAGCTATTAATTTTCAAACCTCCAGGTTTTAATGGCAAAGTAAGAAATAATAGCTCTAAAGTTCCCTTGAAATACTTCATGAAGTTCTGCTCTTTAAAGAATAAATGGCTTTCAAATGCCATCCACTGCTTCAAAGAACAGTATTCTTTACAATATTTCTATACAATATTTCTGTTCAGTTTTCTACACTGTGCACAGCTGACTCATTTTTGTAGCACAGAAACATCAGAAGATGGGTGATATCGAGGTATTGCCATACTCCAACAAAATGCTGGACTCAAACTCTGCCAAATACATGACGGAGTAGAAGTTTAAATGCAATGCTATGTTAATTTCATGTCACAGAAAGTTACTTTTCCAAGTAGACTTCCATATTCTGTGGCTAACCAGTGTAATTATTCAAGCTACTCATTGCCTTCTATGCCAAACCTCAGGAGGATGAGCAGTGCAGCAGGTCAGTGGGCATGTGGAGTTGCAAGAAAACGAGGAGGATCCTTCATCAGTAAGGACCACGAGGGAGTGACTGAGTTTCAGCTGGTTACGTCTGTTGAGCAGAAGAGTTATCAGTGAACGTAGGATAGCGTAAGCAAGGAAGGGGTGCAAACTTGGTGCATCCCAGAGGGGTTCCATGATGGTTACTAGGGAGAGAGAAGTTCCTTTTTGGATGCTACAAAAGAGATAAGAAGAGAAAAACACCCTTCTTTGTTCCTTCTTACCATCCCAGCACTCCAGCTCACCGTTTAACTCCCCAGCTCAGTACTGTGGATGGGGGGCATGGCAGCGCCTCGTGAAGGAGCAGCACAAGGACAAGCATCATTCTGCACTGCAGGGAGGGACCTGACTCCATCTCCCATGGGTGAGTCGGCTGAAACAGCATCTCCCAACTCCCACTCTTACTGCAGAGTCTAAAAAACTAAAAAATAATGGGATGAATCTTCTGCGTGGTTCAGGAAGCCAGCATGGGTAAGCCAGATTTCAGTTATGTGTGTGCCAAACAGCATTCAGGCACTGCCCAAGGAGGCAGAGGGCAGCGCTGAACTGCAGCTGGAACCACAGCTCAAACCCCCTTACTGGAGTGCTGCTAATTGTAGATTCAGGCATGCCAAGGATTAATTGCCAGCAGGTGTCAAAGATAAGAAATTTCTCTCTGATCTGGGCAGGGGGTAACTTTGTGTATTTTCTGCTTTTGTTCTGTTCTTACCATTGTTCATTAGAACATAAAATGAGCCCTTTATGTGAAGAAATTGGATAAATAATTTTGCTGTTGCTAGAAAAGAAAAAAATAATTTGTCAGTGCAAGACTTCAAAGGGCAGAAATTGTTAATTAGGAAATTGCTATTTGAAAAAATACAATTGTGGAGGCCAGGCAGTTCTTACAACCTAGCCTGCAATTTTACAACCTGTCTGCATTAATGGGTTGTACACAATATGCCCCAGCAATTTACTTGGGCTCTTCATCTACCTTCACTGTGGGAAAATGAGTGAATTTAGACAATAAGTAGAGCTGGTGATTGGCAAGACCCTCCCACTCATCATCAGTTCCTTGTCCGCATGCTCAGGGGTTGACCTGGTGGCTGCCTTGCTCTCTCCATCACTGAGCACAGATCCCAGCCTGGAAGCTGCACTCATGTCAGCTGGATGGAGCAGGAGCTCCTGTTGCCCCGGCTGCTCTTCGCCGTGCCTGCAAAGGTAAGCTGGATCCAATGCAGGTGCTAACTAATTGTTTTAATTAGGGAACTATTCCTTGTGGACAACAAATGGTGAGCAAAAAGAGCAAATGGAGAAAAATATCACTTAAAAAGCGATTCCCCCCAACCCCTGTATATCTAAATTACCTTTTCAATGTTGTCTTTGTAGAGAATGCAAGGAGAATGGTTTCTGTAAGTGTTTGATATGGGCAGAGCATTTACTGCCCTTGGAAAGTGAGCGAGCTTGCTGGGGCACACCAGGAACTGCCATGAAGAGAATTACTGCTAGGAATTAGCACTGTGTAAATTCATGCCTTAGTTTGCTCCCTGTCCAGGTGGATAAATCCTGGTAGAGCTAGTAATTAGCTGGTTCTAGGCACAAATAAACTAATTGAGTCAGGCTGGTATTGGTTTGCATGATCAAACTCAACATCACAACAGGAAGAGCCAAAATAGAGAGGAACAGCTCAAAATTCAGTGACTCTTGCAGATTCTTAGGGCATGTACAACATACATCATTTCAATCAATAGATGAGAAAGAAAAGCCCTGGCACCACTATAATAATGGCAAAGCATATGGTGCAGTCAGAAGAAATTAACTACACGGTAAGTGTCGAAGTTGGCAGATTGGAGTGTTCCAGTAGCTTCCTTACACAAGTCTGCAGTGCAATAGATGTTGTCACTAGGGGTGGTTTTCTGATATAAAAAAGTGTTGTTGGATACTTGAAGTAATAAAATAATACAGCCCCAGGAATTCAGCCATCATCTTGAACAGCAGCTGAGGCACCATCATTAACTTCTATACAGCATTTAAGTTGGTGAAAATGGAAAATGAATCTTTTGGGTTTCCTGAAACAAAACCCGAAAAACATTGCCTGTAGCCTTGCATGCCTTTGCAAGCATAAGGCTGCCAGCCCACACACCCCATAAAAAAGCCAACATTTTGTTTTAAATTAGCGCCCAACTTCTTGCCAAAGGAAACAGAAGAAGCAAGCCAGCCATCTGAGTTTCTCTGTCTCTGATCTCCCAGTGAGCCACTTCAGCTAAGCACCAAAAGCAAATGCCTGTAAGGAAGGACATTTATTCAGTGCAGAAGAAACATGCTTACTGTGTGCATCTGCTGAACAGTAAGTCTTGACCAACCACCCAACAAATGAGATCCCTGTGCTATTTGCATGCCTTCTGCTACAGAAAGTCTGTACGTCTTTGAGCACTGTTTCTATTTTCTATATCTATCAAATACTGTGCCTTGTGGCATTCTCCGGTTTCCCTTTTCTCCATAACTGTCACCATGAGCACTTGTGTTAAGTTGCTAGCAACGAGTCCATTGTGTCCTGAGATGTCAAGGAGTGGTCTTCATTGTTTTACATATACTAAAGCAGTTTCTTAATGGCATTACAAAAATCTTTTCATTTTAATTTCAGCTTTGAAGTGATTGAGGATGAATTTCAGCTCAAAGCAACATTTTTCTTTACTTGTTCATTTGTTCCCGAAAAGAATGATACTTAGAGGAGTCACCCCCTTTGAGTGTGCTGAGCAAGATCTTTATCTCCTGAAACAGCAAAAACTTGCCTTTAGTCTTTGCTAAGTCTCTGTATCCGTTTTGGACCATGTCAGTGGGTATCAATAATGTGAAGTAATAGCAAATGTGGCTGACTGAAGCGTAGAGAAAACTACAATGGGCATTTCTCATTTTGACAGTTGTCCTTGACATCGCGTTCATCAGTCTTCTCCAAGCCTGAGTAATTCCTCTAGTAGAAATCATGTAGAGCCTGCTTTCCTGAACAGCAGAAGATCTAGGTTTCCATCTGCACAGGCTTATTTTCCTTCCTTTCAGTAAAAGGAATATGCACTCAAGCAGAATTTGAAGTCAGTGGCAGGAAATCAGGCAGCCAGACCACATGAAGGCGACTGGGGGAACTATAAAGGTGCGAGCAGTGGATAGAATAGTAATGAGGGAATTAGATAAAGGACAGGGAATATGTAGTGCCTTGAAGAGCAAAAGATAAGGAAAACAAAATGTCCAGCGAATGTCCCGGCAACAGTTTCCCAGCAACAATAAATTCTGCTTGTGATAGGACGGGCTGAGAAAGAGCTGGGGCTCGATGGCTTTCCAATCCCTGCCAAAACCACGCGGCCAGTGGTACCACTGCATAACGTTCAGTACAATGGGTAAAACTCTCATAGGTATGCATGACTTCAATGTGGCAGCTACTGCCAAGAAAATTATTCGGAGGGAGAGAAGTTGACAGACAGTGCTGATGATCTGTGCTGCGGCTCTTTGAAGAGGTATCCATCTGCTGTAACAATTAATTTGACTTCCAGTTCAGCTGGAAACGCTGACAAAGAAGCCACATCGTGAGATGGGCAGTTTGAGGAGTAGGTTTTCTGCACAGAAGTGGTGTTGGCCTCCTGCTTGTCTGTTACCAAGAAACAGGAATGGGATGCCTTGTTGCCACGTGGATCAGTTTGTCAATGTAATGGGGCCTTACAGATTAAAATAAACGGGAATTTCCTGTGGATGAGCATCTGTGTGGCAGTAAAGAGTATCAAACAGAATAAGGCTCACGTGTTTTTTGGAGTGAAGGAGAAATGAGGTTCATGCAGGTACAGTTAGGCGTTCTGCTGGTGTAAGGTGAGGGTGTGACAAGTGGTCGGATGTCCCAGACTAGGTGAGCTACCCTGAGAAATGCTCCAGCAGGTTATGCTGCTTCCACAGTAGCCTTGAGGGGAGGCTGAAATGCCATCTCTCTGTCTTGCAGCGTATTTGAATGGAAGTTCACTGTCCTCCTGGGCACCCAGATTTGGTAACCAAACCCCCAGAGGTGAGGAAGGACTCAGCAAGCAGACCCACATGGGCAGCGCTGGGGGATTATGTGCAGGTAAAGCATGATGCGTGACAAAAAGATTGTAATTTAAAGCAGCAGAATTATGTTTTCCTTTGTTCTTATAACGATTTCAATTCCAAGTATGCAGATTTTTTTTTTCCTTCTCCAAATCTGTAATCAGCAGTTGCCAGAAATGAGAAATGGATTGGTTTTTCAGCTCTGCTGTGCTCCAGGTCAGCTTGATAACATAGGAAATGGCAGACTAATGACAGTTTAACACCAATTAACAGACCACTTTATAATAGATTAGCATTCTGAGTCTGTTGAATTGATAATTACAATAATTAACTCTGAGCTTGCATGCGCTTCTGAACAGAAATTTGGTACCTTTGTTTATGCTGAAGAAGCAAATGCACAGAGCAGACGTGGATTGTGTCAAGTACTACAATCACTCATGATCATAAGTTTATTAAATCTGGGCTTGCTCTTGAAATGCACTTTGCAGGTGACACCCTCCCAGGTGGAAGTGACCATAGAAATGACTATTTCAGTTTTAGCTGAGCACAGCTGTGAGCAGAACCTGAGGTTTAACACGTTCCTGTAGTTCAAATAAGCTGCAAAAGGCATTTGTTCTGCAAGTCAGTTCTTCTCATTATTGCTTTCAGATCCCTGCTTTCAAACTGATGGATTTTCTACATATTCAGGTCATATCTTCAATGTTTGGTACTCATAACTGAAGTGAGATTTTTTAAATATGTGCTTTCCTTTTGGGAAACAAATGGCGAGAAGCGTTTTGCAAGAGGCAGCTCCACTCTGATGCTTATGGGGGACATTTGAATAAGCCACAATTGCAGCTTGGTCATGTCCCCTGAGTTCCTTGGGAGAACTCCTTTTGCTCTTGCATCCCTGAAATCCGAGTGCTGCTGCCACAATGATTTTTTGTAGATGGTTTATGGGCAGCTGCTGGCAGCCAGATGTGACTGAGGTTACACGTTTTCCCTGGGGTTAGGATGCAGAGCACGGAGAGGTCAGTAGGACAGCAAATTGCTGGTTCTTGTGACAGGTAACCAGGTCTCTGGCCATGTTGTGTTGATGGGTTTGTGGTCACAAGATCTCCTTTGTAGTTGTTGGGTTACTGTTGACTTTGTACATCTCATTTAACTTCACCAACCTCTTCTCTTAAATACTGTGAACTCTTATGTGCAGGGCCTCAAGTTGTGCCTGGGGGAGGTCGGGTTGGATATTAGGAGCTATTTGTTCTCTGAAAGAGCTGTCAGGCATTGGCATGGGCTGTGCAGGGAGTGGTGGGGTCACCATCCCGGGGGTGTTCCAGAACTGTGGGGATGTGGCTCTGAGGGCCATGGGCAGTGGGCATGGCAGGAGTGGGGTGGGCTTGGGGCCCTAGAGGTCTTTCTCAACCTTAATGAATCTATGATTCTGAGGGGAGCTTTATTTATGGTCATTTCTTAACTCTGTGGGTAGGGCTAACACAGCAGGGGGACTTTGCCAACACAGCCCACTTTTCAGTCCCGTGCAGATTATCCAAATAAAACACTTGATGCAGGCAGCACCAACCCTAGAGAGCAGCATCCCAAATCCTGCTTGCCCTGCTGGTGCCATCCAGTATAGTGAAGGAGCTACAGTCTGCCTGGCCTGGTAGTGGGAAAAGAGAGACTTAAGAGCAATGTGGATTTTTATACTAGAAGTGTATTGTTTGGATGGTATGGATGGATTGTTTTTGTCATGCTGCGCTGTACAGGGATAATTGGATATGTGCAGGGCATGGTGACAAGCTGGGTGACAGTGGGTTTGTCAAGGAGCTAAACAAGGAGCCGGAAGGCATGGGCTGCTGCTAAAAGCTGTCAGCATCTCCCTTTACCCCAGCAGAGCTCACGTCCCCCGTTCTTGACATTTCAGACAATTGCATACGCAGTGCACATTGCTGTTCTCATCTTGTTTGAAAACAATCTCCCGGAACAATAATGAGGCAAAATGATAAACATAAGTGGCATTAATGATACTGCGGTCGTAAATAGCAAAAGCCTTGACTTTTCCCAGTAATGGCTCACTGGGGTTTGAGCATTAGGAGGGACGATGCCGTGAGCTGCGCTGGCTGCAGAAATTGGTGCAGAGGAGAGCAGGTGGGCCTGACAAAGGAGTTTGTGCATGAAATAAAGTCCACTGCTGTGCTGTGCTGTGGCTGGTGGTGGGGAGAAGCCCCCATTGCAGGGCCTTGTGTTTCCAGATTACAAAAATGCTCAGGTGTTCTAAAACCTACAGGTGGGAGTTTTTAAATCCACAAACCCCTCTGGAAAAATGGCTTGTTTGACCATCTTGGCAGAAAAAGGTTGGACTGGTGAGAAAGGTTGTGTGCTAATGGACTGAAGTAATAGAGCAGTGACATGGATATAGGGTGTCCTCAAAGAGCCCATGTCACAGGGCTGAAGGCAGTGCTGGGCCAAATCAGCTGGGAAAGGAGTTGTTGGCAGGAAAATGGGAGTAATTAGTAAAGTTGACAAGGGGTCCAAAATTCCTCAATCAAGAAGGGTTGCTGATGCTGTAGGAAACCTCTGCCTTGTTCAGAAGATTATAGATTTGTTTTCCTTCAATATTAGAACTGTTGTTTTAGCATTACTAAAGAGCTACATTTTCTTTTTTCCCTCTTCCTGCATATTACAGGGCGCTCGCTTTCATCGCTCTTCAACATAAGGCAAACACTGCTCATCCACTTAAAATATAAATAAGTGCTGCAGTGCACCCTGTGGGTGTGGAACAGATGTTTGAGAGCACAGCTGTGCGGCACTCCCATTTTTACTCCCTCTCAGCTTTTTATTCCAATCTTTCTCCACAGTTGCATTAAAAACAGCCCTGTTCCCAGCATGTTCCCCAGCCCTCCTTTGCCTACCTGGGCCAGGTCCCCTGGTCGGGAGAAGTAGAGGCAGCAGAGCTCAGCTCTCACAAATGATCATATACGTGTGCCATAGAGCAAATATTGCAATGGTTCAGGTTTGCTTCCTGGTGAGTGCAAAAGGAGGATGGCTTTCAGGCCTCTCGGTGGGTCCTTGCCTGTGATAGAGAGCCTGCAGGCAGGGCTGTGTTTCCAATAAATGTCTTCATCATACTTAACATTCAGTAGAGTAAAAGGAGAATAATGAGCACTGCAGCTATCCCAGGTTAGTAATTACCACCGTCATTATTAATTTTCCAGAGCAATCCCATCAAATGAGTCATTATTATCTCAATTCCTTAGCCAGGACTGATTGATTCTTTCTCCCTGTTGTGCCTAATTTCATGTAATGTCTGAGAATAATACAGGACTATGGAGTCAGTGTAATTCTAGCACAGAATAACTCTAAATAACCAAATCCATTGCCTACAGCATTTTTAGATCTGATGCTTTATACTTCTTAATTGAAATAAATACCCTCGTTCAAAAAAACCTCACGTTACATTAAAGATGGTT
>JAOWBP010004220.1:17418955-17443794 GCA_028571105.1 Tragopan temminckii | reverse complement strand
GGCCTCTGTTCCTGGGTAACACCAATAGGATGAGAGGGGATGGCCTCACGTTGCACCGGGGTGGAGGGCTGGGTCATGTTGGATATAGGAAGCATCTATTCTCCAGAAGTGATTTCAGTATCTTGCCTGTGGCACATCTGTGTATTTCTGTGGGTCACTTCTTGAGGCAGTTCTGTATTAGTCCGTTACTGCTGAATTAATAAATACACATTTTTATAATGTGTGAAAGCAGAATTTCATGGTGCACTTCGAACTTTTCTTAGCCATGTATTTAAATACAGCAGGAGTGTGTGCTGCAGAATGCACTCCTGCACTGTCTTCTCAGAAATATTTATGCTGTAAATTCCTGCTTTTTTTCCTGACATTTCTCCCTTCCATAAGAATGCAGCCAGCAAGAAGCAGCTCAGGTGGTAGACTGACATACTAATTTTTCTTAATTACTATAAATAAGAGTATCCTGTTTAAGGTGCTTATCTCTTGAGACATGTACTAGGTTTGGGAGGCTGAAGCTAAGGCAGAGCAAAACTGGAGTGAATCCCAGGGTCCTCCTGGGCACATGGAATGCTCTGTGCAGTCATCTGGAGGTGAGCGTGAGTTGGGAGGCTGTTCTGGCCCAGAATGGGAGCTGAGTTCTGCCTCAGTTCAAATGTGTGAACAGTGCATCTGAAGTCAGAGAAGAGAAGGTCTGCCAAGAGGAAATGTTTGTAAGTACAGCAGGGCAAGGGTTGGAGCAAAGTGGTCATTAAAGAAAAGAGAAAAAAGAAAAAAGGAGTTGATATTCCCAGAAAATCTGAATGTAAGTTAAAGTAAATTCAACTAATATATAAGAATATAACTAAGCTTGGAGATGATCTCCATGTTTTCATAATGAATGCTGCTTTATGACAGCTGCCATATGCTACCTCTGGTCCTGTTTAATATAAATCATAACAAGTGTATATCCTAAAATGCATTATTGTCTTTTTATGGCCACATAGGGCTGCTGTTCCTTCCATTTGTGATTAATTTTTTTAATGGCTCCCCATAGGACCTGAAAAATAATTAAAACTGATGAATACTCCGCAGTGACAGTGAAGGGATGAGCGCCGCATCCCTTCGCGCTTCCCCGATCTGATCAAACCCAAACGCTGAGCGTTGGCACGGCCGCGTTGCGCTGTGCTCCCAACCACCTCCTGAGAGCAAATGGTGGCTCTGGGGAAGATCGTGATTGAGAGCTCTCTTTGTTTCACAGGGATGGCGCTGAGAGAATAGAATTAAAATCACTTGAAGTAGCAACGCTTATTTCTTAGCGCAGCCTTTGTAACCTGACATAGGCAAGATTTCAAGATGGAGGGATCTATTGATTTATTTGTTTTACTGTTCTCACCACACCTGGCTTTGAGATTATATATATTCCACATAATAGGACTGGCTGGACTACTTCAGGCAGACCTTGCTGGCCAGGGCTGCCCCATGCCTGGTTAACTGTCTTAAGCACGATACCGTCCCTTTCTCTTCTGTGCCTTATTTTGATTCATTTCTGATATAAGAGTTTTAGCTGTTTAACTTAACTTGCACTGCAAGGAAAAGCATAGGAAATGGCTTTTTCCATTCTGAAGATATTAGAGTTTAAATAATTTAAAAATACGTGCATAAAAAAGTCACTGGAGTCAATGCTGTAATACTTCTAGGTGGCCGGGTTGGTCTGTACTCCTTATTTAAGCAACAACAACAAACTAACTAAAAAAAACCCACACTGATAACCCTGAAGTTAACATTTTCTGTACTGGTTTTACAGTGGGCCTCCATCCTGTACACTTATACAGTATCGTGAGCTAAAGTGAAGCAAATCTAAACTGTTGTGGCATATAAAAACAGCAAACAAAGGAAGGCAGCTTTTTTCCTTAACCCCCTGAGATTTATTCTGACAGTTTGCAACTAGATGAAATGGATAATGGAAGTCCCTTGTCACAATAACTCAGTTTAAATGTATTGTCAGATTAATAGACTCAGTTATCCACTCTTCCAAGGAGAAAAACGACTTGTGGTTTCAAATCATGCCCTCTCTCGTAGCATCCAATCAAATTAACTGAGCAGTCCAAATTTAGCCTTCCAGCAGAAGCCAGGCTCTTTATGCATTGTGCCATAAAAATGAGTTTATTTCTGTTTTTAATGCTGGTCAAATGACTTCCACTAGCCACAGCAACACCTCTTGGTGGCCATACAGCTGGTAACCTCATCTCATGGAGCCGTGCAGTGTCCCCACACCTCCCGTCCTTCCCATCAGCTCTATGGGCACCTGAGCCTCTGACTAAACTGCTGCTTAAACAGGGGATAAAAGCTGCTCTTACAGGGCTGTAGGGCTGTATTTTCTGCTGCCTTGAAGTGATGTGGGGGAGTGATGCTGTACAGCTGGTGGGAGGTTGGCTCGTGGAGCTGCTGCAGACGTGTTAAGGTGTTCTGTAGGATTTACTGTGGCCAGTTCCCAAAAATGCCTACGTACGGCTCTCCTTGTCACAGAATCATTAAGGTGGGAACAGACCTCTAAGATCATCAAGTCCAACTGTCCTTCTGATCCAAGGGAGGATGTACACCGTGTCTCATCCCTTTCCCAAATAATCCCGTGCAATAATTTTCCCTTCTGTCCAAGGCAGCTGGTTCGCTCTGTGCTGCACCAGGTAGGCAATGGGGGCAGCCCCTTATAGGCTGCAGCCACAGCAGTGCTCTCCCTGCCCTCAGCCCTGGGAGCTGTGGATTTGCAGCAGGTTGGTTCGGGTTTGGGGTAAACGTGTTCTGTCCTGCACGCTGTCAGGAAATAAGTCAGAATTTTCAGCCCCTCAACCCATCGCATGCGGTGTGTGTGTGGGAAGCAGTGCCATTTATCAGTGCATCTGCAATGAATTCTCCCAGTTTACATCTGGAGAGAGGCAAATTGTTGGCTTTAATAGCTGCAAGCTCCTCTGATCTGCAGTCGCTGTCTGGGAGATCTTTTGATCTGACAAAGCATTTGCGGAGCGCTGCACGACTCCTTCGTCAGCCTCTCGGGAGGAATCCTGCTGTCAGGCTGCAGACATAGGACAAGTGAATGGGCAATTTTGAAGTCTAAACCTCTCGGAGCTGGAGATGCTCTCAGGCAGCAGTTTACCTGCCATTGCCTCTGGCTCTGCTCGCTGCCTCTTGTGAGTTAGTACAGTAGCTCACATCTCCTCTGCAGACAGTCACCAAGTTTACTTGCTAGAATCTCATCCTGTTCTCTTAATTAGGCATTTTCATGCAATGAACCATATGGAAGTCAATGAAAGAAGTGTTGATGTGCAGCGCGGATGGTGATTGATAAAGCTGGCAGATGGGTGGATGGATGGCTTTGAAGACTGGATTTTCAGTTAGATTTGTTTTGAAACCAAGTAAATAAGATGGATAGAACTCAGTGGCAGGGAGGATGTGCAGCAGGGCTCCTTCCCTGCACTGTCAGCAATTGAACAGGTCGATGGCCCCCCTGCAAACAGCTTACATTTTTCAACTGCACGGATTCCTCTGGGTTGGAAGGGACCTTAAAGCCCATTCAGTTCCAACCCCTGTGGTGGGCAGGACATCTGCCATAGATCACGCTGCCCAGGACCTCATCTGTGGCCTTGGGCTCCTTCAGGGATGTGGCACCCACAGCTCTGGGCAGCAGTGCCATGGTCTGACTGCTCTCTGAGCCAAAGTAAAATGTCACTCTTCATTTCCAGTTGTGGTTCTTTTTTCTTCATTTCCCATACCTCTTCTTTTTCTGCTTCTTACAGAACTTCCATCTTCCATTTCGTCTCTTCTTTGCACATCTCCATTGTCTTCCCATTTTCTTCAGAACGCAGATGATCTCTGACTATTTGGGACTTTTCCCAACAGAGTAACAGAGAGTTGTCATTGTGACTTGATCTGTGATCTGAATTCCTGCATGCAATTCTGTACAGATTGATTTAGGAAAGCAACTAAAGACCATGCATTCAAAAACAGATTTGAGTGCTGTTCCATGCGGAACTTCTAGTAGTCCTTCTCTGTTCTGTCATTTTGCAAAATTTCCGCAGGAAACAGTAATTCCCAGGAATACCTGGAAGCTTTCCCCATGCAGCTGCATGAGAACTGAGCACTGTGGCACAGACAGTGAAGGCAACATTCGTGTGACCCTTCCCTGGCTGGCAGAACTGCTGAGCACAGCGTAACCCCAAGGCACGCTGGAGCTCTTTTACTTTAAACTGTAGCCACGAAATATAGGAGAAAAGGCCAATGAAGCAAAAGCTCCTGTCCTTTTATTTTTGCTCTTAACATGTAAAAATAATAGAAGCGCCCGCTGCCTGCTGGGCTCGTTAAATTAGTCTTTTTATTTTCGTAAATCACTGCGGTAGAATCTGAATTATTTACTCAGCAAACTTGAGGCCACATTGATCTCCCCTCTCCAGTAGCTCAGAGCCCATTTCTGCATTGGTTTTGGAGCAGTTTCCCTCCTGCCTTGTGTTGGGGCCACCTGGGCAGGTCCCACCCAGCGGCTGTGGGGTGGCTGCAAACTTCAAAAGCTGCCTGGAATGCCGGCCCCGTGCAGCTTCTGCTGCCACTAAATTATGCATCAGCACACAGCGGATCAAACACCTCCATATCATGAGCTTGTGGATCTTTGGCAAAGCAATAAGAACCTCAGCCTTCCTTGGTAATATGTGGGGCGGCTGCTCTGCATGCTGGAGAGTAATGGTGTCGGGGTGTGGGGGTGTGCGTGTAATTTTCTTAAGCGAAGCACTTCAATCAAAGCTTCATTCTACTGTAAACCCAATTAACTTCAGTCTCTGCCAAGTCAGCTGGGCTGCCTGCAGGAACGTATGTACAGCTATGAATAATTGCTACACCCAGTTCTCTTTCCATCTAAGAAACGCCACGAGGCTTTTGCTACCACCAGGTAAACCTTCTGCACGTGTCTCTGAGGTTCCAGATGAAGACATCTGCTCAGAAATGGTAAATGTGTTTGAATTAGTGCTGTGCGTGTGCAGAGGCTCAATAAGAAGCATGCACTTTCTTTGCTTTGGAGCAGAAGATCACTGAACCCAGATCCTGCACTCCTTGGAGCCGTCAGGGTGCTGCTGTTAGCTCTGTGGGAGCAGGAAGGAGCACTTCCACGGCATCATGACGTGCTGCTGCAGAACGAGCCCATTACTGCAGGAAAACACCAGCAGGGCATCCTCTGTGTCATGGACACAGGAAAGGATAGGAAATGAAATGCTGCTACAATGTGTGAGGAAAATGGGTCACCTACTTTGTGCAAAGAAGCACACAGGATGCTCGCAGTGTGTTTCAATGTGCAATGCCTGGTTTGGAGCAGCTGGGATGTGGTTTTGCAGTTAGGATGATGCCACGTGTGATCACCAGGCTTGTCGGTGGCCCTGCCTGGCAGTAGGATGGCAGGGAGCTGCTTCCAGGGCTCCTCCCATCACTGAGATGGACACCATGGATCCTCTAGCTTTGGCCAGCTGGCAAATACGGGATTGTCATGGTTTTATGATTTTTTTGATATCGGTATTCCACATCATAACGTCATGTAGTGCACTGGGAGTCAAAGAGTGCTTCAATTCTGTGGACTGTTGATATTTCTGGGTTCCAGGTTGGACAAGGATGTATTTCCTAAGATGAACTGTGTTGATATATTCATCTGGCTTAAACAAATCACACCTTGCCTACCTGCACTGGGTTCTACCTTAAATATTTACTCACCTTTCCCCCACGCAGGTGCAATATCCCCATTCTTCCCTCTCCATCTATATATAAAGGTTGCTGGGGGTGGTGAATCGCCTGCCTAGCTCCAGCCCAGAGTCCCCTTCTCATTTTTGAAATTGGATCATGATTTCTTTTAGCATCCCTTGGGGATGGTCATATTCCAGTGACAGTTTGAAAACTCTACGATTGTTTTCTTGCAAGGCATTTTATTTTACTTTTAATTTTCCTTCAGGCCCAAGGTTCAGAAAGCAGCGCTGTGCTCTGTGCTGCCTATTGGCTATCGGCTGTGCAACAGAGCTTTGGTGCTTCAGGGAAAAGGTGAGATGCTCTGCAAGATTTGAAAATGTCCCAATTTTTATTCCTGAAGAGTTAAATGATGTGGATTTATGCTGACATACACATATATAGGCAGCTTTTTTTCCCCCAGATATGGTGTTATATAAAGCAGCGTGACATTATTTCATTTGTCTTTTTGTAATACCCACCAAAGTAATATGTTTGCACGAAGATTGAAAGAATTAGATATGAAAATATTTGCAGTGCTACAGGGGAGGATGTGATTGTAACTGACTTTATTGCAGCAGGTACAGAAGTGAGTGCTGGTGTGACACCTATGAACGGAGCTGCACAAAGCAGGAGTGACAGTGTGGTTCCACAGCAGAACTCAGTGCCACGCTGCTCCTCACAGCTCCAGCTTCCCTTCTCCTGGGTGAGTGACGATGCATCTGCTGTTCTCTGTACACAGTCATCAGTCAACAACCGCTTTCTCAATTACTCCTGGTGCGTGTGTGGGGGTGGCATGGAGGAGCAGATGATCCCTGATAATAGTACATTATCAGCAGGGGGAGGTTTCATTTTCTCTAAATAGAAACTGTGTCTGAATAGTTGCAAGTCTTCCAGACACTGTGAAATCTGGAGGGGAATTCAAACCTTCATTTTTTTTCTGTGGGATTGTCTAAAAGCACATGTACATCTCATTTCTTCTGAAAAAAATGCAGTATGTACTGCTGGTTGCTGCTGTAGTGTCTGCCTGTGAACTCAGATACGTTGGGCCCAAGAAGACCATGTGGTCCTCCAGTGAGTCTTCCAAGTACCCAAATAGTGCAGAACCCCACACAGTGTGCAGGAACAGGGGGCAGCCCTCAAACAAAAGCCATGGGAGGAGTTTCAGTCGATGGAGGGCCTGTTCCAGGTAGCTCTTACTCAGTGGTTGTTACAAGTTGGGCTTTGGTAATGGCATCCCAGTAAAGGTGATTTATCCAGAAAGAAACAGGAGGTGTATTAAGCTTGATGGTTGCTGTGTCTTGAAAAGTGTCATTACATGAGGGATTTTCTGCTTGGTGTAGATGCAACTTGTTTTGGCTGGAAGAGGAGGAGTGTCAGCCTTCCCCAGCCATCCATAGAGAGTGACAAAAATTGTTAGAGAGCAGTGTGGGGGGAGGCAGAAAAGTGGCCATGCTTCTCCTTACCTGCTTTATTAGTCACTGCTTTGGTACACTCATTATCCAAGGACATTATCACAAATTGTACTTTGTCCTGGGTGATTGTGCCGTTGACTAAAATGTCAATGACAGTGCAGAAGGGAGGGAGATTAGGGACAATTTCAGAGGCTATTAATGAACTACGGAGTTGCTCAGTTGATAGTGTCTTCTGAGAAAAGATTTTGTCTTTTTCAGTCTTTATACTTCCAGCAATGTTGCTGTTATCAATTGGACGCAAGAGAAGTTTTACTCCCATTTATTTTAATTTCTGGATGATGGTGGAGCCTCTATCAGCAAACTGCATCCGTGGCCAAGAGAGGTGCTGCTCAGAGCTGCAGGAATTGCTGTGCAGAGGCAGTGCTCACCTGGGGGTGGCCCTGCTCCGGAAAGCCCAAGGGCAAAGCTCTGTCTTGCTGAGCATTTGCTTGAGGCCTTTCACTTATTTCCTGCTTTCATGTCACTGTTTAGGATGCGGGCCTGGCACTCAGCTCTTACAGCCCTTTGCTTAGAGCTGAGCTCAAGCTGGCTTTGTGATACCTGTGCTGAAAGGAGATGGGAAGCAGTGTGATGCACATGGCAGCAGAAATTGGTGCACTTATCTCAGCATTTGTAACAGGAGAGCTCTGCAATGGGAGCTATTTTAGAAGAATATATATATATATGTGTATGTGTACACACATATATATATATCTTGCTTTAAGTGCAATTAGGGAGATTCAGCTGAAGGTTTCGTATGAGCTCATTACAGCACGGCAGGTGCAACTGATCCTCCCAGTGAAGCGCTGCAGTACGCTAAATGCGGAGAGGCTGCAGAGCCGCATGTCAGAGCTGGAGTATTCTGGGATGGGGGAGCAGATGGGCTCCCCCAAGGAATCCCAGGAACTCCCACAGATGGATTTAGCACCACAATATATAGAATATTCTTGTTACAAGTCCAATGAAGGGCAGCGTTCTCATGCAGGGGAAGTGCAGCACATGCAGTCAGACATTAGTGTAGAGGAGTTCTGGCAACTGGTTTGAAAACTGTAGCCCTAAGTGTGGATTTTTCAGTTCATTTGAAAGTTTAAGCGTGTGCTGCAGTTTCTGTATTCACTGCAAATGCTATGGAGGGACTGTGCAGGATGCAAAACCTCTGCATGCATCTCCAGGCTTTGTCTGCAACACCCACGGTACTCCTGTGAGGCACAGCTTAAAAATGTTGCACCTATAAATGGAAAAATTTGTGAGAGTGAGTGAGTCCTTGGGACTGCACCTGTCGTACCCATAGATCGGATGGGGCATTGAGCTGTGCAGGGCCTGCCCTCCCAGCTGTGCCATCCCCAAACCCTGCAGGGTGTGCAGGGATTCATGGAGATGGGACAGCCGAGTTCAGCAGCTCTGCTTCCTGCGCCGCGCCGCTCTGCTGCAGCTTAGATCCAATTAATTGTGTGAATCCTATTTGTAGCTCATGTTCCTCCTTATGTAATCCTCATTTGTTTCAAATGAGCAGAGAGTGTGCCCCTGAGATTCTAAACATACTTCGTTATTAAAGTTTAACCAGAAATTGTTACCTGCAGGAGCTAAACTTAGACCTAATGTAAAGTCAGCTGAAGAGGTGCTGTTCCATCTCCTACCAGGTGTTAAGTAACACAGCGCCTTAAAGAGGGGCAGGGAAGGTGGCTGTGCAGCACTATGAACGTCAGTGGTAATGATCTATTCTATTTATTTCTGCAATAAGCACAATCAGATTAAAACCCCAAACGCAGCAGTTAATTGGGTGATTGCGCAGCAACTGGCGCTTGCTTTTGTTCTCTGCTCCCCACGATGCTGTGTGCTGCTGGGGACAGCTGGGAGCAGCACGTGGTGCACCCCGACACCGAGCACTGCAGGGACATGAGGGAAATGCAAGGGCCAGATGTATGATATGGCCTTGTTGCACTGACATGCATTAGTGCTGCCTCTGCCACCCGAAATAACAGCAGCCTTGTGTTAGCAAGGTGCTTAAAGTCTTGGAGTGGGATATTGGGCTCATCTGTGAGCTCTGCCATTCCTCTCGCAGATTTGCGGTTCATCTTGCAAGGATATTCCCATGCAGCCTGAAACACGAGATTGGTTAAGGTGCTGAGGATGTTAATGAGCCAAAGTGAATAATGCTCAGCTGCTGTAATAGGTACGTGGCTAGAGAGTGCAAGCACAGAAGGGCAGCAGTCATTTTGCAGCCCAGGAGCAGCGACTTTCATCATCACTGTGGCTGTGGCATGCCCCTCTGAAATCAATGAAAGCCAATTCTGCCTCGGTGTGATAGATTGCTTGGAGATCTCGGTGGGATTTTTCTCCAAAATGTGATGTGAATTGGATATGGTGTTAGAAATTACAATAGCCCCGGCCTCAGCAGGTGCTCATGTCTTTGTATATTTCCGTGGCACCGTGGGAGCAATAGGAAGGGGTGATGGAGACGAGAGGGGACGGGTGGGCTCTGTGGCGGTGTTTGGAGCAGGGCTGGGCTGGGGGAACCTGAGTGAGGTCTGGAAAGGAACTTTGTTTGGGGAGGTTTTGGGGATCTGCCTTAGCAAGGCACTGCCCGTTCTGCCTCTGGTCCTATGTAAAGCTGGCAGGATGTGCACAGTTGCAAACTCCCTGCCACCACGAGCACAAATTGCTAAGGTGACTTAAATTGCAGGAGTGTACTGAGAGACAAGATGTGCTTTTCCTCTAAGGTATACCAGGATATTTGTCAGTTCCTCTCCATTAGAAAGCAAACAGATTCAGAGGTAAAGATGAAAAGCGAAAAGCCCACAAAGATCAGATGAGAGGATGGAAATTACCGCTCAGGTAACCCAGCTACCTCCACGCTGTCACCATGGAGATCTCCCCATCCCTGCTCTGTGCATGCAAAGTGCTGAGAAACACTGCTTTCAATAATTGGCATCATATTTCTCCGGGTATATTAAGCTTGCCTTGGAATAAGGCTCATCGGGTTCCAAATGATTTCGGATAACCAGCTGTAATAGATCGGATCAGATGGTTCAGCACTGTGGTTTCTGATGATGCGCTGTTTCCATGCACGGTGTGAGCACAGCTGGGGGGCACTGCGGGGCTGCTGGGTGAGCAGGGGTACAACGATCCGCTGCTCCTCTCTCTGCACTCTGTGTGCTTTCAGATTTCTGTGCTCTGATCTGGATTTTCCTGGATTTCAGGCTGCAGAAAGAAAAATACCATTGCAGCACTGTAGTCGCTCAGCAGGCTGCTGCAGAACCAGCTGGAATTCTTATTGTGTTGTTTTTGTAGGTCAGTACGTATGGGCTCAAACAAATATTTTGCACGAGGAAGGCGATTAAGGTGTTCAGATTGCTGCTCTGATCTGCCTTCAGTTCCCCATGTAGCTGTCGTGGGTGAACCCAGCTGTGTGCTCCCTCCTGCCCTGCTTACTGCAGCTCGGGGTCACAGCAGAACGCTGTCATTTTTCAGGTTGTGTCTTTTAAATGAATGGCAACGTTTGTGTTTTCTGCTCTTGTATCCCTAAAACAATTTAGTCTGATGGTGATTATTAGCAGTCTCATTAAGAACAGTTTAGCTAAAAATCGAGACGCAGAGACTTCATCAAAGCCACACAAATCCAGATAATGCTCAGTTTCTAATTCAACTTCTATGCTTAGAAATAAATCCTCAGAGCATCAATTACTGTATCTGTTGTAAAGCAATTACAGCCGGCCTCCACTGCTCCGCTTTACATTTAGCTTAATAATTACTTTCACTTTAAACTATGAGCTACGGATTTTACAGTGCCTCCAGAACGACACAAAGCAGACACCAACAAAAAAACACCCACAAAAGCAGGAATTGCTTTCTTTCGTAATCAGGTTGATTAGACTGACGTATAATCAAACGCAGCAGGTGGGAAGATTAACGTAGCGCTAATTCCTAGCGGTCATTACTGCAAGGAAATTTAATCTGCAGAGTTCGCGAGGATTGCGGTTGCATGCTGGCGAGGCTCATTTATGAGAGAGCAAAAACAACACAATTTAAAGTGCTGGGATCCAGTGTGACTCAGAACGATGTCGGCCTGCTGGCCATGCACGATACCTGGGATCTTGTATTTAATTGGAAATTAGATTCTTGTTGATCACGGCCACTTAACAACTGCATCCGGAATCCATGCCTGTTCTCGGTTACGTTTGTGGGAATGCAGCCTGAGTTAAACTCACTGATAGATATTTTTGCAGCCGCTGTGTTTTGTCCCTGCAGGGTCTTTATTAGTGCACAGCACTAATGGAGTCATTTCTCATATTTGGATCAACTCAGAATAATTCTGCTGAAATGTAACAAGTTATGCTGGTTTTATATGAAAATAAAATGTGACAGTGGTGGCTGAGACCCAAAGTTAGGCAGAACTGAAGTTCTGATAGAGATTAAAAAAAAAAAAAAATAAAAGGATCAAAATAAATTCCTGCATTCAAATTCAGTGCCTGAGGTTCCATCATGTGGGCACTCGCCATTATGTCCCAACTTGAGAAAGATGGACGGGAGCTTTGTGGGGTCCAAGAGAACTCCAGGGAAGAGTGAGTTAGGAGGATGTCAAGGGACTGTTACCAGCACAGATAACCAAATTAACCAGGGAACTAACAGGCAAGTTACTACATCAATATGCACAGTAATAAATGGCAATGAATCACTGGAGATCTGGTGCTTTAATGATGCTGTTATAAAAATGATGGCCCTGAACTATTTCAGTCCACATATACTGAATTTTGGCTGATGCTTATCAGTTTATATGCAAGAAAATTTATAGCATGCAACCTAAATGAAACAGTCCTTGGACAAGAAGAAATGGATTGCAGGTGCAAACAAGCATGAAATGAAAATCTACTAATGAGTTTCCATTAGCAGCTAAATACATAATCGAATAATTTTAGCCAACACAGGGCAATGAAAAAATCAATTTATTCATCATAAGTACTACTATATAGATTGATATGGATTCATGCTCTTGTATGTCTAAAACTGGTTTCGTTAAGTGAAACTTGAGCTTTGGATTCAATTAAAACAGCTAATAGCAGCAGAACATGAGCTGGCTTTTACTGAATATGAATGGAAACTGTTTTCTTTGGAAACCCTGAATAACTCGTGACTCATTCTACCTTATGTTAATACGGAGTATTTCTATATGAAAGCAACAGACTAAAATATTTCAGAATGATGAACTAACATTGGCAAACCTGAATTTACGTACAGATGTCCATTAATGTAAGCAATAATATCCCCAATTTTCTTATTTTTGCCTTAAGTAATATCTAACCTGACTGTTGTCGGCTTAGACTATAACAACTATGGGAAATGTTGCTCTATTGCAGCTCACACACAGACAGACTGGGTTTCCAGGCATTGGAAGTGCTCACGAGGACCCTTTTTGTTCCTCATCTGTAGCAGAAGACACACTGGCAGAGAGGTGCCGATTTAGTGAGGTGTGTGAGAACAGCAAAATGTTCACATTTCAAAATGCTAAAAAGCCCTCAGGGCCTTTTTTATTTCCTCCCTGGAAGAGGAATTTAAAATGGGGTAGACTTGGAGATTGGCATTAATGTCAACATTTTAAGGCTCAGTAGTTTATGAATCAAAGTGTGCATATTATTTCCTAAACCTGAAGTCAAAGGAAACAATAATAATAGAGAAGGAGCAAACCAAAAACTTTTACCAATGTTTTGGATGAGATAACTAGTTTTGGTGAGTCGTTATTATTAGGTTTTAAGAACAGCATCCCTGATTGATGTCATGGGGATCTCAGATTGGAAACAGCTGTCCAGTTGGGACAGCTTGTAGTGGACATTATTTCTCAGTGGATCTTACAAATGGAATTCAAAATTTATACCAAATGCATCAGCTCAAAAACAAATGAACTTGGGCTTGTAATACTTCTAGAGAAGCTTTCAACAAATGCATGCATGTAGATCTCATTTTAGCATGACAATATATCCCATAGTAACCATCCCTTTGAATATATCCCATCAAGCTTCAGCAAAAACTCCGGATGGAAACATGCAGACATCGCAGCACAAGTGGGGAGGATGTTGGTGCACCCCGAGCTGATGGCCGTGTCCGTGCCTGCTGCTCAGCCATCAGCTCCCAGCAGCAAGCAGCACCTCGCTGAGTCTAATGGGCTGCCAGCCTGAACTCACACAGCACTTTGCATTTGATGGGCTCCCTAAAAGATTTACGAGTTTGTCAAACTGAAGTATCATCCACTCGCTGCTGAAGGCAGCTTCATTTGTGCATAAGGCACAGAGCTCCGCGAGCAGCAGTTCAGTGCTGGGTGATGAGTAACATGCTGGGGAGAGTCTGAAGGGGAACCTGAGCAGGTGCAGTGTGGTGATCTGACCTGACGTGATGTGGGAAGGCTGTGGGAGTTCTTATAATCTGATTTCTGAAAAATACAACATGGCATCTCTCCTGTGTTCCATATTTCAGGTGTGGGTTTCTTCTGAAAGCAGATCCTTTAGCTTTAGGCACCTGTCAGATCCGAGGGCTGTAAGGCAGCAGGAGAAAAATCTTTTCACCCTAAAAAAAAAAAAAAAAGCATGGGAAGTGAGTAGCTGCTCCATTTCCAGTACTAGAAAACTTATTGCCTTTATCCTTCATTACAGCACTGCCTCAGAATACAGCTTCATCAGGAGATGCCGATGGTGTGAGAACATGGAGCTGCAGTGAGTGCAATGCTGCGGGGCTGCACCGTGACTCCATCATTGTCCCTACCCTCCATCACCACAGCAACTTCCTTTGCCTGCCCACAGATGCACACATCTGGCTACAAAGGTAATTTTCAAATCCGTGGAGAATGCTGTTTGCCTAGGGGATTTCCTTCCAAGTTGCTATAACTTCGTGCTGCATGAATGCCTGATAGCAAACCATTGGGAAAGATGTCTTTGTCATGGCCCTTACCAGTCACTGTTGTAGCACTGATGGATTTTGGGGAGCTGGTGCTGTCAGAGGTGGGGATGGTACTTCAGAGCTGTTGACTGTCTCTGTTGCCTCCATACTGGGCCATTTCAGCACATCTGATACAGGCATCTGCCATTTGCTGAAAGCTGGGTGTTCAGCGATAGTACAAAAATTGAACTGGATTCCAGAAATGCTTATTCTAGCTTCTCCTGTGCTTACAGTGGGATGCCCAAATGCCACAGGTCTCAAAATGAGTTTCTCTCCAACATCTCATTGTCTAAGGTGAGTTAAGGGCTGACAAACAGGAGACCAGGAACCAGAAGAGTATGTATTGTGGTTCCCAACTGAGTTTGGTCACAGCCTTGGGAATGTCCATACAGCATATCCAGCTCCATTCTGAAGAGCCAGATAAAGTATATCCTATCCTCCTCCAAAACTTCAAACGAGAAACAAAGTTTTTGCAACCCTTTGCAGCCACTGCCATAACCCTGTGTATCGGTTGGCATCTTTCAACTCTCACTGGCTGGAAATCTCACGTTTTCATTGCCCTGAATCACCAGATGCATTTATCAAACATGGCAAATGCCTCCAAAACACTAGCTCACTCCCCTTGATCTCAATGGGTTACATAATCATTGTCATACTGACAATAAATTTGAAAATATCTGTGTTGCAAACTCAATTACTTAAGCTTTCTAGCAGGGCTGGGAAGCTACAGAAGGAAAACTGAATCCTAAATTAAATTTTAGAGTTTTTCAGTTTCTCAGAAATTTGATAAACGTGTACTTTTGGGAGGATTTTGGATCTGTCTGTGGGGGGAAGATGTTTTTTTTAGATACTGACAGGAATGTTTCATGGACTGAAAGATTTTTTTTTTTCTAAGACGTACTGTTATATCTTCACAAGTAGGAAAATGTGGAAGTGAAAAATGACTTCTCTGCCTTCCTGGGGAGCTGCCAGTGCTGTGGCTTTACCATGCATAGCCCTGATCCTTCTGTGCCCCAGGATGCCCAAGCCTGTTGCTAGTGGCATTGCAGGGGGCTGAGACAGCAGCCGTCCTTTTCAGCTTTCAGGAGAAGACCAGAAGGCAGCTGAGCATCCCTGCCCCACTCTGACAGGACCTTACACCTGGAAAGCGTTGGCAGAAAAGCAGTGAAGTCATCGCAGGTCAAATGCTGAGTGTTGCTTAAAAAGGAAAATTCGGACTACAGACACATGAACAAATTGCCCTAAGGATCCCATATACCAGCTGATGTGTGAGAACCACTTCTTATCTGCAGTGAGAACCAGCCCATGCAAGGTAACTTGATAGCTTTAATTGAAAAGATTCTTACTTCTTTCTTTGGAGCTGGCCAAAGCCAGTGAAGTGGCAGTGCCTCATATAACCCCATGTCTTACGCAAGAGAACAGGCAGCAAACACAGAGATCCTGGCTCTGGTCACAGCACAGCTGCTTCAGCCTTCACAGAGCTGGACCCCCATGGCCACAATATTTGAACAGATGTTTTAAAATAAGTTCCAGAAAGGACACATGAATGTGAGTGTTTCCTCCTCAAAGTCTATCACTTAAATTTGAACGTTGTGTTTGTGCATAGGATTGTACCGTGGACACCTAGGAGGTCTTTGTCTCAGTCCATACGTGAATCTCGTATTCTTGAAGTATATTTAACGTGCACAAAAACACAGACATTGTCTCAAAACCAGTGTATTTGCTGCTGTGCAGTCATACAGCACTTTGTCAGATTTCTGCTGCATGCCATTCATTTTTAGGTCAGCTTAAAAAGGAGACTTGCCTGGGATTTTTCTCTGAGGTTTGGCCACCCAGTCCCCATTACAGCTGAGCGTGGGATTTTGCTGTAGAAAGGTGCTGATTTTGCAAGAATGCAAAACGTGTGCTGACATCGGTGGGAGATGTGCATCTGGAATGATTAAAAACCAACCCCAATGGTATTAGCCTGGGATCTGGTACATCTCTTTGCTGTGCAACTGCACCTTTTTAATAAGGGACAGCTTAAGGTTACGTACCCCAGTCCTGCTGATCAGCTGCACTGTGATTGTCCAGATTCCTCTCTCAGCAGCTGCCCAGTGTGACCTTGGAGCCACGAGGGACAGGCAGGAAGGCAGCTCCTAACCTTGCTGCTCCTTATGCCAGCTGCGCAGGGCTTCCTCATGTACTGCAGTAAGTTCACTTCCATTACTGTTTTTTTCCCAAATATCATCCAATTTCCTTCACTGATAAATCCAGTGTGGTACAAAAGCATTTATTTCCCTGACAATCTAGTTTCCCATTCTAAAAATGCCCAAACTTGAGGCCTCTTAAGGCACCTGACAGTAAAAATTCAGCTTGGGTGAACTCATGCTGTTCAGCAAGCATACCCAAGTAGTGAGAAAATGGCACAGAACCACCACAGGAGGATGCACACAGATATGAGTAAGCCGTGTTCTGCACAGTCCTTTGCTGTCCCCAGGGTGTTAACAGCACCTGGATTAAAAAACCTGAAATACTGGTGTGTGCTGAGGAGCCTCTTGGGCAGCTCTGCCTCCTTCCTGAATGCTGGCAGTGGCTCAAGAGTGGCAGATGAGGACTGTCTGTGGGCAGAGGCTGCTCCAGACCTGCTGGGATGCAATGACCTGCTTCGTCAGCAGGTTCTGTGTAGAGATTTTGTGTAGATTTTGGAAGGAGAGGAAAAGTGCTTTGTGCAGTTTAAATATTAAAAAGGGCGAGAGATGGTAGAATGTAAATAACCAAATGGCCTGATCTGCTTTCTCTGTTTGGAAGAGGTCCACAGCACAGATGCAGCTGAGTGCTTTGTCGTTTGAATGGCTCGATCCTGTGCCCTTCAGCAGCTCCAACACGGCACTGCTAGGCTCCCACACTGCCCCTATCAGTTTATCCAAATGAAGGTATTTTGGAAAACAGTGCTGCTTTCCTCGAGGCTGAGCAGGGACTGAGTCCACAGAAGCATTCCTGGAGGTGGCTGTCCCCAGGTGTCCTGCAGTGCAGCCCAGGGGGAGCGCTGATGCCGTGTGTCTGGCAGGGGCTGTCATGTTAAAGCCCCACACAGCCTCCCATTGCAGCCTGAAATAGGAACCATTATATTTTGGTGATTTTCACAAGCAAACCTCTTAACCTCTTCTGTATCAGCAGCCATCTAACCCCGATGCAGTTTTTTGAATGAATATGTCATTAATGTCATGGTGTGTATAAATCACAGTTTTCTACAGCTGCAGTTAACAAGGCTGCCTTCACTTAGATGGCCCAAATGACACGTCTGCATTTCGGATGTGCTCAGTCCGCAGCAGGCATGCTGTCCTCTCTCAGATGCAGTAAGTGTGCATTAAACTTAATGTAAACCTGTAACATTTTTTTCATTACAGTCAAATCTTGATGCTAATAAGGCAGCTACATATTTGGCATCTAACTTGCTCTGTTAAGCAAAATATTTGTTTTTAAAATTAATAATGCTAACAGTCATTTTATTATATGACATGCTCATACTTCTTGCTTTGACTTTTTCCACAGGACTGTGTCACTGCCCAGTGCACGATCCAAGCCCATCAGCCGCAGAACAAAGCAGTCTGCCTTTAAATGAAATGATTTTTAAATCAAAGCCATTGACCAGCCAGAGTTAAAGTTATAGTTTCAGCCCTGCGAATACTTAAGGCGTCGCTGCCTCTGTTGTAGAAGCATTTATTTCAGCATGGCAAAGTTGTTTTCAGTGACTGATCCCAACTTTCTGCCATTTGTCTCTCTGTTCTGCTGCTGCCAGAAGGAATCTTTCCTCCTCCACGAAGGCGCCCCATCAGACATGCACTGCACATCCAGATTTGCTTGAAGTTTGGTGCTTAGTGGTATATGAGAGGCTGAGAAATGCAGAGAAACGGTGCATTGAGCATAAGATGCTGCATTCGTGGAGAATTACATCTCTTCCAGAGAGAGCCCCGCTGCCTGGACGCACTACAGCAAAGTAAGCACTTGTCTGCTTTTATTCTTGGATGGCAATTTATGTTGTTCTGATTGGTACCTGCCCCAAGCGTGCTGGCTCTGATCCAGCACGGTACTTGCTTTACTTTAAACCCACACATAATGTCATTGACTGGAAAGCGGTCTTCACCTTCCCATAAATTTGATCTCCCCTTCCCGTCAACCAGTCTGAGAGTTCTCCAGCGGGTTTTTAACTCATTCCAGGGGTGGGTGAGTCAGACGGGGGTGGTGAAAGCTGTGCATCTATTGCACGTTCTTAGGGATGCAGGTGTCACAGGGTGTGGGTGGGGCAGCGATGCAGCAGTGCTCTCCCATCCAGAGCACCATGCGAGGAGCAGTGCATGCCCTGGGCCCCACTGAATGGTGCTGGTGGGCAAAATTTTGCTTTGTTGGGCATCTGCAAAGCAGATCCCTCAAGGACTGCCTTTGATCTCCTTGGTACTGGGAGATGTGGAACTGCTTGAGAACAAAGGGTGAGAACAAACTGTAAGGTAGATAAATAATGACTTGGGAAATAGTAAGGTGATAGAGGTTAAAGAAGCAGGATTTGCAGTGGGAGTAAAAACCATGCATTTCTCCCATCCAGCTCCCCAGCCCCCTGTCTGTGGGCTAATTCACAGCTGTTAGATGATTTGCTGAATATCCCCTATTATTATCAGTGCCCTGTAAAATAAAGCCTTAATTCCAGGTAACCACAGGGGCGATTTCATGGCTAGGCTGACCTGAGCAGAAGGATTGGTTAGTGGTCGTTAAAGGTCACCTCACTGAATTCAGCCCTATAACCAGTGGGAGGGCTGTGCAGTCTGTGCAGGGAGAGAGAAAGGTGCTGCTGGCCAGGATGCCCATCTTTGTGCCACAGCAGCAGCAAAGCGCTTGAGACATGGGATGGTTTGCTACTTCACTTGCATAACTCCTGGGCAGCATGGAGAACACAAAGAACACAACTGAAAGGGCAGGTCCTGCATCTCAGTGCTTCCACAGAGCCGAGAGCCTTCGCCTCCCTGCACAGCCCACGTGTGCAGTGTTCTGAGGCCGAGGAAATTACAGGCCAGAAAATGCTTGCTCTCCAGCAGGGGCAATTAGGAACAATGGGAGTTGTTGGGCATTTAATGGTCTGGGCTTAGAAAGGAGGAAAAACAACCTGTGGAGAAGTACCAACAACTCTGGAGGCACTGCTCTCCTTGTTTCCCAGCTCCTGCCTGCTTTGTGTGCAGTGAAACCCTTGGTTTGGACTCTAAAGGGAGAGACCATCCACCAGAAGGAGCAAATGATGATGGAATTGTGTTTCTCTGTAGTCTCCGGTAGAAAAGAAGAGGAAAGAGATGAGTTCTCCTTTTCCCCTCCAAAAATAGGTCCCAGAAGCTCATTAATTGAAATAACGAACAGCTAAAGTTCACCTAACAAAATAGGATAAATCATTTGCAGCTTAGTGAAAATGATTAATTGATGGAGATAAAATGCGTCAGATCATTTTGAACAAAAAGTGAAGGAACTGATCAGGAAAAAAAACAACACATTTAAGGGCTGTTCCTGACTTTCAAAATGGTGTTTTTGTTTTACAGCCAGCTAAAAAATACACTCTTACAGGCTGGAAAAGATTGCACAACCTAACGGGGTTGGACAAGGGCTACAGAGTCATCTTGAAGTAAGTTCTCCAAATGTTTAGCTGGTTAAACTTTGTTTTGGGGCTGGATGAATCCCAACCAATATTGTTAATGCCTCTCCCCTTTTGTGTTTTTTCTCCTTTTGTGAAAAATAATTTCTCACGGTTCTGTAGCAATGATCAGCCTGGTCCCATCTGCAACTGCAGCTCAGAATTTACAGCCAACTTAACTGGCTCTATAGTGTTTAGGTTCAATAAAAAGATAAAACTCTCATGAGCTTTTTTTTTGTTATCCTACTCCGGTTTTTGAAGCCTGGAAGGCACATAAAATGCAATTCTCAGCAGAAGGACGGTAATTGGGAGAAAAGGTAATAGATGGTCCGCATTACTCTTTGAAGTTCCCATTGATCTGTGTTGCTGAGACTATTTTTCCAATTCATAACTCAGAAACGTGAAGAAATTGTCACTTTATTCTCCGGGTGTATGTGATTCACCTCATAAGAAAATGGACTCAGAGCTCTGAGCAGCCTTTGTTCAGGTTTTTCTTGGGAGGGAGTTTAAAATGGGGCAGAATTACAACTCCAGTTGTAATATTTTCCTGAACACAGATTTTCCTGACGTTAACCAAAACAACAGTGGTTCTGAGATTTCTTTTTAATGTCTGAAATCTGCGTGAGAAGATTGGATACATCCCTGAAGGACGTGCTTTGCAGCCAGTCCCATGCTGAGAGCTGGTGTTAATTAGGAGGTGATTATCCCACCTCCCTAGGTTGAAAAATGAAAACCTTTCACAAACGTGGAAAAAAACCATCTGTCCAAATGATGCTTAAGGAAGAGGGCTTTTGATGCTCACGGGAGTTGAACCTACATGCAATAACTTGGGTTGATAACGAATTTAGTAGGAGGAATCGTTGTGTCCCTAATTGATGTGGCTAGACCGGCAAACCTGCCCAAAGCCAAAATGACCCCGTGTTTTAGGTGTAGGTTGTGCCAAAGTAGGTATTTCTCTGCATTGTCATGTCTGCTAGGTCTTAATCTCTTTCCATTTCAGTATCTCAAATGAGAAGTAATAAATAAATAAATAAATAAGATCTTTCCTTGATGGGAGTTTCCAAAGAGAAACTTCTTAAGACCTGTTCATGCCAGTGCTGGGGCCCCCTGAGGTAGAAACCTGGTGATGTGGGAGGGCTGCTGACTTAGAAACAGCTCTGATGGACAAAAGAAAGCTGCAGCTATGAGGAGTTCTCAGGTCCTGCTGCCTTGCCCTTGTCCAAAACACAAAGCAAAGGCTGCTCCCCATGCTTGCTGCCAAAGGTTAGAACAACCCAGCAGAGGAGGCAGGTACTCATTCCTCACTATGTTTTAATAGGAAAGAGAAGGAAAATTTATAGCCAGGAGTGAGAAAATTACGGTGATCCAGAAATTCAGAGCTAAAGTAAAAAAAAAAAAAAAAAAAAAAAAAAAAATTGTGATGAAAATGAATATTGTCAAGGACTTTGAAAAACGTTTAGAGCTGTGGTCTGGGATCTGCACATGCAGTAATTGCAAACAGTGTTCGATTTAGCAGAGGTTTGTTAATTAGGTTCTAAGACAACCATCATGGCTGATGCTAATGAGAGGGCCCGTATCCCTCCACCAAGAAGCCCTCCTGGTTCACAAACAGCGTCCATCCCACGTGGGGCTGCTGGGACTCTGCAGATGGTACAACGCCTTCCAATTTTTTTTTTCCTGGATTCAGAAAAAGGAACAAAATGGTGATTTCGTATGCGCTGGCACACACAGTGATGAGTTCTACCAACCTGTCTCCAAGAGGCAGGTTTTTTAAGACTCATGCATTCATAATGCGTCGCCCTGCGTCTGCCCTGTGACATATCCCTGCTTTACATTCCCTTTGTGCCAAACGCACCGGTTCCCACTCAGGGACTGACTCATAATTCTTTATAACTGCCTTTCAGATGTTTTTGGCATCTACTTTTGCCCGCATATCTCCTCTTCTTCTGTCTTTGGGGATATGATCGATTCCTTCCTCAGTCAGACCCTTCAGGACAGCCAGGAAACCTCAGGACGAGCTGTGCTCATGGTGTAAGGGCACAGCACAGTGCAAATGAAGACCTACTTGAACACAATTAAATCTACACGGCAAGCAGGTATTTAGATGAGCCTAGATTTGCTGGCAGTTTATCTCAACCTGTGAGCTGTATCATTGTTTCTTTCATCTATTTTTAGAGAAACATCTCCTTTGGTTTGTAGACATCCTGGGATCCTGCAGTCAGGAAAGGCAGGGAGAGAGCTGATATGATATTTCTCTGAGCTTTTGGACTGCCTTGCGGTCCCCAAGCAAGAACACAGTGGATTTCATGTAAATATTTAAAGGAGAAGTCTGACCCACCCTGTGCAATGCTGTGCTGTAAAGACAAAGATTGGCAGCAATCTTCAAATATTTAGATATGTCAACTCTAAAAATGCAGCTAAAATGCTTGCTCCCATCCTGGAGGCACTATTCTTTTTTTTTAATTGCCATGTGCCAGTTTAATGACATACGACACTGAGGTGTGTTTCTGAGAGATCCTGGCTAACTTTATCAGTGCAAACTTTGGATAAAAGCATGCCAGGATGGGCTCAGGAATGACAAGGGGCTATCAGCAGGGGGCGGGGTGTTTCTAACGTGTACTAATTTATCTTCTCTTGTGCTGACATTGTTCTATAGTTTGCTGTGTAGTGGCAAAGACATAACCCCTATTCTGTCCATGGTGGATAATGATATTAAGTATTACTGGCTGGAATAATCTCTCTGAACTGATTGATCTGCATGGTGTTTGTTTGTTTTTACACTGCAGCAATAGGAAGGCAGCTGCCCACGTGTTTTCACAGGGATGGCATCACTCACCGGGTGTGCAGCGAGGTGCAAGACACCGGGAGAAAATGGGGCGGATATTTCTTCCTCATCTCCTTGGGCCCATGCTGCAGTACTGATGGGTAAACACTGCCTGTGAGCCTGTCTTGTTTTTTATTCAAGTCAGTGAGAAATTAATGCTTTTTAACTCAAGCTTGGAGTATTGCTTTGCATTTCCTGTGCTGTCCTGCACCTCCTGTCCTCCTTTTCCAGTGTCTTTCCCATACCTACCATGGGCTCCGTAGGAGAAGGAAGTCCTTTGCCTCATCGCAGCCACTAAGCATCACAGCTTGGCTTCTAATGTTGGTATGAGTGCATTTTACTTTACCCAATCTCATTTTTGTTAGGGCTTTGGTTTCTCTAGATTCTGTACCCAAAATAGACACCAGTATGGGTTTAAAGGAACAGGAAACAGAATGGCTGGCTGGTGAAATGGGATGTCCTGGCCAACTTTACCTTACACACAGTCCCATTGAATCATATAAGAGAAGTGAAGCTCACACTGCTATTTGCATTGGTGCTGCAGGGGAACAGCAGGCAATGTGGATGGTTCCAGGCTGGCACTGATCAGCACTCAGGGAACACTCACAGCACAAAATCCATCTGGAGCCACGCATATTCTTACAGGTTACCACAAGTTTGTATTGATTAGGGCGACGGAGTCATTTTGTTTTGTGCTGAACCACCCGGCATCTAGAATTGAGACCTGCCAGGCACTGAGTGAGTTAGCAGAGCAAATTGGAAAGAGCAGGGCTGTAAATTGCAAGGGAATTCACTTTGTGGTTAACATTTGTGCATGCTGTGAGAAGCAGGGCTGTACATAAACCGCCCTTCCATGCAGTCAGTTTGCTGACAAAGTACCCTGCTGAACCCTCGCACCTTACTCAGTATTTCTTAAAGTAGACATAGTTGAGGAGGCATGGGAAGACGTACGTTCTCACCTTAAGTGATGCACTGACAGGAGACTTCATGGAATTAATAAGGAGCGTATAGATGAGCCTGTAGCAGCCTTAACGTATTCAGTATATACTGATAAACTGTAAAATGTCTGTAATTGAAAAAGGACCTACTTGATGTGTGTAGCACTATTTCTCTTCTCCAGTACGTATTCTGAAAAGTCAGTAGAATATTTATTCATAAGTACAAATCCATAAATTGCTAGAAAACTAGGTCAATACATTCACGCAGGAAACTAGTCAACCCACACACAGCAAGTTCACCTCGTGCCAGTCACAAATCTGTGCAGCTGGTAACTGAGCAGCATCTCTGAGCTGCCAGGCACCACGGGAACCCAGGTCTCTTCAGGAGCCGCAGATATCTTTGTGCACTTCAGCACTGAAAAACCACGCTGTGCTTGGAGGACTCAGGTCTCTGCCTGAGTTATCTTCCCTTCCAGTGCTCCACAGTTTTCTGTGCTTGTCACCTAGTCAGCTTCTAACAGTCTGCTTCTCCTTTATGCTTAAATGAAGGTGGTGGTTGCAGAGATCTGAAGGTTTCAAAAGGCAATGTCCAGAGTGTTCTTATTTCTTATGACTTTCCTTGGTCTTTGGAATCTAGAAAAACTAGGAAGAAAAGAGCACTCACTGAAAAATTTGATGTCCAAAGGGAACCTATCCAGTACCTGAACCGATGCTGATATGGGTTGTTCTGATGGTTATTAAAAACAGATATGAGAAATGATAAGCGTATATTGCAAAGATAAAGCAAGATGGTATTCAGTGCTGTTAATTGAGGTGTTCAGCAAAACGGCCAGATTTCACAAAAATCCTGCTTGATATCAAGCCAAGGACCAATAAAAAAGCATTGCAGTGTCATTACATTTACAGTACAGATGGAATTCAAAGCCAAAGGAAGGAACATGTTACCAGTTCTCGTGCAGAAGAATATCAAATGTAGTAGTTATTATTTCAGGAATTATTTAGATCCCTGGAAAACCTTATTACCCCAGATTACTCTTCTTTAAATGACAGATTTCACTGTGACCAATGGAGTTGTGCCACACTTCAGTGCAAGAGCAACTGTCCCTTTGCCTGGAGGGATCCATAGGGAATTCCACTGCTCTGCTGTCCCCAGAGCAGCATTTGCTCTCATATCGCATGCAGGTGGGCATTGGACCTCTCCTATGGGTTTAGAATTTGAGGCAGGCTTGGAGGTAGCTCTGAAAAATGTGAGATTGTATGGGAACTGCTGAATCACGGCCTGAACCTCTGATTGATCACCTGGGGCGAGCAGTGAGTCAGCCATGGGA
>JAOWBP010004220.1:17406001-17418855 GCA_028571105.1 Tragopan temminckii | reverse complement strand
GACTGCCAGTGGGGAAGGATCTCTTCTGGAGATCTTCTCTTTGGGAGGTTCCTAGCGAGCCCAGGATACGGGTGAGCGCTTTATCTTTCTTTGCTCTGGTTTAATAACTTAGCCGAGCTCTTTGGTATCTATAATATCTATATATCCATTGATTGTACAGAGAAGTAAAGGAAATGTTTGGAGCAACGCTTAACAACTTTTCTGCATCTCAATTCTAAAAGAATTCAAATGGAGTGATATATTTTCACTTGCAAATGTTTCACACTTTTTATTTTTCTTTTATACTTATTTTAAGCTTGTAGCACTGCAAAACTATGTTTTTATTTTTTTTTTCCTGTGTCCTTGGGAAAACGAGATAGCAACATCTCAGGAATTTGTACTGAGCAGTAATTCCCCTGGAACAGAGCTCTCTTATTTGTCTGAAGAAAAAAAATAATAATCTTAAAGATGTTAATAGTTTTAATTTCCAGTTGTGTAAGAGCTGATGCTTTTGGAAAGGTGTGCTCTTTAAATCTGTAGAGAACGTAGATGTCCTTTGGGAGAGCGCTGTGGGAGCTCCGTGTTTGCTAGAGAAGCAGAACATTGGTGCTGTGAGGCTGTTTTATGTTAGCTGCTGGTGTTGAAATAGAGTATTCTGTGGAAGAGCAATCGGAGAAGAAAAAGAACTGTTGAACCAAAAAGTCTGCAATGCAATGCAGTGCAGGGCTCTGTTATGCTAAGAAGGGCAGGAGAATGTTTAAGGACAGCTAGAAGGCAATAGGAGACAACAGTGGGAGACATTCGCATAAACAATCAACCTGCTGAGCACTAGGATTAAGAGACCAGTGAGAGAGAGGTGCAAAGTGAAATGACAGGGAAAAAAATAAACAGGATTGTAATAAAATGGTGGGAGAATTTGGCCCTCATTGTGCGCAGATGGGATTCGCATCCCTCATGTCAGCCTCACCAGCACCAGGGCTGTCCCAGCTCCCAAGGAGCTTCTGCTCCCACCAAGGGCTGTGCCAGACTGGGGTGGAGAGCGTGTCACAGTGATGGTGACCTACACATAAATGCCAAGTGGGGAGGAATTGTGAAGGAAGTGGTCATTTTGTTCTAAACACCAGCTGGTCGCTGTCTGTCACGGAGGAGGAGGATAAAAAGCTGCTGAGGAAACAGGATTGTTTCCTGGTGTGATGTGATGGGGGAACTTGATCATCTCATGAAAACAGAAATGGCTTTGCAAAAATTCTGCTTTAAAAAAAAAATCCAAAATCCAGACAATTTAGTTACATGGAGCTGCGATAGAATGTGGAAGTCCTTTGAGGCACTGCACAGTCAGTGCAGCACCTCTGCCTTGAGCCAGTCCACATTGTATTCACACAAAGTGCTGTGAGCAGTGGCAGGGCAGCTCCTACACTGGAATGCCACTCCATTGTCTTCTGTTCATTCGTTCTTGTTTTGTATTTTTCTCTGATTACACTTCACTCCTGGCAGCAATCCACTAAGAATGAACCACATCCTTTCCCCACCAGCCTTCACTTCTCACCATGGCAGCTGCCCCTGCCCACTGGGTGGGCCTGTTGCCTCCTCCTCCTCTTCTTCCCCTGCTGCTCTTCATCATCTTTTGCCCAGGAAATCCTCACAGCTGCCAGGCTCTTTCTGCAGTGATGCTTTAGTTAGGGAAATGAAATTGCTGTTCCAGTGTCCTGTGATGGATGTAAGCTGGTCACCATATTTAACCTCAGATAACATTTAAGTACATAACAGCAAGCCAAGCTGGGCTAAACCTCTCATGATGGGTTGAGAGCAAGCTCATTTACCAAAGTACTTTGGTAGGAATTAAAATAAAATTCCCATTTTCCGTGGTTACATTCTGATTCTGGTTGTCATTAACTTACTCGAAAAAACATTTGGTATTTCAAACTTTAGTAAATCATTCTGTCTTGCAATTAACTTTCATACTCCAGACAACAGAATGGGATTAATTTCATTCAACTCTGTTGTTTAATAAGCGTCTAAACAATTCTTTATTTCTGAGCCACAAAGAAATGTGCAGTTATATTATATTGTACATGTGATAATGGGCAAAAGGAAAATTACTAAGGAGAAATTCATCTCGGTTCCTTGTTTTATCAGCTCTGGAGAAGAGATATTGTGAGAGAGATGGGCATGGCCAAGGTAGTGCCCCAGGGGCACGTGGAACTGTGTGTGAGGAGGCCTTGCATTCCCATACCCAACCTCAGGGGTTCTGGCTGCCTGAAAAGGGCACTGCTAGGTCAGTTCAGAGCATGGCAGCCCTGGGGGTGTAGACAGATATGGAGAGGGCAGCAGACCCAAACAGAGGTTTTCTCTATTGCTTCTTTCTCATTAAAACTGGCAGTTTTGCAAGGTGGTCAGAGAATGCCCAACTTTGTCTGTTGTGACAAGGAAAAAAAGTTGATCCCATCAGTACTTTGCAAATTGCAGATGCTGTCCAATGCATGGCGTGTGGCCCAGCTGTGGAGGTGGAGGATTGCTGTCATTGCCCACATTCAGGGGAGTTAGGTAGAGCACACTGTGAAAAACCTTGTGTCCATCTTATGTCCGAGAACAGAAATGTGTATGTGTTTGCAAAATAAGCAACTCCAGTAATGCCTGAACTGTGGGAAAACATTTACAGAAGTTGAATGCAAGCAGGCAGCGTTAGGAAAAAACAACAAAAAAAACAACAGGGAATTTATTTAGTGGTAAATAATGACTTTACACTCTGCTGCTTTTCTCAAATGTGTTTGCAGATCAATTAAAAGCTATGTTTAATCTCTGTTCCATTTGCAATCTGATACGCGTTGTGCCATGCCGTGAGGAGGAGCGCAGCTGATGGCTCCCCCTGGGCAGGGCCTCCTCCTCTGGGCTGCTCCACTGAGGGGTTCTGCAGAGCAGCCCATGCGTGGGGTGAACTGCTGTCATGTGTTTGTGTGTGCTTAGCTGGCATGCCAGCATTTGAAACTGCAGGAAAACTTCCCTGAATTAGTAATGACTTTTTTATTTTGAAGAGACTCGTGCTCAGGCAGCATTTTAAAAAATGAATCATGATTTTAGGTGATTTCTTTCTGCTTGAATGCTCAGAACTGTCTGAAAATTGTCGGTTAAAGCTGCTTCAATTTCTGCCTCTAATGGAGGTGCTCGCACTCCCTAAACTGGCAAATGCTGGCTGTAGAATGAGACACATTCTCCCGATTATATTCCATGTTTTCATTTACTTGGATACACAAAAAGTAAACCGGCAATGAAGAGCACGGTTAGAGCAGAAATAACCACGTGGGAACAGAAAAATAACGGGGCCAGACCCACACCTGGCCCTCTGCGTCCGCAGTGCTGAGGCTCCACTGGTCCCAACCCCTTCCCCTGAGCTCAGCCTGGGATGCATGGCTGGGAGCTGGCAGTGCAGCCCAGCACAGCTCTGCCACCAGGTGCCGTGGGAGTTGTCCTTTTTATCCTTTTCACTTTATTGCATCAGAAGGATGTAAGCCAGAACTTGATATTTTAATGTTTGGCCCAATACTAATCAGGGAGACATAGCAGCTGTACTTGGTAGTGTTAAAGATACAAGCCATCTCTAACAGTCCGGTATTAATGTGGTCAGATTGATTGAAAACGTTTTGCTCTTAAGAAATTCGCAATTCATTTGCAGTCATTAAAATAATTAGGTGCTGTGCTCTGAGTGCTCAGCTAAGGGCATCACTGCTGCCCTGCTGAGCCCAGTGTGCCAGACCCCAAGACCCCACTGCAGGGAGCAAGCAACCCCAGTGGTGCTGAACCATCCCAGGGACTGATGGCGCTCAGTGCTTGAGGAGGAGCTTGATGCTTAAATGGCTTCAGAAGCTGGGCTCCAGCCCTGCAAAAAAAACAAAACAAACAAAACCAAAACAAAACACATAATGTGCCCCTGCATTCCTATTTGTTTTAACGAGTCAGCTTTTATTATAAAGATATTTCTGTAAATAAGTGATTATAGGATTGAGACAAAAGCAATCAATAAGGATTAGATGCAAGTCAGTTTTACTGGAAGAAAGGGGGAGAAAAAGAAGTCTTTTCTTTGCAGGATCCCACTATGCATCACCTTCACAATGTAAAGAGGTCTTTTGAAAATGTGAGTTAACCTACTGAGCCTCCTTTATGCTGCTCAAGTGATGTAAAGGGTGTCAGTTTGAATGAGCTCTGTAATTGCACTTCTTTCTACAGTGGTGGTTTGTTTTGTTGGTTTTTTTTTTTTTTTTTTTCAACTAGTTCTTTCTTAATCTAAAAATCTTTTATCTGTTTTGAAAAAGCAAAGAGATGTCCCTGCAATTCTGATGCTGGATAGCAATACCATGAGAGCTATATCATTTGGAACATTCAGATGTTGGCTCAAGAGAATTGCTGAGGGCATGCAAAGCTTTTCTCTCTATGTCAGCAGTTTGTGTGTGGGTGAGGTTTATAGAGGCAGAAGGGGCTGGGTGCTTTTGGGGGAGGTGGCAATAGGGTGAGGGCAGTCCTGCAACCCACTCCTCACCCATGAACTCTGTGGTGCCAAACAGGTCACAACAAAGCTCACAACAGGAGCTTTTGTTGACGACATCACAACAAATAAGTGTGCACCATGATGACTCTGCCTCCCTTTGTCTCTCACTCTGCTGCAGGGCTGGGGAACAACTTCACCTGTGTTCATCGTGTCCAACACATTCTGCTGAATCAAAACCAAATGGTGAACTGAGGGGAGAACCTCTGTTTGGTAAGTGACAGTGCAGGACCTGAAATGATGGTGTCCGTGGCTGGAGCCCGTAAACACTGCTGTGAGACCAAACATAGTGAAAACAAATGGCCCTTGCAGATAACTTTCACTTCGGTAAGCCAGGAATGTGAAACAAAACAGATCTCCATAATAATCCATTCACTTTAATGGGGTCTGAAAAGTTAAGATGTTTGTGTACGTTTTCTTTCACTGTTCCCTCCATTATTCAACCTTCATAGGTGTCCTTTACTGTAGTGTTAGAAAAGCAGCTTGTTAATTTGTTAGTGAAGCAATAACAATGGTTATCAAAGTACTGCACCGCAAGGAGGGAATTTTCAGAGCAGCTGTAGTGAAATGACTATGAACAGGGCCAACGCTTTCACTGAATAAATTTATATCCAATTAATTACACAGAGTACTTAAAAGGCAAAAGTTGTGGGATAATATACATTAGAAGATGTATCTATTTCCAAAATCCTTACAATCATAGTTAAATATTGGGAGTTATTACCCACCTTTAACACGGTTCCCATCAGCAGCACAGTAAGCCTTAGAGCTGACACTTCAGATAAGTACATGATCTAGTTCAGCCCTAAAACCCTTAACAGAAAATACATCAGGACTTACTGTAAAATTTCATGGAGGATTAGAGAAAATATTAAGTCAATAGTTCTTTAGTTATTAGGGGCTTTTAAGGTAATCAATACTTTCTAGCCATATTAGTGCCTGAAATGATAAAAGATGACATGAATATCCAGCTCCTTCTTTTTTGCTATGCTTCTGTATTTCCTTTCCTTAGCCAGTCCTCCTAGAATCAGTAGCGATACAAAGAATGTGATTATTTTAAAAATGCGATCAATATTGATTCTTTTATTACTGCCAGTTTCAAGAGGAACTTCATTTCAGGAGCTTGATTTCGTTCGTACAAAAGAACTACCAACCACACTAAAACTTTGGCATACCCCTTGGCTGTGGAGACATTCATGTTTAGCAGTGTGCTAATGCAGCAAAAATGGTTTTAAGAAAATGGTAAATAGGATTAATTCTAAGAATTCTTTAGTTACTTGCTATGTTATGCCCTGAAAGTAGTATATAGATATTAATTTAATTTATATAATTCAGTTCTAAACCTATTTGCATGCAGTTATTTAATAATTGTTTCATCAATTGAATGGATTCTTTCCTTTGATTCTATTAAAGAAAAAATGAGGCAGTCACCCAATGCGCAGTCTTTAGGCTCAATCTTTGTTACTCAGGCAGGAATACAGCCAGTCATACAACATTTCAGATTTTTTCCAGGCAGTGTTATTGAGCGTTCTTTCTTCTATTTCCCACTAATCGTCTGCTGGCTTTCTTCTGCATTTCTCATGTAGGAATTTAAGAGTTCTGTTGATATGGATTTTCACTGCTGCACACCCAGGATCCTGGTTTCCCTGGCTGCTCCCAGCTAGATGCCACCTGCAAACACGGCAAGAATGCCTTCTCCAGGTTATCGCTGCTGCCCACGACAAAGTTGTGAATGCAAAGGAAGGCTTGCCTCACAGCTTCAAAGAACAGAACTTCATCAAAGCGTGGTCATAATTTAACGTCTCTGCTGAACGGTATTCTTTACTTCTTTTGTAATTAATAAATCACAAACGTTGCCATCTAATCTAGTCGAGAGTGACTGTGAGATCTGTGGTAGTCACTGTGTATATGCTGTGGACCATGGGTGTCAGGGATAACTAACAGCAGGTCTGTTTAATGTAGCAGCTTCCTCGTTTGACTGTGACATTTGGAAACTCTTGTAGCTACTGAAAGGCAGGACTTATTTGCATGCAGTGATTGCTCAGCTTCCAAGTGAGTGCCAATGAATGCCAAATGTATACACTTAACTGATTACAGAAAGCAGAACTGCATTATTTTGGCTTGATTTAAATAGTATTGAGCTACAATTTTAATCTTGTTTCCAACTCCCTTTATGTTCTGAGTGATGTAGGGAACTAGACTACTGCAGCAGTCACCAGATGAATTTCCCTTAGGAAATTAGCCTCCTGATGCAGTGCTGTTCCATGGAACAAATGTTCCTTTCTGACCAGCACTAAGATAGCTGGAAGGAAGAAGGTCCCTTCTTAACCATCACCAGGTTTGAAAATGAAAGGAGCTGCTTCCTAGAAATATCCTTCAATCCACTCCTTTTGGAAGCCATCTTGAGAACTGTTGCAAAACTGTCCCCCAAAATAAAGTGGTCTGAAAGAGCAAGAGAGCAGATAGATCCAGCAGTCCTAGCACAAAGCACTTGAATGAAAGTGATGCAGGCTGCAGAGCACTTGGAGAGACTTCTCTTGATGGAAACCTACGACTCACCATCAGCTTTCTAAACCTACGTTCCTGGCTGCCACCATTAAAACCCTGCTGTGTCTGTAGACTAATTATGCAGAAAGTAGCTTTTCCTGATAAAGGGTAAGGCTCGCTGAAGTGTAATGGGGAAGGCATCTCCACTGCAGTATCGATTCTTGCTGCTCTCGCTGTCGGGGCTGGTCTGAGCTGAATGCAATTAGATGTGATCCCTGCACTCGGGGGAGAAACAGGGCTTCTCGTTTTGTAACTATGCCTTCTGCAAGTCCTAATAAATAGGACATTAAAGGAGAATTATTCCATTCTGTGTTTTATAAAAGGACTAGTCTTCTCCCATTTGATTACTGGGCCTTAACGATAAAGTCGGTGAAAACGTTTACAGTCAGGCCTCTTTTTATTTCAATCCTTTCTTATCCAAAAACAAAACCTTACAAAGAAAACACAGGAAATTTTGCATTAAGCTGACCTTGCCCCATACATCATTTGTACAGCTTTCTCACCATGTTTCCAAGAGGCCATTTAGCTTAATGCTCTGTTCCACATCTCATTTCATTATTCTACAGGTGCTCTAGGGATGATTTTCAAAAGAACAAAGGGATGACATTTCCTGGCTTGGAAAATGAATTCAGTGTTTGTTTAGGAGTCTCCCTCCTTTTGTGCCTTAGATTTACTTTCGGTAATAAGGAATGGGTGGTAAGATACTTTAACCAAAATATAGAACATTGCAAATGGAAGCATTAATACGATTTTCTAGCCCACTTCAATTGTCCAAAGCCATTGGGAAATTCTTCATCTGTTTGCACTTGTAGTAAAAGGTTAACTGACTGACTGCATTTTTAGAAATTTGGTCAAAGACAAAATGAATTGGCCTCCATTCGATTTTGTTTAACTTTATGCCAATAAAAACAACAGGTACAAAATACATTACTTGTAAAGCATTCTTAAGTATCTTAAAGAACAAAACAAAACAAATACGTGCCTAGCTGTATGATACTTATTTAGATGGCACGTATTTTAAGAGCTTACAGTATTCAGTTTACATGAGAAAGAATGAATGAAAGGGGAAAAACAGGAGTGACATCTTCAACTGTTTATGCTCAGGGAGTTTGTGCCTTACCAAATGTGAAACAGGGAGCATAAAACTGTTCAAAAATGCGGTATAAAATCAGTGACAACTTTTGAAGTGCTATTAACATTTTAAAACTTAAAATTGTTTGAAACGTGGTAGAAAATGAACTGTTTGTGAACAGCGAATGAAATACACTGCTGAAAATCTACTTAAGTACTGAACCATTGAAGGAAATTAATCCTAAGTGGGGCTTCAGGAGTAGAATTTCTACTTTGATGAATTTTTCATGCTTGATGGATAGTGATATTCATCTAATAATGTTGATAACCTTACTATTTGCAGGTAATTATCCCCATAAATGAGCTGTGATGGTTTGAAAACATCTGTTTCCTTTTGGAATCAGTGTACATCTGCCCTTAAACAAGGTGAAAGTGTAGCGTGATAACTCTGAGAACTGAATTACTGGTTTTTTACTTATTTATTTTTTCTGTAATGCTGCATTCCCTGCAATTAGCTAACAGCTTCCAATATGATTACTGCATTTTTATGTATCAGTGTGTATATTATTAGAATGTTTGCTTCCTTAATCTCTCTGCTTTATCTGATATTTTAGGCATTAAACAAATCATAGGGTTGATACGTACAATGTTTTCAAAATAATTCTTTTGTTATTTTGCTGGTGAATTCTGTTTGACAGATAATTCCTCTTAATGAGCTATGTGGGGCTGTGCACACCCACCCGCCTGCTCCTTCACACCTCCTGAACCTCCACCGGCACAAATCTGTGCATGCAATGGGCAAACACAATAGAACTCTTCCAAAGCTGTGACTGAGAATTACTTTGATGCCAGCTGAATATTCAGCCAGCGCTCTGAAACTAGTGGTAATCAAGTGCCTACAACATCGTGCGATGAGTAAGAATTTCCATTTTCCAGGAGGTGTATTTTCCTCCCATTCCCAGCAGAGGCATTCACTGTTGCTTTATTGGAAACCCTTCACTGCTGGTAGTTCAGTGCTCCACTCGGAGCCGCTCACAGGTAGTGGAATCCTCTTAGTGTGATGGATATGCTAGTAAATGGAAAAATGCTGCTCTGTAAGTTGTTTTGAACATGAGAGAGGTTATCTGACAGAGCTCTCTTTAACCATACAGTTGGCAGTGAGATCAATTTTTTTTCTTCCTCCAACAGAGAGGAAAGTGGCAGCTGGAAGGATTTTAAATGAAAACATCTCTCTGAGGCTATAGCTGCTCTCCAGGAGGACAAGTCACAGGTTCCCATCCTGGGTAGCAGCAAGAGCAAGGCTGGGATTGTCCTCAATCTGCACAGCTGAAGCTGGTGTGTGACATGAAGGCACCAGGGTAATATTGACTATAGACTTGTGTGTCTCAGTTGAGCTGGGGTGCTCAAAATGTTGTAAGGCTAAACTCTGATTTTCCATCTTTCATGTCTCCTGTATTTTTCAAAGTGGCTGAAAAGCAGTTAGAGGGTTTCCTGAGATTTCTTTCAGTGTGTATGTTCTGAAGCATCGCACTAGGAGATGGCAAAGATCAAGTCAAGGCAGGTAGAAAGTACCTCTAGTCTTGCTGTGATGCCTGACATACCATTAACTATGGGATCAAGGCTGTCCTAACCAATGTGGAGGTCAAGGACAATGGCATTGTGAGACCTGCAAAATTCTATGAGCATCTCTAGAGTACCAATTCCTCTGTGACCCTGGGCAGAAATTCATCAGAGGTGATCTTTAATGTCCATTACATTGTAGTTTTTAAAGTGTGTACTTTACCTACCATCTCTGCAGTGATTGAAGTGATGCTATACTCTGTAGTACCATTAAAAAAATTCAAGGGGTTAAGCTAACAATATGACTTTCAGTCCAAGTGATGAAGGGAAATCTATGTAAGCAGTCTGCAAAGAATGGGTACTCCATTAAATTTCACTATGTTGTCATGAAAGCTCTACAGAAACCTCTGTTCAGAAAGGGCTAGCTAGATCTTCAGCAGTACTGTCTAGAACTCTATATGCAGCCATCATTTTGCTAAGATGGGTGCTGCCAGATCTGATAAGAACAATGGAGAAGGAAAAAGAACTGTTACAGCTACTAGGATTCACTGTAGTCGCCATTGTCTACACTAGGTAAGGCAAAGGAAATTCCAAATTTTTTAATGCAAAAAAAAAAAAAAAAAAGAATATATATATATTAAAGGAAAGATTAGACTCTGAGCTCTGATAAATTCTGTTAGAATTTTGTATCAGTGTGGGGCACATCAGCTCATTGCTAACCTCTGTCTTGAGTGTTTCATGGCAAAGAGTGTTTCACGCTGGGCCAAGAGCAGTGAGAACTGCAGTGGTCTCCAGCTTTATCTGGAAGAGTAGCAGTCACACAGGAATGGGTCTCGGCCCCTTTTCTCAAAAAGGTTCACTTATCTCTAAGCTGTCTGGAAGCTCTGGGTTAACATAGAGGCAATACTCCTAAGTGACACAGGGTCGTCTTGACTTGGTATACCCTTCCAGCTAGCGTTACCTAAAAGGGAGTTCTCACTTTCTATTCTCTTTATTGAACAAAATTTCTGTTTATAGTCACATTTTCGCTATGGCTCATGCTGCATGCTGTCTGACACTTGCACTGAATATGGGTTTTGCACATGTGCCAAATAGTTTGTTACTTGGCAAGAGTTCACTGGCAAGAGAATTTGCTTCTACGCATAGTAATAGGCAAGTTTGGCTAATAGGCTCTTTGTCTGAAAGCCTTCTGCATATTCAGAGCTGCTCATTTGTCACGCTAGCCTGACCTAGGCAACAAATACTAAAAAAGAGTCATAAATACGCCCTGTTCTTTCCAGAATGCCAACTGAAGTAAGCATTAGCTGTTTTGTGATGAACTTGTCATCTGTTCCACTTTAGCTCCACAAGCGTTGTCCAATAATGCTTATTTCTAGAATAGTCTTCCTAACCATCACTGAATTTTTGCTTTTGGAAGTGCCTCATTCTGTTCTCTGTGTTCTTGTGGAGTACATCTAATATTAAAGCAGACAGCTCTGATGCTGCATAGCTTTGAGATGGTGAAGTTCGTACCCCAGTACTTATGAAGCTGACAGCCCAAGGTCTGTCCTGGTTTTACAGTTAATGGAAGGGAATGTTCCCTGTTTGGTGGGCATTGTCTGTACCACCAGATCTTTCTGTTGCAAGTGCTCCATGCATGGGTGGCAGGCATCTGGCATGTCCTGCCAGTGTGTTACCAGTTCTACCAGTAGCTTGTGCTCACTGATCTATAAAGCCAAGAACCTCATTGGGCATTTGGAGATGGCAAGTGTCCTTCATGTTGAGACTGCCTGATTGTTGATATCAAGATGACTTCATGTATTTTTTGCAACTAGCTTTTTATATGTAAGTTACAGTATTTGTCCTGCAACTGCTTTCTTATTTTCAATATTTAATAATAGTTATCCAGAGGTTGAGAGTCACTTTTTATTTTGAAGTACTTATATATATTACTTAATTCTGCCTAGAGCTAGAGTGTATAACAAGCCAATTAATTGGCAGAATAGAAATCAATAGCATACATATGAAAGACTTTTCCTTTTTTAATTAGACTATACAGACTACTTTATAAACAGAAGTAGTCAAACAGCATGCTGCAGAAACAGACAAAAGCCTATTCTAAATGGATTAGGTCAGAGATCAAACTTTTCTATTGTTCGCTGTGAATCCCTTAAAAATAGAAAGCCCAAAGCTAACAGTGCAGCACAGTTGATGGTCTCCCAAGTAACAGAATCAGCAAAAGTGAATGTTACAGCACCATCTAGTGCTTCTTGTTCCAGCAATACAGTAAATTATTTTTCTCCTTAATTCGGGTATGTAGGTGGAGAAGAGGGAATGCATTGGATGCTTCTATATCCTGACAACTTATTTTCTCTCAGCTTGTGCCGAGATAGGAGGGAGCTGAGGGATGGAAATGCGGTTTGCCATTTTACATGGCCGGAGATGTTGCCAGTACAGCTGCTGTGAGTTCCTCCTATTTATCCTCTTAACATTGTTAGTTTTTCCTCCTGAGAACAGTTGGGATGAGGACACAGGAGTCCACACGCTGAAAAAAGGGAGACAAGCACCACAATTAATTAGCAAAGTGACCAAAGCGAGTATTTTGTGGGAGCAGAGAGAGATTTTTGGTGGAGCATATGTTCCCTGTGTGTGTGTGAACAACTGACAAGTGGGAGGGTGGCTTTTGTCTGCAAACACCTTTTGCTGAGAACTCCACTCGTATTGAATGCATTTACCTCAGGTCACCAGCACCCAAGCCTTTGCTTTCTTCATCCTGAGTATGACCCTCAGCAATATCAAATGAAATTCCAATTTTTGCTATATTATAATTATTATAACGTCCCTTGCTTTGCTGTCCTTTTTTTTTCTTTTTTTTTTTCCCCCGTGTTTTTGTCTTATAAAACAAAGAAAGGTGATTAGTGTCCTCTGACTCCAAAGTACCATGAAGTTAGTCAACAGCAGTTTTGCACATAGCCACTATTGCCAGCCATTGATTGCTAGGTACAAATAAAACAATATGAACTTGGGCAGTAAACCCTACAAAGACTGGTAGCATGGCACGTAAAAATTGTGTCTAATCTATGTTCTTACAAACAGCACTCCTGTAACAAAATGAAAATTTATGACAGCTGACTGCATGTGCCTTCAATAAACAGCCGCTAAAAATAGAAAAAAAGCCCTT
>JAOWBP010004220.1:17384294-17403974 GCA_028571105.1 Tragopan temminckii | reverse complement strand
GGGCCGTGTGCGCCTGCCGTGGTGGCTGCGGGCTGTCAGCGCAGGCCTCGCCCGCCTCTGGCTGCCTCGTGTCGGCAGCGGGGCCGTGCGGAGGTTTCGTCGCCGAACGGCGATTCGTTGACTGAGGGCGTAACGGTGCAGCGGGTGGAGGCGCTGAGGAGCTGCGTGTGTGCAGCTGGTCGGATGAAACGCGCCCGAGAAGGTGCAGGTCCTGCCGAAGTTAGCAGATGCGGATAATCTGCTGGTCGGATTGGGGCCGCCCCGAAACCCAGTGAAATTGGAAGTTGTTTGCTGGTTTAGAGAGGCTCCGCTCAGGCTCGGTGCTCTGTCGTGGCAGCGGGGAGCAGGGAAGCAGGGGGTGCAGGCAGCAGTGCTGGGTTGCGCGGTGCCCTTTGCAGAGCAGTTTGCACGGCAGCCTGCTTTGTCTGCCCACAGGCAGCAGCAGAATTCCTCGTGTAGGTGCCTGTTGCATAATAAGGTGCATTTTTTTAAAAATTTATTTAGAACGTAGTGCCTCCAAACTGATATGAGCTCATGTTTTTGGCTCTGGAAGCAACTCCTGCTAAACTGGAGAAAAAAATGTATATATTATTTCAAAAGAAGCGTGTACCTAGTGGTGAGTCAGTCTTGCCAGTAACCACTGTAATTTGCTGTGGAAGGAAATAGTAGGAGAATGTTACGCCTGTATATTTCAAATAATGTAAAAATACCAGCCTTAGTATTTCCTGCCCTGTTTCTGTTTGTTAAATGAGGTTTGTATTTGCTCGGTTCTGCACAGAGATGTTGGCAGTGGGTCAGGATGAGCATCCAAGAGTGCCCAGCCTGCACTGAGGGAAGTGAGAGTGTGGTCGCACTTGAGCTCTCGCTAATTGTGAAATTAAAAAATCAACTAAAACACAGTTAAGAGTGATGAAGATACAGGTCCTTTTGTCTTCCGTCTCTCAGTCCTGTAGAGCGACCGAGGAGGAGTGTGAGGATGGTGTTTTTTCCACGTTCTCATGGTGCTGCTGCTGCAGTGAAATGAGTCATCATTTCTTCCAGCCTTCCAGATTGTCTCTGCCACCGCACAGCCGTTGGGGTGTGATTTTGGCAAGAGCATGCAAAAGTTTGCGGGGTGCAGTCACTCTCAGATGAACGACTGTTAATTCCTATTGTGTTCAGAAAAGCAAATGAAACTGCCTTTCTCTAGCAGGCTATTAAAAGTGCTAATGATTCATACAACTTAATGAGTGCAAGTAAACCAGAATGCAGTTTTTGATGGAGGTGGCTTCCCTCCCCCCCAGCCCACAGTGCTGCTCCAAAAACTTCTTCCTGCTCTGCCCCTCCATCAGGCTAGAGATTGGTGGCCCTCTTCTACATTTTAAACTTTTTGCAATCACTATTGTTTAGGATTCATAACTGCATATCACAGAATAAATAGATTATGCAGAAATTAATATTTTTTTTTGCAATAATGAAGGAAGTGGTGTCTTATTTCTTTAAGTTAATTAATGAAATGCCAAAGAGAGTCTGTAACCTATTTTCTTGCAGTGCTGGATCTGAGATGAATACAATGCAGGATGGATTTGAAACATCAGTGGGTTGTGCTGTTCCTCCTACAAAGTATGCAGTGCTGTAAAGCATGCAGGTTTTTGGGTTTTCTTTAGTGAGTTAAAACAGAAACATAAACAGCGCTGTTAGGATTGTCCATTACTCAGCAGCTACTGATGTAAGAATCCTGCAGAAGTTGCAAGGTTTATAACATCTGTTTTAGATCTAGGGTGGTGTATAATTATTATAGGTGTTTGAAGTGTAAGGACATAGGATGGAGTAATACAATCACCCATGTGCAGTAATCACATTGTATTGTTTTGGGTGAATATACAGGCCTACGTTATGATTCACAGCATGGACAGTGAAACCAGCATTTTAGAAACAACTCATTTGTTATCTTCATTATGATTTTTTATATTTACTTCTAAACGTGCATATGGATTTTATACAGATAAATGCAAAATAAAACATGCGGGTAATTTAGTTGTGTTCTTGCTTGAAAGCAATTTTGGGATTGATTCCTAGGGCTAGAAATGACATGGAAATAGTAATCTTTAAATACTATTTTGTACCTGAAATTCTCTCCAGAGTCGTCATATTGCCTTCATTTGTAGTTCGGGCCTTTCTGTGTGTGCAGTACTGGCTTCTTTGATCGTGTTTGGTATACACAGAGGAGAGGTTGACAGCAGTGAAATTGTCTAGGAGCATCAGCAAGAGTATTTGCCTGAGTACAGAGCTTCAGGTTGCTTGTAGCTCAGTTGCTTTATGTACTTAGTTGTATTGTTCAGTTTTATACCACGTCAGGTGGTGCATTCAGCCTCCTATAGGAAATTAAGTTGGTTGGCATCCTTGTGTTGCAGACAGAAAGCATTCAGAACTGAAGTAGAAAACAACTTCTGAAGTAAAAATCTGAACCAGCAGAATTTGTGTATTATCAGCTGCCCAAAAAACATGTTCCTGAGCTGTTCAAAAATACATCACCCGCTTCTGAGTCTTTCTGCAGTGCAATGATTTTGCTGTAACAACAAGAAAATTACTTACCAACAGCGAAACTGCTTCCCGGTGAAAGGCAATAGCCTGGGGATATTGAAGGCATTTCTGTGATTCTCTGTATTTTTCTCAGTATTTTCATCTGTGCTGGTTGATGTGTACACAGTATTCTGTATGTGCTTATTAGCAGAGAGTGAGGAAGAGGATGACAATGAAATGGAAGTTGAAGATCAAGATGGTAAAGAAGCCGAAAAGCCAAACATGATTAATTTTGACACCAGTTTGCCAACATCACACATGGTATGTCTTTCTCTATATATCTTCATGAAATATGTTTCAAAGCAGCTTTGATTGTTTTTATGTAATCTTGTCGTAAAAACCTCAACTCTTATTTTATCATGGATCTTACCATGACTTACTGTGTTCAGTATTTAGGTTCTGATATGGAAGAGTTTCATGGGAGAACCCTGCACGATGATGACAGCTGTCAGGTGATTCCAGTGTTGCCCCACGTGATGGTGATGTTGATTCCTGGACAGACGTTACCTCTTCAGCTTTTTCACCCTCAAGAGGTTAGCATGGTGCGGAATTTAATTCAGAAAGACAGAACATTTGCTGTTCTTGCATACAGGTAAAATACACGAGTGAGTTTACTGATGGTACGCAGCATGTGTTTTTAGCACAATTTCTTTGGATAGTAAATCAAAAGCAGATGATTGCATCAGTTCTGTGGTGAAAACTAAGTTGTGGTTTGAAATTGTTAGATGTTCTTCCAGCACACCATGAAAAGTAGCTCTGTGACAGCATCGCATTTAATTAAGAAAAGCAGGAAGTGTCCTTGTTTGAGCACTCTTGTGATTTTGCAGTTTGAATGCATTGCCTCCATTTTACTAACAGCAGTCTTGGTCTGAAATGTAAAAATTTGATCCTTGTTCTGAAACTTTATTGCCATAGAGGTGTATTTGCTTGCTTTGTGTATATGCAAGCACAGATGAAGGTTTGACAGTAGAGGCACGTGAGATGGTAGAGAAGTGGAAAAGGCTCATGTGTGCCAAAAGAAGAGGGAGCATTCCTCCCTCTTACTCGCCATTTACTGTGGTTTAATTATGTAGGAAGTAGGAATAATTATTTTTAGAAAATCAATCTAAAGAAGTTTGGTACTTTCAGAGTCTGCCTTTCAAGTTGGTGAGCCTTGTATTCCTAGATTCTTACCGCTACCTCCTTAAAATAAAACCAAATAGCAATAGAAAAAATCACACCAACATTAGAATTAGCTTTTAAAATGGGGAAAAAATGTTTGCAGCAGTTTGAAGGCATTTTACTTCATTTAGCTTTTTGATTAAGGGTGGGTGGTAAGATTTTACAGACAGTGCAGGTAGATTAACGTGAGATATCTGAGCAATCCTATTTGTAGGGTTGTTAACTTTTAAAATTCTGTTGCTTTTAGTAACGTACGAGAAAGAGAAGCACATTTTGGAACAACAGCAGAAATATATGCCTACAGAGAAGAGCTGGAATATGGAATTGAAACAGTCAAAGTAAAAGCAATAGGAAGACAGAGATTCAAGGTGCTTGAAATACGAACCCAGTCAGACGGGTAAGAAAATAATGCGTTTGATTTTACATACTGCAAATCTTGTTTGACCAAAAGCATTTATCTTTCGTTGCTGCTGCATGTGGCCTTTCAGTCACACAATTAGCTCGTTAGTGTTTTTATACTTAATCAGCAGGTTCTTCAGCTATGTGTTTTAGTTGTAGTAACTTTGCTCTGAGATTCTCTAAGTAACATCAGCCTCTAGTCTGATTTAACACGTGTGTGAAAGTATCTGTCAGAATTATTTTGTTTCTGAAAATTAAGCTGGAAATATCTCTCGCATCCATGTTTCAAACCAAATGTGAAATGAGAGGAGGCTCTCCTCTATCGAGTGTGTGCCTTGTGTTGTCTTGTGGAAAGCCTCCCTGATACCAGCTTCCATACCTCTGAAAACCTGTAACTTGCATTTTCTGAAGTCCTCTCCAGAGGTCTGCACAGGATATGTTCCATTGAACTTCATGTGCAGTTGCAGCTCTGAACTGCTGCAGGCAACGGTCTGACAATACAGCTAATAACAAAATGCCTGCTCTTAATCTATTCTGAGTGATCTTTAACTGCTGAGCTTGAACAACATACAGAAGCATCCAGCTGCATGATTCAGATATGGAGAGGACAGTAACTGATGCCGAGAGGGGTGGTTTTCTTGGGGATGACTGGAGGCTGGTAATAATAATGGAGGAATAAGTCACTTCTCTTGCTCGTTTTTCCTTTTGTAAAACGTAAAAGCACCTTAAAATAATGATATGCATCTTATATTTCAGCATCTCTGATGCATCATACTGTTAAATAAAATTAAATTCCTTCCTTCCAGGCAGTATTCTTGGTAGCTGTGTAACTGTTATCAGACACAGTGGAGTAGGTGACCTGGTTGATGCTAGGATATTAAAGGACGATCAGAGTCTATATCCTATTTCTGCTGATTTTGAACTCTAGCTGAGCACATAAGCTTTTGTGGTTTCAAGATAGCAAACTGCATTTCAGCTAAATTTTCTTTCTGAGAGTTTGGTATGTAATAGCTGACTGTTTGTTTATTACCAAAGGTAATTTGAGGAGACAAAAATCTGAAAATCCAGTGCTGAGATGGTAGAATATTGTACCGTGTAGCTGTTGTCAGTCAGACTTTAATTCCATCTGCCACACTCCAAGAGCTAACCTGTGCTCTAAAACACATAGGCATCCTGTTGTATCTCGTGGAGAAGGAAGTTAACTGGGAAAGGAAAAAAAAAACAGCAAGTAACTTTTGCTGAAAATATTGGATTCTGTAGGGCAACGCAAAAAATATTTGGGAAGCAGCTAATTCTGACTTTCAAAGGCAAATTAAGAATAGATAGAGGGATCTGTAATTCATTGCTTCTACTTTGATTTTAGGTGTACTAAATTTCAGTGTACACCAAAGTCCAGTCAGCACAATGGCTTAACAAGTTAGCCAAGGGTGCGAGTCCCTGTTTTAGAGCAGTATGTGCTTGGTTTGTTAATACGCTGCGTGTTCCCTAAGGTAATTTGATTTATGTTAGTACAACATAAACTCTGATATAATAGATTCCTGCTTAAATTCTGTAGTACCATGCATTGGTAAGCAGTAAAATCCACTTTTGATACTTTTGTGTATGTGTAGATCTTCATGTTTTTTTTTCTTTTATCAGAATCCAACAGGCTAAAGTGCAAATCCTTCCTGAGCGAGTGCTGCCTTCAACAATGGCAGCAGTACAGCTGCAGTCTCTCAGCCGACGTCACATATTTCCTTCTTCAAAACCCACAGCGTGGCAGGATCGAGCTTTCCGTCAGTGGTGGCAGAAGTATCAGAAGGTTGGAAGCAAATTGTTTCTTATTACTGTTTTTAGTGGTATTAAATTCCATCTGTTCGTCTTCAGAGGCGGATGCACAGCTGGGATGCTGGATACCAAGCTCCTGGTTTTTGTGTTTCTTTTTTTTTTTTTTTTTAATAACAGACTGTGTGATTATTTATCAGCTATCCACAGTAGGGAAATGCATGCTGTATATGAGTTTCCTTTGTTTACTAATTTATACATAAGCGCGTCAGAGATTATGCTAATTGCTAAAGCTTATAGATGATGAAGCATTGGTAGAAAAAAACAGCAAGTGTTTTTTGTTCGTACGTAGATCAGAAAAACATCCTGACTTTAAGTAGCCTGACAGTTTTCTTCATAAGTAATGGTTCTGTTGTGAGAAAACCTCCTCTGAAATTTCTGACTAGCCCTGTTTGTAACGCATCAGTTTTCCACTTTAAAAATATATTCTTTGAATTTGTCTTTGTCAGCTTAAGATACTTGATATTGCTCATTAATCTCTTTCTTTCATTTTGTGTATTTATTCATTTGAATGAACGGATACGAAATACTTTCATCACCTTACATAGTATCAGTAATTGCTGTGCTTGCTGAGACATCAATAACTGATGGAGAAACAAGATGCATTACCTAATTGCACTTACATTTTTGAACCATCTAGATTTCAGATATTGTTTTGAAAGGCATAATTCCTTATTGCTAAGTAGTAAAAGTACTTACAATGCTGAGACAGATTTTCTGAGAAAATCCATGTCTTGTCTATCTTGTTCAAAAGTTGTAGCACTCAGTGCATTTAGAAGAGCTTCAGAAGCCTCATGAAATATTGGCAGTGATGGTGATAATTTGTTGTGTCCTTAAATAATCAGATGTCTGGTTTACACAAATAAAAGAGAGACACACGTTGGTAAAATCTGCTAATATTAAATAAAAATTGTTTCTGATTTGGATTTCAGAGGAAGTTTCACTGTGCCAGTCTGACGTCTTGGCCTCCCTGGCTTTACTCTTTATATGATGCTGTAAGTATTACCAAACAATATGTATTTTGTTTTTTATATCTGTTTACTGGATAATATTAAGTTTTATTTTGTTGGCTCATAAGTGTTTTTTAAGAAGGGTACAACTGGTAGTTTACTGGTAAGAGTTGTAAAGGCTTGCCCTCTGTATAGTTGGTCCCTGGTGCTAGAGTGTGCATCTGGGATGGATGTCTGAGGTTCGGGTTCCTGCTGTGTTGTCTTGGAGCAGAAAACTCAATCTTCTGTCCCACATGTTCCTGGTGAATGTCCTAACCAGCACAGCACTTGATAGTCTCAGGTAGGTCTTTCCTATTGGAGTCAGTTTACCTTTGAAAAAACTTGTATTTTTCTTCATATACTTATGTGGAAATGTGTATTTAATACATAAAGGGTTAGAGATGGAGGAGGCTAACTCTGCTTAGCCCAGATCTATACATGTCTGGAGTTTAAATAGTTACCTACTTACCTCAGATGAGATTTAGAACTATTGTTGGTTGTTTTTTGCCCGTTTCCCATCTTGTTTTGTTCTTAGCTTAAGACACGGAGGTATGAGGTGTCTGTAATTAGCATTTAAGACTTACAAGAATTATATCGTGTCCACTAGGGAAAATAGCTTCCTGTACATTTTGCTTCCTTTTTCTAAGAAAACAGAAATACCTATGTACTTATATTAGGCTTTTTTTCCTAACGAAAGGAAACCTTGATGGAAAGAGTCAAGAGGCAGCTACACGAATGGGATGAAAATCTTAAAGATGAGTCTCTTCCAACAAACCCGATAGGTATGATCTTTAGCTTATGAACTGAAAGTAGAATTAGGAAAAAAAAAAATCCTAAGACTGTAAGAGTTTGATAATTACTTTCTATTGACAGTCCATTTCTGACTTCTAAAGTTTCACTTCAGTTGGGTAAATATTGGTAGCTGATGTAGTCGTTAGCTTTGACAAGAACTTATAAAGAAATGAATATCCTCCAATTTTTCTAAAACACTTTTAGTAAAAGAAATAAAACTCTTGTGCTCCTTACAGAGGGAATGTGATTTAAATGTTTCATAAGAAAATGAGCCAAAAGCATATGAGATTTTCTAAGTTTTCTGCAGCTGTCTGTTCTGGATGTGCAGAGATGAATTGTGAAAGTCCATTATAAAGCTACGTTTTAGTTCTCAATCTGTAACTGAGTAGAACTGGTAGCTTTATTTATTTCTGAAATTCTAACAGGCCTGCTACTTTCTCATTTCTAGATTTTTCTTACAGAGTTGCTGCTTGCCTGCCAATTGATGATGCCTTACGCATACAGTTGCTTAAAATAGGTAGTGCTATTCAGCGACTCCGGTGTGAATTAGATATTATGAACAAAGTGAGTATTGTTACACCTGTTATTTACTTTAAAATTGTTCTCCCCACCACCATAAAAAAAAGAGCGACTTACCATCTCCTGTAACAAATAATACTTCTGGGGTGTGAGCTTGGGAGTTTTTATTTTTCCTTTGCCTTGAAAAGTTGGCTCAAGGAGGAAACTGATGTTAATTCTAGACTTATTTTGCAGCAAGAATCCTATTTGCTTTTGTTAGAAATCATATTTCAACACCGTGCTGCAGTGCCTCCTCCAAGAGATGGTGCTGTAAGTCCAGTGTTGCTGATACCAACCCATTGAACATCAGAACACCATATTGCCAGAACAGTGTACTGCAATGAAGCAGTGTTGTGCTGTGAAGACTTCTGCATTTTGTGGCAAAAGATAAATCTTTGTAGTATTGAGCTATTGAGTATAAATCTTAGACTGAAAGGATTTTTCTTAAAGCAAAAGACATACGTTGACTTCTTAAGTAATAACTTTTCAAAGATGTTTTAAAACAAGTGATCTTTTTTTCTTGCCATTCCATAGCCGTATAATGCTCTAAGTGTAGGTTACATCATTTTATTTTCACATAGTATGCTGCTTAATAATATATTATAACTTATTTATTTTATAACTCAAGTATTGGACCTCACGTTGAATCCATGTGTTTTAGAAACAGCAGTGGCAACATCTTTCAGTATTTCCAGTAGCAGTTCAGATTGCTACTCGTGTTCCAAAGAGAAAACACTGAAGGAGTCACCAGTATAGATAACATTTGTCTGGTAGTTGGTAGCAGGAATATTCACTGTTGAATTTCTGACTGGAGAGACCAAGTTTTGGTAATACATTCATCACAATGCACCTCCTGAAAAATGGTAATAAGGCCTTCTACTAAGCTGATTTAAATGGTTATTTTCTTGGCAGTGTTAGTAATAAATTGTTTGGTTCTGCTTTATAAATATTGTAGGAGATAAATTACTCTGTCATCGTAATTAAGAGAAAGGTCAATGCAGCATATGTATTTATCTTGATTAATCTGAGACAATTGATCTACAGTGTTCTCAAATTTTAGAAAAACTTTAATGATTACATTTGTATTCATTCTACCTTTTCTGTGTTATATCTCAGATAACGAAGTTGGTTTTTGTGTTTCTAAAGTAGCTTTTAAGGATCTTAGCAATTTGACTCTTATTGCTTACTCAGATTTTTTTAGATTAAAAAAGTGTATAGATTTTTAAAAATTAATCTTAATGATTGCCTTGAGTAAAATGCATACAAATTTTTATCCTTCAGTATAAAGAGTAAAACATAAGTGACTGCTGCCCAGATAAACAAAGGAATCAGTACAAAGTTTGTTCTGAGAGAACAGAAGAGAAATGTTATTTGCCACTGTGCTGACAAGTATCTGGAAATGAATGAAGTTATCCTCTTTTTTCTTTTTCTTTCTTTTTTTTTCTTCAAGTGTACATCTCTTTGTTGTAAGCAATGCCAAGATACAGAAATAACAACCAAGAATGAAATATTCAGGTGAGTTTATTGCTCCGAATCAAGTAAAGCACGTGATAGAGACTCAGGTTTTGAGAGAAACGTTATTATAACCACCTTAAATGGGGTGGATTCCATAACAACATCCTATCAGCCGTTCTCTAATAACTCATTACCTTTAACAAACAGCTGGGCAAGGTGCAGCTGAACATGAGAATATTGTAATCCTTACTTGGGCAATATATGCCTGAACGCCTTTTCTCAAACTCTGACAAAATTTTTAATTGTTTTACAGTTTATCCTTATGTGGACCCATGGCAGCATATGTAAATCCTCATGGTTACATCCATGAAACCCTTACTGTATATAAAGCCTGCAATTTGAATCTCAGTGGACGACCATCAACAGAACACAGCTGGTTTCCTGGGTAATACTGTTCAGCTATTAATAAGTGACATAAATTTGGTTGCAGATTTTTCTATTCCACTATGGGAAACACAATGCAGAAATACAGTTACACTGCTGAGGGTTTTTTTTTTTTAAGACCTGAACTGAATGAACGTTACAGTATTTTATACTAACTCTGTCTTAATCTGATTACCACTGAATGTCTTTAAATGGTCTTGCTAACTGGAAAAATAGCAGAATTAATTGTCAAGATGTTAAATATCTGCATAATATAATGGTCTTGTGCCAAAATGCCACCCTTCCCTGGTAGTGATTTTTTGCTTTAGATAAGCACGCTTCAGGCATACATTCAAAACTTTAAATACTTGACCTCTTAAAAAGAACTGAAGTGTCAAATTGTATTTGAATTACAGTTTCACAAAACCATTCTTTATAGGTGTGGGTTTTTTTGTTTTCTTTGTGTTTTTTTTTTTACCAAGTCACTTATCTGTGTGGTCCCTTCTGTGACATAGTATCAGAAATCATTCTCCTATCCTGAATGTTTTAAGTACTTTCTCTCCTTGAAGGTTTTTGTTTGCTTTTTTTTTGACAGGTATGCCTGGACTATAGCACAGTGCAGGATCTGTGGGAACCATATGGGATGGAAATTCACAGCTACCAAAAAGGATATGTCACCACAGAAATTCTGGGGATTGACACGGTCTGCACTCCTGCCTCGGATTCCAGAAGCAGAGGACGAGTTGGGCCACGACAGATCTCCGTTACTCTGCTTGTAATCCAGTACCCTGCTTTGGAGATGAACAGGGAGTACTCTGTCTCTTAGATACATCTGCTTAGTTCTGCTTTTGATGCCCACTTAAAAACCAACAAAACAAGAACTCGCAGCCACACGCAAAGAAAGCTTTGCCTTTGGCGTTCGGTGTGCATCCACGTTAGTGTTGTTTCAGACACGCTGAGAACTGAAGGTTGATTCTTAAGAATGACAGCTGTGGAGAGAAGGTGGCCCGAGACAGCCGGAAATCAGTTCATTTGGACAGACTTGACTCTGAACTTCCTACTTCCTCTGAACTTTCATTTCAGGAAATGTTTGCTGCTATCAGCCTGCAGTGAAAGAAATAGAGTATAATTATGCAACATATGATGTTAGATACCAGTATCTCATTGCAGGATATTTCCCTTACTTAAAATGTGTTTACGATGAGAATTCCTGTTTCTAACTATGTGGAATACTTGCAGTTTTAATCTCGTGATGTTTATGAAATATTTGCTGAATAACCATCAAAGAGAGTGCAAGGCTGAAGGATTCTGTGTTGGTGATGTCAGTAGCAGTGGTGTAACTGGCAGAGCTGACTGCTGGGTGCAGCTAGAACAAGCATGCCAGAAAATTCCCTTTGAAACGAGCTTATATAAAGTATTTGGTCCTTAGAAGTTCTCTGGTGAGCATTTCTGACTTTAGAAGTCTTTTAAATTTTAAATTATTTATACAGAATATACTGATCAGTCCCAGAACATAAAACTCATTGTCATTTACTGTTGTTTATTTTTGAATGTAATTTTTGTATTTTTCAAAATAATTTGAGTGGGAGATCAGCTTACAGGAGTGCATGCCTAGGATTCCCTGAAGTATTCTCCAAAATACCTAACTGGAGATTTTTCTCTAATACAGATTTTGACGAGCGAGTCAGCTAATCTTTTTTTCCTTCAGTGCTTTAGTATCATAAGGTAAAATTTTACATTATCACCTTACCTTAAAGAAACAAACTGACAGTGCTTTTCTTCCCCCACTCTTTTTCAGTTTGTTTGTTTCCTGGAATTCTGTCTGTGCTACAGAAATGGATGCTAAAAGGGGGCAGCTTTTGCTACCGCTTGTTTTTTTTTCCCCTCAGAACAAATGCAGAATCTGAAGACGGCAAGATTTCATCAGTTTGTGAGTGTACATACACACTTTTTTTTATTTTGAAGCTGTTGCATTCACTATTTCTTCTGTGTACATTTTCAAGAACTTTTCATTGTTAAATACTATGAGAATACTGCTTAAGATTGAAGATGTAACCCTGTAATTGTTCTTTCCCAGCCACATCAGACATGTAGCATGGACAGATTAATGCACTGATTGGCTAAGGTCAGACCTCTGCAAGACAAGTGTGATCTGATCTCATCTAAGTAGTATTTGTGACAGTACAGCTTAGGAAAAATCCAGGTGGGAAGAGATGCCAGATGCTGAAAGGCTGTTAGGATATTATGCTACGTATGTAGAAACTAATGGTTGTGTAACTCAGGTTTAGTTCTTTGAAGCTTTCTACCTCTGTGCTTCTGTAATAACTTTGGTTTTCTCCATAGACATCTTTAATACCATATTTAATTGTCTGTGCAGTACTCTGACTTGCCAGTGAACTGTGAAAAGCAATAATTCTTTGAATAGAATTCTGAACAAATAGAGGGTGAATGTGCTCATTTTCTTAGAGAAAACATTCATTGTGTTTATGTACTAAGCTTTCAAAAGACTAAAATAAGGAGTAGTATGTGAGACTGTGAAACTTCTGTACCTAGATAACACTAGAATCACACTTAGCTTCCTCCTCACTCCCTGCATACAGACGCACACACACAGCCACACGTGGCTCAGCTGTAGGCTTGGATGGTTTTTTTCCCTCTGAGATACTCAAGTATCTTCTGCTGTCATTTGCTTTCAGTAGGTGAGGCTTTCAGGATGATCATTTTCTCAGCTCTCTCTGGACTTCACAAGGTGTTTTGGGTTTTGGCTAAGTCTTTCAGATGGCCTGAATTAAAAATGGCACTATGTTCACAGTGCTTAAATACAAAATGGGCATATTTTTGGTATTGTGTGCGTGTGTGTACATATATATATATATATATATAGTCAAGTGTAACTAATATTACCAAGTGAGACAACTCACAAGTAAATTAGCACTAACTTTATCTTCGTGTTGATGATTATTTTTCATCTGCCTAACCTTCTATGAGTTGTTTCCCATTTGTAAGTCTATGACTCTGCTGGTTGAAAACAAGCGTAATTCAGCGTGCTGCAAAATTGGGGAATCCTGTCATGGTGAAGCTGGCAGTTAAAGTGCTACAAAATGCACAGCCAGCACGTGACTTCCAGTGTGGATGTAGAATCTTGAAAGGCTCAGTATGCTGACAAATGTTCTCCATGCTTCTTTTATCTTTTTTTGGAGAGAAAGCTACTAGAATGTTGGAACTGTGGAAATTTATTACTGGCAAATACGGCCTTCATAAGCTTTTGAGAGCTAAATGCGAAGAAAATCAGCATATCTTACGGTAGTAGCTATATTTACTACATTCAGTGGTTGGCACGTGGCTTCACGCTGTAATTAATCCAACTGATGTGCTGGCTGCTGCCAAGAGAGTTTTTCTCCCACTGTAATTTCTCTTATTATGGGAGAGCTGGGAATTACACAGCTGCAGGATGGGTGTCCTGGTAGCACAGCCATGGCCTTGCTAGGTCTGATGAAAGGATTAAAGGTATTTTGGGGTGGGGGGTGAACCACAGGGGGTTGCCCTGTTGTAGTATTGCTGCAGTAGCATAACAGTGTCATACAATCAGAGCCTGTAATATTGCAAGCTTTCATATAGCTTAGTTTTGATGACTACGTAGAATGATAACAGGATACTTGCACACTTGTTCTAAGAAGTTCTGTTTGTTTTTTTTTTTTAAATAATAATGCTATTTTTGTATGCGCTGCAATTCATTTTGTTCCTTTTGTAGTTGATCACCTTTAATTGCTTTGTACAAGTTGCGGAAGGTGTAGCACATTCTCTGCTTTAATCCTTCCTCTGTCTGCCTTTTGGGACAAGTTTTCACGAAAATCTCGTTGCTTGCAAACGTTTGCAAAGAATAAAATTCAATTTGTTTCAAACTGATCTTAGTGGACACGGTTTCTGCTGACTGTTGGGAAGAAAAAAAAATGCCTGGTCTAACGCTGTTCAGGTTTTAAACCACAGTGCTTTCAGAAAATGATGGTAAGGGAGGTTAAGAGCGATGATGGGCCACTGGCTCAGCACCGCTGCTGCCCTGCCAGTGGGACCCAGCCCTGTGACCCAAGGTGTCCGCTCAGGCTGGGGGTGAAGCCTGTTGATTACAATGGGTATTGCTGTAGAGCTTCTGCACAAAGGCAGGGGCATCTGCCTGGGGACCTGTCTCCACAGGCCTCGTATTTCTTTTGGTATAGCTTCATCTGAAGGTACAGTGACTAAATGGGGCTATAGGATGGCAGTTCAGGCTGTACACAGGTAGTGGAGCATGCTGAATTGAATTTCAGACTCTTGGAGAGCTATTGTCTTATCACGTTATGAAGAAATTATCTAAAATGTCAAAGCTTTAAATTCTTATCCCCTTGCACAGCCCAGCAATGATGATTGCTGTTAGTCACGCTACCACCATTGCTGTGTTAAATTGCAACCTGCACTGTCCTGTTGAAGCTGGGAGAATCTTTTAAGGGCCAAAAAGGAGTGATTTCATTACCACAGTATTCTGTGAGATTTGCTGATTTATTTTGGTGTGTAAGAATGTTCGACCAGCTGAAAAAGCCCTGACAGAAAACTAGGTGAGACCTGTATATGTTATCTGCAGCTTTATAGCATTTGTAGAGAAATGATAAAGGGGTCTGACATGGGATATGTGCTCCTGCATCCTGAATCTTAGAGTGCTCTTCTAGACAAGGTAAATGTTGCTTTTAGAGTGCTGTGAGGCTAAACTTAAAAGCTTGAGCTGTGTCTGAATATTGAGGCACTCATCTCCATGCAGACAATTTGTGTTTTCCTCTATGCTCGTTTCTCCCTACCCAACGGTACCTCCGTTACAGTATGTGAGGAGAAGAAGGCTGGTATTGCTATCAAAAAACAATTAGAGCCCTAATTCCTCAAGAGTCTCATTCAAATTAGTGAGCCATTTGTGTCTCTGCAATATGGCAGAGTAACATAAGAATAAGAATCCTGCTTTTAAGTGCAGCCCATATTCCCATGTATACTTCTTATTTATTGTACAAGCTGTAAATACAGCACAGCACTTACCCCAAGGTGAACTGTGAAAAGGGCTGAGTTGTAAACTTAACAGTTAACAGAGCATGCCACAATTCATAGGTGTATAAAAAACAGTTTTCAGAGATGAACATATACTGGAGATGTGAACCCCTGCATGTGTGCCTGGAAACCCAGTGCAGCCCTTGGCCTAGTTCACCATGGTGAGCTGAGAAACAGAAAGAAAGCGTACTTACCACAGGCTGGTACACAATCACTGTTGAGTTATTCAGGGCTCCATGTGGAGCCATTGCTCCTCAGTGTGTTTATAAATGCTCTGGAGGCAAAGCTGAGAAGCATGCTAACAGTTTGCAGCTGAGTTTGCAGCTGATTCGCACAGGAAATGAGGAACAGCTGTTGTCTCTCTCCAGGTTGACAGGCCAGGGATTTCAGTTTTGGGTCAGGTTTGGGTAAGAACCAACCTCCCTCCCTGCCTCCCCTGCCCCGGAATCCCACATTACAGAACATGCTTTACACACATTCCAACCTGCAGCATGATAGCACAAAATATGTTCTCCTTTATTGTTACCTTTTACACTTTCTTCATACAACTTAACAACTCTTCTTTATCCATGCAGTATCCACTCTTCTTCCATTCCTCCCGTAACTGCTGTAGTGCTGAGCCAATTTCTTTCCCACAATTTATGCCCATTTTCCGCAAATCATGGCCACTAACTGGAAAAGTAGGAACAGTCCACTGCTGCATTTCTTTTAAAAGCTGCTCTTCTCCCTGGTACTTCAGGAGTTCTAATATTCTGGAAATTGTATTTGCTTCCCTAGACTGAAAAAAAAAACAGAGGATTTATTAGGAGAAACTAGATAACAGTTCAAACTCTGACCATCTGCACCTGTCTCTCATTCGTTTTACAACTCAGCCTGAGACTGGAGAGCCCAGCAAATGCTTGAAAACTTCATGAATTTCATTTTGTAGCTTTTTAACCATTATCTTTAACCTACACCTGGAGAGGGACTCATACCTTCCCTGTGGGAGGAAGTCCTCTCTGCTGAAACTGACCTCTTTCACCTCAGTTACTGCAATAAAAGTGCAGAACTTCACTTTAACATTACTTGAAATTCACTCTGGAAGATGTTGTGTATTTAACCGTACTTCGTGAAGAACACATACCACTGTTCCAAGCACTATGCAAACTCTGAATACACAGTTGAAGGATCTGAATTTCAAACTGGTGTCCTTTGAGGTCCACATCCTGTCTCACGCTTTAATGCAGTAGGAGAACTCAGTTAAGACAGTACAGCAAACTCTCAGTCCCTAGCTATGTTCACAGGCCACAGTTTTAGATGACTTTGTCCATCCTGACTGGTTGTTAAATCCAGTAAAAATGTTGCTAGAGAACACAAGCTGCTTGGATCAGCTAAGATTGGTTTTCAATTTTAATATATATATTTTTATATTTAATACAGGCAAACAACAAAAGCTAAGAAACTGTCTATCTCCTTGCAAACTGAGCTCTGCTAAAGAACAGACATCTTTTTCTGTCGCTGCAAAAATATGACAGCACATTGCAAAAACACTTGTCTACTTCTGCTCTCCTCTCTAGATTCAAAACAAATGGAAAAAAATCCCAAAACTTTAATTTCCTGGACCTATTATTATTAATATTGGATGACATTCCTGCAGTTAATGTAGTGATACAGCACTGGAAGCAATCTAACTGTGGCTACCAGTTCTTATCAATACAATTCATCTTCCTAATGAAAATATCACCATCTTGACAATCCTGGCGAAATGCGCCATGAACAGTGAAAAGGCTGCTCATCTCGTAAGGCCCATGGCTGTCTTTGGCACTCTGTAAAACTGGAATCTCATGGTTTACTCAAAAAGCCAAGTACAGCAATATCAAGTACACTTACATCCATTATGAAGTCTTGATATGGTTTAAGTGGTTCTGGACCCGTCGCTTTAGTTAACTCCTCACGGTGTTTCAGCAGAAAGAAGCCAAGGTTTTTCTCCTCTTTTGAGATTTTCAGCCTCAAATCAAGGTTTGTTACATCATCCTTCACCTTGAACAATGACGTCAGAACAGTCATGGGTTTTGGACACAAATTTTCAGTATTTTTACTGACTCTGTCAAGTTCATCCAGACTTCCATTAACTGGTAAACCTAAAGAGGAAAAGTTCAGTAAAGCTTTAATAAGAAACAAGGACATCAACAAAGGTAAAAACAAACAAGTTTCATCTCCTTTGCCATGCCGCAATTCCTTGATTTCCTATTCCTGTATCATTTGCAGTCATTTAACTTTACCTATGTATTGAGCGACGTCCAGGTCATACAGAAGTCGAACCAAATGATTTACGTGGTTTCCAATTAGAATTTTTTTCAGTTCCACCCAAATCCTTTCTCCTGATATCCCAGCTAAACCTTTGGCATTTTCTTTAATTGCTTGCAGCGTGCTTGATTCATGATCGCCAGGTTTTTCTGCAATCCTTCCATAAAACCTGCCCAAAAAAACCACTCCATGTTACAATGTGCTAATCCATTTCTTACTGCTATTCATAGAATTAAGCTTATGGCAAATGCTGATTACTCTACATTAAAATACTAGAGAACAAAAAACATCGTAGTTTCTGAAATCTCTGCAGTATTTTTCTACCATGAAGCTTAAAGTTCCTGCCTGCTCTTTCAAATACACCAAGAGTACTAAAACAGAAAACTGCAGGGAGATTATATGACGTGCAGAAGTTCAGTGCCAAAGAAAAAGGGACAAGATAGGTTAAGTTGTTACACTGTCCAAAGCAAATAAATCAATCCTGATCAGATTTACTCTCCTCCCCCTCTCCCAGACTGCATAAAGCTTCAGGGCAGAGTACTTGCACTTCTGTTGGTTACATGTCGACAACTGGACATCAATAAACTTATTATTTTGTTTGAAATTATAGTTGAAACAGTACTGTTATAAAGACTTTTCAAAGGACAGCGTATTTCTTACTCACATAGAAAAAACAGAAGCAAAATATGCTTCTTTCATCATTTTTTGAGGAAAAAGCATTGTCTGAATTTTGATTCACAGCCTTCTCCATGAAACTCCATTTCTGCATTTCGAGTGAGTCATCGGAAGTACTTATTTATATCATTTCCTCATCCAGACAAGGTGAAAGCTAGTACCTGAAATATCTTAGGATTCGTAAATAATCTTCTTGTATTCTTGCGCTTGCCTTTCCTACAAATCTTATTTTCTTGTTCTTTAAGTCTTCATATCCATTAAAGAAATCATACAGCATCCCATCCAAGCCTAGAAGATGAAAAAACATCAAAAAAAGAAATTTAGAAACACTCTTATTTGAAAATGCAGAGGACAAATGGTGTGATTTGCTGTGGCTTGCCGTATTTGTGGAGACCTTTAGGCTGACAGCAGTATAAACCAACAAAACGCAAAAAGAACGAGAGAAAATTTACTTGCATGATTTGAAAAGCAGTGTTTGATCTACGTATTTACTTTTGAAAGAATTTTACCTAAGAACATGGAATTGATGGTCAGATCCCTCCTTTCAGCATCCTTTTCCCAGTCGGTGGTGAATTCCACCTCTGCATGGCGTCCATCGGTGACAATGTCTATTCTGAGAGTAGTAATTTCAAAATTCTGTTCATGGACCTGAAAATCCCACAGAGATTGTTATTTCAACGTGAATACAAACATAAAGGCTATCTGTTTTCCTGCCCCACGCTGGTTTGCACGTGGGCAGCTTGAGCACAAACTGTACGCAAACACACGCCATGTTTCCATACAGAGCTGACACCAAAACTCACAAATACCTCAAAACAAAGCTCATTTCCACATAACCGTTCAAGATAGCCTTCTGCAGGAAGGTTTCTGCAGGCTAAGGAGCAAAGGAATGTGCAGATAGAGGAATTAGGACCTGGGAAAGCAGGAAGCATCGAATCGGCTTCCCCACCTGACACGGACTGCAAGAGAAAACCCACAGCCGGCTGTGAACCAACCCTGGCCGTGATGGTTCCGTGTTTTTCTCCTTTGTTATTGATCAGCCGAACACCAGCAGACGTGAACATCTCCTTCATCTCATCGGGTGTAGCCGTAGTGGCGAAATCCACATCTTGAGGCGTCATTCCACTCAGCAAATCCCTCACAGCCCCTCCCGCGATTCTCAGCTCGTAGTTCTTCTTCTCAAACAATTCTGACAAAGAGAAGAAAACAACGAAGAACAAAAACCGCCCGGAGCCAACACAACCCCGTCCGTGAGCGACCCGGAGCCAACACAACCCCGCCCGTGAGGGACCCGCAGCCAACACAACCCCGCCCGTGAGGGACCCGCCCCGCCCGGCCCTCACCTGCCACACAGCGCAGCCCCGGCGTGAAGAGCGCCTGGAACTGCGGGCATTGCAGCCTCATGGCGCGCGCCGCGCGGTGCCGCAGCCGGAGAGGCGGAAGCAGCCGAGCCCTGCAGGGCAGAAGCAACACCTCAGCCCACATCTGGGGA
>JAOWBP010004220.1:17365080-17384145 GCA_028571105.1 Tragopan temminckii | reverse complement strand
ATGGGCGCCCCCTGCCGGCCGTTCCGCGCATCGCCGCGGTCCCGCCGTAGCGCCCGGCGCTGCGCTGTTCGTTCGTCAGCCCCGTGCCGCGGCGGGGCGGAAGCACGCATCAGTGCGGCGTGCAGACACCAACCGCCGCCGTCCCATCCCCGCCGTGCCCGCTAACCGCGTTCCTCGGGAAACGACTCTAAACGCCTCCACGCAACGCGTGTTGCGAAGCCTTCGGGGTCCCCCGCGCCGCGTCCGTCCACGCGCTGGTTGCGAGGTCACCTCGGCGATCCCTGAAGCAGCTTTAAACGCTGTGCTGCTGAACTGCGTGCAGGAGCAGCTCCTGAGTTCCTTCAGCTTTCCTTTAACGTGTGGAAATATTTGGGCCGGAGCCCTGGGATTTGGCACGGCTCTGGGCGTCCGCCTGCCATCCCTGCCGTCACGCTGCCGTCCCAGGCTGAGGGATTCGCAGAGCGGTGCTGCAGGAGCTCGGCCGGCGCTGCTGGAACAGACAGCTTGGTTGCCTTTGAAGCTCCAAGCCGGAATAAATCTGTCTCGGCCAAAAATGCTACGGGTTCTTTGTACCTGAAAAGAGATGTTACGCAGATCTGTTCAGCCTTTCAAGCGCCCAACAGATCAGCACTTTGCTGCAGAAAGGAGAGTGCTTACAAGCACAAAAGGGTTTTTTGGGGGGAATGACCTACTGCAAAAAAACATCTCACATTTACAATAATTTTGTCAGGCTTGTGTAAGAACATAAGAACATAACCTTTTCTTACCTGTTCTTTTTGTGACTGCTGCTTTTGTTAAATATCCTGCCTCACCTTTAGAAACAGCCTCTTTTCTGCTGTAACGCCGAGCTGCAGCTGTCAGAGCTCCCTGCTCAGCAGCTAGCTGTTTCTTCAGGGGTGCACGGGTACAGAAAACAGGGCACCTCACGTATCTCCGTGCCTCCCGGCAGGATTTGATTACAGCCCTCATTCCTGGCTGACTTTGACTAAAGGTGCCCAGCCATAGTTTCCTGTTCTGCTGCCCCCCCAGCACTGAACGTGTTCCCTTCACATCTAACCTGAATTTTACCTGTCGTTACCTTTTATTTCTAGCTCCCCACTGCAATGGGCTTGGAGAACAGGTGAAAGCCTTCATTTGTGCTCTAAGGTTGCGCCTCTGCACGTGCATTCCCCTAATTTGTTTTGAGGAGTTTTTGTAGCATCCGTCACTGTACACTGACCTCCCATTTTTTGCTCCATTTCTTTCTCCAGTGCAGCATCTGCACAGGGCAGTGCACTGAGTGGAGGCTTTATCAGTGCTGAGCAGAGCAGAAAGATTGCTTCACGTGTCCTGCAGAGGATGCCAGCTTCCAGCTGCCCCAGCACACCTTTTTCACAATGCACAACAGTTGTTGAGTCCTCTGTCGTTTATGACCTGGCATAACCCCAGATCCTGTTCTGCAGATACCTAATCACAAATTGATTACTAATAGTTTCTCATTTGCAGTTAATAGCACCTAAATGTAGTTGAGAGCTTGACCATGCTGAACTGTGCCCAATTTTCACTGATTTTTGAAGAACTTGCTTAAATCTAGTTCTAGTCTCCAAAGAACTCACCTCTACCAGCTTGCATCACCTTCACATTTAGAAGAGTTTTCTGTATTTGCAATCCAGGTTTCTAATGAATATGTCATTAGCCCTCCCATGCCTATCTAGGCCTATTATGAACAGACTCACTTTCTGCAGGGTTTTCTCTGTGCCCTTGGGTTGTCTTCCACTCCTTTTGAGCCTGTCTTATCCAGCCCTCCCGTGGATCACAGCTCAGAGCTCTCTGCATGAGATTGGGAAGCTGGTCTTGCCCTGGTGCCAGTAATTTCTCCAAATACCACCGACAGACACATGGCTGTATGGCAGGATGATTGGACAAGGTAATACTGCACGGTCTTCCAGCAACATTAGGATTTGATTTTCTAGGGGATGTCAGCACTGGTCAGTGAGTACATCCTTTGCAGTGAGTTTTTAAACATTCCTGGCTCTTCAGAAGTTAGTAGAGAATGATCAGACTGCAGACTATGGTATACAACTAACCCTCAATACATTAAGTAAAACCATGTGCTAGAACAGAGCCTTCCATCCTGTGGTTAAATCTGCAGTTCCCTTTTACAATGCACGCTTGTCTAACTTATCATCTCCTATCATTTCTGAAGTACCTATCACATCTGTACTTAAAAGACAGCAGTTGCAAAAGGAACCCACGGGGAGATGACCCAGAGGACGTCTGAACAAACAGAGCAGGCTCTTCACACAACTTTGGAGACTCTGCAGGTAACCTCCTGGGATTTACATTGCCGTTTGTTTTTCTGTCTTGTTGTGCTTTGTTTGAAGATTGCCAGGGCCCCACTTTGAAAAGTCATCTTTGCATTATGCTGGGAAATGCGTCTGGAATCTGCTCCTGACCAGTTGCCTCTCAGTAGAACTTGTGTGTCAGCTGTAAGTAAGAAAATCATGACCATTTCAGCTATTCACTGTGGTTTAGATTTATACTGCACTTTATGAAGGAATATACCCTTCCATGAAGGGAATGCATCTTTTACCGTCTCCTCAATGCTTTTTACTGTGCATAACCAAAACCATAAACAAGGCTTTTATTCATCCTGAGAACTTACTATACCAGTTTTTGTGGGGAGCATAATCTTGTTCGTACGCATTTGTTAACTTTTTGATTGTATTTTCAAGAATTTATCGCATGAGACAAACCTGTTATCACAGACTGTATGATATCATTCACAAATGGTAATGCAACTGGAAAAAATCTTGGAGGCGTTGTTTAAGCATCAATGTATGGTATAGGTGACAGTTCCCTGGTAGTGATTCACGTATATTCTGGAAGAACCAAAATATCTGACCAAAATGTCTCAGTAACCCAACCTATGCAAAAGCAAGCACTGACTCTCCAAAAATAATCTGTTAGAAAACTCTAGAGGTTCAATTTAGAGGCCTCGTGAACACTTTGCCTAGCAGAATACCAGATACACACAGAAAACGAATGTAGATAATGAGCAGACTTGGACATTAAGAAACATACTGCATTGTGGATTATGCATCATTTTAACGAACTAAGCATTCATACACCATTTTTAAAAATAGTTACTGTGTAGCAGAAGTACTCCAACTGTGATCAATTGGATTGCTTCCAGTCCCTGGGTTATTTATTGAAGGTTCAGTGAGAACTGATGGGTTAAAGATGCTTTCTCTGCTCATTACCGTCTGAAAATATTATGTTTTTCATACAAGCAATTGCTGTAGATGCCCCAGGGAAGCAGTGTGATTGGGCTAGGAGGGCGTATTTCTCTTCTGTGAGAACATTTTGGAAAGCTGCTGTTCTGTATTTCCATGTTGTTTATATTAGGTTATACATGAATGATAACACACAGATTTTTTTTCCCTCAGTACTTCATGAAACAATCTGCAGGAAGCATAAGAACATGCTGTTTTCAAGCATTAAAAATAGTCGCTCATTTAAATTAGAAACAAACAAAATAGTTTCTCTTACCTCCAATAATTAACACTGGAGAATTAGCCTTGAGGTGGGCACTGAGACTGCTTCTTTAGTGAAATGGAAACCGGAGAGTAAATTCCAGCAAGCAGCCATTTTGTATACAGCGGCAGCTAAAAAGACAGCTATTTCTGCTCTTGGAGTGAATGGGTCTCCACCAAAAGCCAACCTACCTGAACCCAACTCTCTCTGCTAAGAGATGCTGGAGGTCCATGACTGCCGCTCTGAGCATCCACGTATGCTGAAAACAGCAACTTTTTCAAGGGGGCCTGGAAAAACAAAGGGTGCAAAATGAGATGTGGTTAGTTGCACTTAATTTTAGCTACAACAAGATGTATTTTCCTGCAAGGGAATGAGAAAATTCGGTGCCCTGCAAGGTCTTATTGCTTTGGTCATGTAGCTGTGAGTACTTGTAGCATGCTCTGTGGTCTGCGTGCTTAACACTTGGGCTTGTGTTTGGTTTTAGCTATCAGCCTGTCTGTAAAATGGTTGCAAGCCATGTACTCTGATGCATGGTTTTTCCCACTGACCATCTAGACATTATGGCCAGCATGACGAGAGTTTGTCTCATCCTCCTTTGGATAAGAATTGTAGTCCAGCCACACACACTTCAGTGTAAAGCAGGTAAGTCCTTTTCCTTCCAACAACGGCAGTGTTCCAGACAGCAGTTTTACATCCAGGAATAAAACTGCACTTATCAGCAGAAACAAGACAGCATAGAACATCGTCGGCAGCAGCCCTGGTGTCTGTCCTGGCATGCGAAGAACCTTAATGTTGGCAATTTTTGTGGGCAACTCAACAAGGAACATTTTGGAGCAAGCAGTTCAGGGCAGTTGGTGCGGGGTTTTCTAACTCTTCAGGAGGCTGTTTCCCTAATGCAAAACACTTGCTTGAAAGTTGAACGCACGGGCATTAAAAGCTGCCTGGGACATGGCAAATGAGGGAGGATGGGCTCTGAAGCACTCTAGAAATGGAAGGGAGTAGATTGATAATTTCACTGCGTTGCTATTTATATGCTAACATTTTCCCCAGCATGAGATCTTCTTCATTTCCATAAGAGCTCCAGGAATCCCTTTTGCCTTGTCATTTTAAATTATCATTCTCATCCTTTCTATGTTTTCTTCCATTTATGCCTAATTCCTCTGTTCATCATTCTTTTTTTTCCTCTCACATATGACTTCTTGTGGCTGTCAGCCTTCACGTAGACAGCCCCACGTCATGCTGTTCTGCAAGTCTGGGTCAATAAGAATGGATTGTTTGGCTGATCACTTATCGACCCTGCTCAGTACAGATGCCCAATTGCCTAGGGGATCCAACTGAAAAGCCTGAACCTAATTAATAAGCCAAATGTAATGTGCTATTGTAATTATAAAGATTAAACCATTGTAAAAAAAAAAAAAAAAAACATTCTTAAGCTAAGTTTTAAGTAAACTCTTATTTGATGAAGTTTTGGCTGTTATTTAAATACATTTTTCAAATATCAGAAATGCTTTGAGAGAAACTATTGAGAGAATGTAATATTGAAATGAAATCCTTTTTTGTTTTCTTGTATTGCTCATTACATTATCTATAGCTATTGGCCTAAACAACTCACTGGATTATCGCACTAAGAATTTTTTTGTTTTCTTCCTTACAGTTCAGGTTTTCCCACCTGTTAACTTCACCCTTACAGTCTCTGCTTTAGCACAAGTACTTCTAAGCTGGAAGCTAAGTCCTAATCAGGAACAAAAAAACTACACTATTAGATACGACGTGAAAATCTTAACTCCTGTGTTTGAAGAGGTAAGATAAAAATAAGTCCAGTGTGCTAAGAAGGCTGACTTCTTGTTGAGTTCAACAGGGGAGCAGAAGGTATGATGTATGTGATAGTTTCAAGTAACCACGTAGTGAGGCACTCAGCTCAAAGCCCATCCTTTGTTGATCACTCTTAGCAGATCCCTTAATTAAGCTTCTATCTTGTGTTGCTTATTTCATGTTGTTTTTTTTTTAAATTTTCAAGTATGATACAGTGAAGACTCACAGTTTCCAAACAGCTGTACTTCACAATGGTTTCTCTGCACATGTCCGGACATTACTTTTCCATCAGGGTCTTCAGATGACAAGTGACTGGGTGACAGCAGAACTCCAGCCTCCACCGGGTAAGAAGAAATGAAAAAGAGGTCTGAATTTGTGTTCTGTACTGGTCTATGGAGTAGACATCAGAGGCTGACAGATTTAATACTAACTAATACAGCATTTCTCCCTCTACCTGCTACAATGGTTTTACAAAACCTTTTAATCCAGGCCTTTCTGTGTGGCTCCAGAGCCTGGTATACAATCTGAAGATGCAACATGGGTAACGCATATAAAATATTCTAAACATTACTTGCTAAAGCTGAGATAACCTACTCCCATCCACTCAAGGATGGCAAAAGATGATACTGCCTTGAATCCCAAGGTGTACAGAAGGTATGTAATGGTGCTGTGTGGTACAACCTTACTGGTGATTTTTTGGAATCTCCATCCTTCCATAACTGGTAGAACCGTGCAATCAATACCAGGACTGGACGCAATCCAGATAAAACAGACAAAAGACTGTAGTGAAAGTGTCTTAGAAGTGTCAATTTCATTCAGCTTCTGTAATAAGTGTTTGTTTTCTTCCTGTCTTATAATTCTGTGTTTCTATAGGTGCTGAAAATACAGCCGTCACTGATTTGTCCTGTGTTACTCACTTCACCATTTCTAGCACTGTTTCTCTCCATTGCACTTGGCTTCCTGGCAAAGGGGCACCAGAAGATACTAAGTACTTTCTATTTTACAGGTTGGTGTCTTCTCCCATTTTACTCAATGCAAAATTTTTTTTGAGAGCATTTCTCACAAATGTTTTAATTTAGGTATGAGACCTACATGGAAGAATGCCAAGATTATATCAAAGACAAGTGGAACAGGAATGTAGAGTGCAGATTCTCAGTGACTCATATTGTTCCTGGTGAGATTGACCAGCTCATTGTAATACACATTAATGGCTCCAGCAAATATGCTGCAATTAAGCCTTTCCAGCAGTTATTTAACCAAAATGCCATTGGTGAGTAGAAGCAAACAAACAAACAAAAAACAATAAATGAATAAAGTCCAGCAGAATTGTAAAAGATTTGTGAGATAATGTTATCAATCCACAAAATAGCTGCTGATCATTTGATTTTTTTTCCAGATTTCAGTAACTTTCCTGGTTAAAAAAAAAAAACAAAAAACAGTTTGAATCAGTCTATGATTAATTTCATGACTTTGCAAAGAATAATAACTTTCTCCTTCAATAATCTAGTTTTTCTGATCTTATAGGTGGATTTTTTAAACTCTTTTCCTTTAATTATTTTGTGCAATACACCTATTCCTCTTTAATCATTACATTTTCTGCCTAAAATGTGAAATAACTTCAAAAAGTATAGGCCGTACTTGAACACTTAATCAATTTATAAGCTGTTTCAATTGCTAGTATTTAAACTTCACTCCATATATAACTTACTGGTATGATTTTCTTTTCATAGAGAAGGTGAATGTTCCCAGAAATGTCACTGTGTTCTTAGAGCAAAATGATCTCGTGGCCACATGGGAGAAGCCACTTTCTACTTTCCCTAAAGGCTGTTTTGAATATGAATTTTACCTCATCAACTTGAAGTCAGGAAACAAGCAGGTAATTGCTTCTCTGGTGCCTGAGCATTACATTTCGTTCCTGACGCTCACTGTCCTGTATAGATAAAGATTGACTTCATGCAACCTGGAGAAAAAGTCTTCGTATTCATAAACGTGGTACACATTTAAGATCATTTAAATCTGCTATCAGTGCATTTTTGAAACTATGGACTGTTGGTGAAACTTGTGTCCCATGTGTGACTAGAGTTCAACAAAGCCAAAATCTCAGCAGTTTTCATGTTTTACGTCCTTTCTGGACATCATTTATGCCTGCAACAAACTATCTCCAAGAGAGCTTGGAATACAGAAGAACGAAAAGGTTACTCACTCGTATTGTGTCTGGCTTCAGAAGGATGATGGTGGACAGTTCTCAAAATCCAGCATTAAGTGTCTTAAGGAAGAATCCAAAATAAAGCAAATTTCACAAGATTTGCTCTGAAATACTGATATATTAGGAGAGGAATGGCACCTGTAAAGATAGACAACTTTCTCCAAACCAGTGTGTGATGCTCATTGCTTGTCTACTAAAGAAGCTTTTAAAAATAAAAAACCATGATTAGTCTGTTTTCTAAATTTCCTGGTCTTAAATAATGTATGACAGTATGGTATTGTTTTTTTAACAGGTATCAAAAACATATTCACATGACTTCAGATTACGGATTGATGTTACCTGCAGATATTCCATACAAATAAGAGCAAATCATTACATGTGTGCTGTAAATGGATTTTGGAGTGACTGGAGTGAAATTCTTTATATTGGTAAGGATTACACGCATCAGTCTTGTAATGAAGTAGTAATACATTGCTGGAAAGCACGTACTGCCCAAATCATGAGCATGTGCAACACTCCCTTAATTTTAATAGAAAACAGCAAAAATAGATGCTCCGAGAAGCTAATGCTGGAAGTTACTGTGAGCGGTCACAGCCAGTTATTACCTTACTGGAGCTACCTGAAATATTAAAACCAAAACAAACCAAACCACCGTGATCTTTGGAATATGATAATTTGCCCCATTTTGTTCTGTCTTTCCTACTGAACATGATTTTTTTCAGGGAGCAGCAGTTTTCTTATCATGGCACGTTATCAACTGTTTGTTCTTAGACATCCTGCTTTGCTGTTAACATCTTTTGAGTTTCTTCACTTCCTGGTTTTCACTAAAAAAAAAAGGCAAAAGAAAGTCTTAATCTCTACTGTACTTCTCCCTTCCCTCTGTAGCAGCAGTCCTCTAGCTTTGTTAAAAAATGAAATCTAATTCTGAATCCTTTCCTTGGGCTGTGGCAATCAAACCCTGTGCAGTACAGCCATGTGCTGCCAAAGTGGCGTTGTTAAAGCTCACCTTGATACCACCTTTCTCTAAGAGGTTGTTTAGAAGTGCTGTAGTCAAACAAAATACTCAAGGCATGTATGTGGGAATACCCACTGCCAGGGCTCGCAGTTTAACAGATGATTATGTCAAGTTTGGGGCTGGAAGGTACTCACAGCACATCTGTAGTGTCCCAGTTCTGCTTTCCCAGCAATTCTGAAGAATCTGGGAGAAGCTCTCTGTCAGCTGAAGCATTTCTGAAGCCATCTCTATCCTGCAACATGATGACAACTGGGGAACCAGGAAACATAATTGTTAATGACTCTTCTACTAAGAGGCAGCAAATACCAAATATGAGAAATTCATTTAGTTGTTTAACGAGACAAAAAGGAAATTAGTCTTCCATTAAAAAAACAAAAACAAAAACAAACAAAAAAAACCCTAAAATCTCAAACATATTCAAGAATAGGATCAACTTCTTCAGTTTATCTTAGGAAAGGGGATATTTAGAGGCTTGTTACAGTCCACTGACCCAGCAGAGGTTACTCCATTAGTTGCTGGATTTCAGTACACATTTCAGCCATTCTGATCCACTCTGCTGCCAGCTTTCTGTGTGGCTGAGGATGGTTCGTTTATTCCCTCTCTGTCTCTCTTATATGTTGAAGACCAGGCTGGATGAGGCTTTGAGCAACCTGGTCTAGGGACTGGCACCCCTACCCATGGCAAGGGGTTGGCACTAGGAGGTCTTCAAAGTCTCTGGGAAGCACCATCAACCATCATAATATGGAAAAGAGTTAGGACTCTTCTGTTTTTGGTTTGGGAAACAACACTTTCCAGCCTTTATGATGGCAGCCTTAACAAGTTGTTTGCACTGGGCATAACCCAGCTGGGTTGACAGTAACACTCCTAATTTCTTGAAAGAAAAGTGGCAGCACTGCAGACTAAATAAGCCATCGAAAATCAGTCAATAAGCCATGTTTGCAGTGGAGGCTGGCTAGGGACTTCTGTCTCATGGCTCAGGACAGATTGGTGCAAGCTCATGGCAGCACCCATGCCCTGCTCCCAGTGCCTATTCTGAGACACCAGACTCAGCTCCTTGTTTCTTAGGAAGAAATCTGGTCCAAATTGAACACTGTTTTTTTCCTACTGCACCAATAAAACCAAGGTGTCTGCTGCTGGCCGATTTATGTTCTCTCAATTACCTGGTAATGGCAGTGCTGACATTTGATACATAGGACTGGTAGTTATCAGAAGCACACATGGACTCAGCAACCTTTTGAAAATGCAGTTCAATGTAAATGTTTTTGTTGTATGGCATAATGTGGCACAAGGTAATGGTCCTGGTCAGTAAGCGTGTCTTTCTAAAATAAAAACGTTGACCTTGGTAGAAATACCTGTGTCTGCTCGCAGGCAAAGGCAGTAGCGAAATCCTCCCATCCCAGAGGAAATGCATCAGCAACAGCTCACAGGAAAAACTGCAGGTTTCAACGTCTTTTTTACAGGCAAGTTTACAAAGGCAGAGAAATGCAGTTCCTGTGGAAAGGGTGAACAGAAGTGAAGAGCAGTTTAATGGAAGACAAACAGGTTGTGCCTGAGGCTACAAGCAGGCAGTGCCTCTGCTGCCTTGGGCATCTGGGGATGAGGTGTGACACAGGCTGGCATCCTGGCAGTGCTGCCGGGCCAGGCTGCTCTGCTTGGTGGGAATGCAGTGAAAGAAATGTATTGAGGAAGTCAGAATGTCAGCATAACGGAAACTATTCCTGAAGCTTTACATTTCATTTTTAATTTGAGATACCCAGTCGGCATAGTTTGCATGTTAAACTGTGATATGAATAGAAAACAGCTGATGAAAGCTTTTGTAAAAGCCTGCTTAAAATAATACCTGCACTAAAGTATATGTATTTTTTTTCCTGATACTCAGGAGAAAACAAACAGGAGAATCTTATAGTCTGGAGTCTTGCTGTGCTTTGTGTATCCACATGCTCTACGGTCACGCTTATTGCTATAGTATGCAAATCGTAAGTATTAATTTCTTCTTTCTAATTGCATTGGTACTGGTGTTGAACAGGTTGGGGGGGTCATTAAAAGCTTTGCTTAATTTTTGGAAGGGGCACTGAGTTTTATATGCAAGCGTAATTACACAAAGCAAAAGTACTGAATAAGGAACAATCAGCCTCATTAATTATCAATAATAATATTCAGCCAAACTGGTAGGTTAAGAGGGTCGTTCCATTTAGTTTTAAAACAAAAAGAACCTCATATATCAAGAGAGAACATTTTCTTAAAAGGCTTTTTGTCCATATCTCATTTCCTCGCTTAAATGGACATTACAGGGTTTATGACTTCCAGAGGGGGATTCTGTCTTTAACCTCAGTAAAACTGATGAGACCATCTTTCATGGCCAAAATGTACACGCAGTCCATGATTTTCTCATTGGCCAGCACACATACACACAGTGTTAGGCCCTGGGCAAGTAGTCTGAATGTCAAGAGTGTGGTATGTGCTCTGAAGAGGTAAAAATTCCGGTGGTCTTTTGACCTTTCTGCTTCTCGTCACCCCTTGACAAGAACAAATGCATTGAACTATTGGCTGTTTTGAGTTTTTAAGCTTATTTTTGAATACTACAGAGGCTATGGATGCTAAAGCAGCTTCCACATAGCCAAACTTCCAAAAACGTGCTGTAAAGAAACCCAGCTATGTTGGATTTCTGTAGCAGTGACATGGTCAGGCCATAAGTGATGAATTAAAGAATCAATGCAATTACAAGCTTTTTCCCTGAAACAAGCAGCAAGCAGCAATTTTCTGGTTCACAATAAACACAGTTCCCCTCAATTTAAGTGCCATCCTCAACTCTGCTAATTTATTAATTTCTTTAGCGCATTTTGAATTAGTGGTCATCCTGATGTGTCCTCTGGCCACTTCTTTACCTCACTGTCCCTCTCTGGGAGGAGGTAGGAGGTGCATAAAGATGAAGCACAGTGGTTAGCCTGTATGTTCGTTGTATCTGCAAATATTAAAAAAAGAACAGTAGAACAGGTTCCCTATATCACTATTTCATTAATACTCCCAGTTTTTATTGCCGTTGAAAATTCATGAAGTGTACCATGCAATTCAAGCCACAGAATTTGAAATTTCATACAATTTAAAGACATTATAAGGAATTTCATTGTATTAAAGGCTTCTATAAATTTCTCTGTGATGCAAGCAGAGGTAAAGATCACAGCTAGAAGGAAAAGTAGCCTTTTGGAGAACGTTTTCACTTACTTGCAGTAACAGATGAGGAAACTGTCTTGATAAAAAGCACAATTGAATGCTTTCCTAGTTTGCCCTCTGTCTTCATGAATGAGCATCCTCTACACTTCCTCAGCCTCTGTCTCTGAAAAACGCTTTCTCCTGGAGGAGATCCCCCAAGAGGATCACCCTGCATACCCTAAGATCACTGTGCCCATCCTGCCCTGCACCTGGTTCCCCTTCTTGTCTGCACCCCACACAGTCCACGGCCAGCAGCCCACCAGCACCTGCTGCAGGGGCATCATTTGGATCAGGCCACAGAGAATCTCAGGAACCACGCGATTAGTAAAGGCACTCTAGCAAAATGTGAAATCAAGTATTTTATCCATCTCATCACAGAAGTTACAAGAGGGAAACAGAACATATTCTCTTATGTTTATCTTTGGCCTTTTAAAGTCCCAGCCCGTGGGAAAGTAGCAAACTTTTGAAAGAAAGACACAGCACAACATCTGAAACAGAGTTAAGCTAGGAGGGGCCCACAGGCTGTTTTCAAAGCCTGATGGTCCAAGTAGTGCTAACAGCAAGGGCTGTGGTCTAAGCCATATAAAGGCAAACACAGATGTCTAGATTACTTTTTTGTGACAAAATATTTAATCACTCAACTTTTCAGTGTCCTGCAAAAAAAGACCAGGACCATACAGAGAGCATCACTGTAAGCACCACAGCACTGCCCCGCTGCAAGGACCCTTGCACCTGAGGGGCAAGCAGCCACCGTGAACCCAGGTGTGCTCCCACCTCAGTGCTGCTGGGCACTCGTGCGCCCATCCTTAAGTGTTTCCAGTCCAGAAGTGGTGTGTAACTTATGCTTATTGCTGACTCAATAAATGATTTTGGCACAGCTCCATCAAAATCTTTCATTGATAAACAACTACAAATGCACCAGTTCCAAAGAAAACCACATCTCTTTGGTTACATTATACAGCAGTAGCGTAAATCAAAACCACACTCAGACTGAGGTAAGAGCAGGTTGCACCCCTGCTGCTGTTTCCCTGAGCATGCTGGGAAGTTCTTTACTGCTGCTTTCCCAAATTCTCAGTCTTTCCTGGCAGCAGCCTTTCCCCAGGTGCCTTTGACTGAGGCTGAACTGAACTTGGGCACCCCCAGGCAGGTGGCAGCAAGTCACTCAGCCTTCCCTCAGCTCCTTGAAAACCACGTGCTGCTGGGGCTGTGGAACCAGTGTGGACAGAGCTAAACTCATTTCTCCTCCTGTGAGCCCAGGACACAAAGGGCATTCTGGTTCTTCCAGATCTGGCCCCTGCTAGGAGCTGGGGGAAGAGGCAGAGCACAAACCAGTTCCTCTTTATGCCCACAGAAACGCCACCTCACAACAAAGGGCCTTTTCAGATTCTCCTGTTTCTGCTGAGCACAATTGATTATTTACTGTTTTGAGATCACTTTCCTCTTCATGGTAGGAGCTGTGAAGATGGAGTGCCTGCACCAGGGTGCGCACATTCCTTTCTTGACTGTGTGCCTTCCCAAGCCCCGGTCCATGCACAGCAATGGCAGACATCCCATGACTTGCTCAGTCAGGTCTTGCTGTGCCAGCCGTGGTACTTCCCCTCCCTTCAGCAAATAATCAGTTCCCAATCAATGTCTCCTTAAAGGCAGCAGCCGCTCAGGCAGGAAGGTTTAGCTCCAAACTGATTGAAAATGCTTTGAAGAAGGGGGAGTGGGTGGGAGAGAGATGAGGATTTTTTTCTGTCTCAAAATGAAAGCTACGGAAAAGAGTAAGTTAGCAGCAGGAATTTATTTTAGACTCCCTGCTGAGGAGGAATAATAGGATAAAAGAAAACTTGACAGAAATCGGAAAGCTTTAGAAGGAAAGTCAAAGTAACCAAAGTGCTCAACAAACCAGAGATCAGCTGGAGCTGCCACAGAACAAATGGGGCAGGGGAGAGGGGCTTGTTGCAGTGCCCAGGGCTCAGGTGCCGCAGGGCAGCCATGCCTCAGCCTCACCTCTGCTTTGTGGGCACCAGGCCGGTCCCCAGCAGGCTCTGCATGCTCCTCCTGGGCTAAGTCCCGTCACCTTCACTCTGGCCACGTTCCCATTAAAATATGGTGCGCTGCTTGGACCTCTGGCAGACAGAGCCTTTTGGTGACGGAGATGTGTATCTGTACTCTGGGCTGTGTCAGATACAAGGAAACGGTTGCACTGCAGCTCTTGCTACCACAAATGTACACCTGCTTGGGCCAGAATAAGGAATCACAGAATCGGTAAGGTTGGAAAAGACGTGTAGGATCATCCAGTCCGACCAACAACTCATCACCACTAAAAGCAGCAGCTTACAGGTAACCCACGCAATTTCTTGCAGTTGCTCTCCTGTCAAGACACAGATTATGTCCAGAAACCACGATCTGAGCACAAGGCAGCCTGTCCTGAACACCCAAACCAGGGCTGTCCTCGGGCACAGCCCAGCGCTGCGCTGCTCCTCCAGTCAGGGCTGCTGGTGCCCACAGGTGGGGCGGTTCCTCCACCACACAGCAGTGCCCTCACAGCCCTTCGCCTCTGTTTCCCACAGACAACACATGTGGAGCAAACTGTTTCCACCCATTCCGACGCCCAGGATCAAGTTCAGAGATCCCTTTCCAAATCACTATGAGGTAAAGTCATATTTTAGTCACTTTTGGTTTTTCTTAATCTATAGAGGGAACACTTGTGTGCCGTCCCTCCGGCTCTGCCTCCTGTGGCCGGAGCGCGGCCAGGCACGGCGTGCCTTGGCAGGGTCTGGAGCTCAGCTCCTGCAGAGCCGATTTGTTTTGTGAAACCGAACAGTGAGAGATGCTCGTGTCCTACTGTTAAGCTGGTTTTAAGCCTTATTATGTTTGCTGTCGCTTTCCTGGTAAATACATTTGCCTTACAGATAAGATAAAACTCCTCATTGTCTGCTCAAGGAAGCGCTGCTCAGTAACTTGATTTTCATTTGTCCCCTCAGAATAGAGGTTTGATTTTTGGGGGTATTATTCCATGGTCTGGTCAAGGAAACAGGCTTAAAAGATTAGCAAATGTTTGTTTTTAATTAAAGCCATGGGTGTAAAATAACATGACTTAAGGTATCACAAATAAGAATGTGAGAAATGACAAATATTAACACTGCAGCCAGGAAATGGGAACACACAGAGGCTGTTCTGTTCCCGGTGGCATCTCGGTGCTACCTTCAGTCCTGCTGTCCTTAAGGGAAGCTCAGGATGAGAAGAAGGTCAGGGTACAGCCCTGCTGCCCGCATGGGATACGAGACCTTGGAGCTGCTTGCTGTGAGCGCTCCATTCCTAAATGAAAGCATAAATTCAGTGAGGTGCTGACATTACTGCCCCTGTGGGCTTCCCTGCAGCTCACGATGGCTCGCTGCCTAGGCATGGCTGGTTCAGTCAGTGCTGGAGCTCTGCTTGTTTTGCAGAGGGCACGCAGCTGCCCCAGCGAGACGTGGCTGGAGCCGGGCCTGGCCGAGGGCCTCCCCTGCAGCGCTCTGCACGACGACGTCTTCTGAGGCAGCCACGAGGCCACAGGCAAAGAACTACTCGGCTGTGGTTCCAGCATTGTTTGTTCATTCATTTAGAACAACTGGTGTGAGTGGTGTGGAAAGAGCATGGTAGTGCCAATGGCAAGGTGGCAGCCCCGACCCGCAGGCATGGTGCAGGAGGTTACAGCGTAAGGGGAAAAAAGATAAAAAAGCAACACTTTCCTGGCACATTCTGATGCCTTTCCTCAACCCCATCTATAAAACACAGCCTGTGAACACAGTCCTCAGTTATGCATAGCTAAGGAAGTTTGCCAAGGAGCTCCCTGTGGTTTTACCAAGGCTTTCTGATACTAAAGGAGCTGGGCTCCTCCTCCATCTGTAATTCCAACTGCCTTCAGGTGAGTTTGAAAATCCAAGCCCAATATTGCAGCTCATTCTTCTTACCCATCTAAGCAATTTACCAGACCTGCCTGAAGCCACCCAAGCAGCTCTGGTCTGCCCTCACCAGCTGCTCTGCTCTTTGTGTTCTGCCCAAAGAGCCTCCTGCCCACCCAGCTGCCCCAAGCACGTAAGCATGGAATAGTAAAACAAAAAAACAACACCGAGCAATGAAGTTGTTTGGAAAGTGCCTAAACATAATGGAGTTCCCAGGTGCTAAAGACTAGAAATAATTATAATAAATGAGGCAGCTCTCATCTGGGTGAAATAGCATGGCTCCATCAAAATTAATGTAGCTCATTAATATAACAATGTTTGTGCCTCAAATGTCTCTACCGCTTGTGATTGGAATGGATTGGAGGTGCCCAGCTTTAACAGTCTGAAAATCAGTATTTCATTAGTAAAATCCTAAAAACGAGATGAAAGAGAATTCATTTACTGTAATGTATTTCATTTATGTCACGGCTTCAAGTACTCTAATAAATAAGATTTCTAAATATAATTTCATTCCCATTAATGGAAAGGTACTGCAGAGATTAATGCAATACATTTTGGTGTAGTGTGCATTTGAGCTGTGCACTGTGGCTGCTCTGCACTTGCAGCGAAAGCCTTCAGCTCTCGGGGCACCAGCGCTTGGACAGGTATCCACACTGCTGCTGAAAGCTTCGGAAGTGGCAGATAAGCTTGGGATTTTCCGTACTGCTGGTGGGGATGCACAGCACAGAAAAACAAACAATCGCAGTCTGTTGTTCCTCTCACCTGGATTTCTGTGCTTTTTCCCCAAAGCCACGCTCAGGTGCCCCCCACCAGGTGCCAAGCTCCCTACCTCCGTCTGAGCGTTACCGCTTCTCCTTCCCCATGCAATGTTCAGAACCACGAGCCTTGCCTGTGCTGCTGGTTTGGAGTTGGTGAAACTGCCTGACGCGTGGCCAGGCTGAGTGCTGCATGGCCCTATGGTGGCACAAAGACATTAAAACATGAATTTTTAAATTACTACGTAGGCTGCATTCCAATGAAAAAGAAATCCTTTCAAAAACATGGCTATTTTCATTGTTTTAATAAATCTTTGTACATTTCCCATAGAAGATGGTGATTTTACAATTTCTTTCTAAAAACTGAATCGCATACTTTCGGTTTTAAGCATTACTGACGGGCAAAGTGCAGTGGGTTCCTCTGAAAAACCAAAGGAAACACCCAAGATTGGGTGGGCTCCAATTGCACAACTTACACTGCCGCACTTAAAGAAGACAATTAAAAACACAAAACTCTGCCACAATCCACAAAGACAAGAAGGAAGCGATGCCTTACCTGGGGAGAGGGAAGCGTTTATTTTGTTTCTGATCCTTTCTTATATCTTGGTGAGACTCGAGATGCCCAAGCTGCACTCCAACCACACCAGCCTGCATGGAAGCTTTGAAAGTTCAGGACTCTACAGAAATAGCTGCTCTCACCCCAATAGATTTACTCTGAAGCGGAGTTCTCCGTGGTCCCCCCAGGTGGGGAGGAGCCGGGTGGGCGCTGGGTGCTGACATTTGTCATTGTGGGTGCAAAGGGACAGGGTGGAGAAATGCTCCTGGCAGACAGGTATCTTTACAAATGACAGAATATTTATTAACAATACCTTTAAAAAAAGGTTACATCTGCTAGTTCACTGATAAATATCATTTACACTGGGGAGAAAACTACAGCTCTTTTTTTTTTTTTTTGTTCCATTTTTCTTGATTTTGTGTTTTTTTTTCTTTTTTTCTTTTTTTTCTTTTTTCTTTTTTCTTTTTTTTTTTTTTACATAGAAGTAACCATATCAAACTAAGAAAGAAACACAGCTTGAAATACTGACAATATTTCTCTGGTCAACACCCCTGACTTTTACACAAGTGGAATCCTGATTATGCGTTACTGAATAAATATATTTAGAAGGTCTAAAAGTTAACTGTATTATTTTGTAAGCAAAAAAGACAAGTTACAGGCAAATTCAAGCTATCAGGAAAAAATAATAGTAAACCACTGCTGCGCATTTAAACTTGAAAATTTTATAGAAAATTCCATTGCCTTGTACTAGCGTTATCCCATCTGAGTGAACGTACAAAAGTACCCCGTAGTAACAAACAGTCCTTCTCTGAAGAAGATGATTTTTGCTGTGGATGTTGTTGTTTTCCGGCGTGCCGCTGTTACGCCTCCGGGTTCCTCCGAGGGGTTCCCAAGAGCTGTGGGCTCCGTCTCCCCACGCCGCTGCTGGCCCCGGCGGGTGCCAGAATGGGGCTGGAGAGGAGGATGACTATGGGACGAGGGAGGAAAGCGTCTGGGCAGCGCTGAGCCCGGCTGCACTGCGTCTTGGAGCGCTGCTCTTGGTGTCCTTGGAGCAATGTGGGCATGGGATGAGCCGGGTTTGCAGCGGGGCCCTCGGGAGACACCTACTGGTACCCAACATCTCCGCGCTACCTCCATTCCTTCCCAATTTAATGCTAATTATGATAAAGACAAAGCTATTTCAAGACAGTAAAAATGGAACCTTGCTGCGTGATGCCAGAATATCAGCTACATGTCCTGTAGTCCGCAAACAACCGAAATCTGTGTTTTGTTTCAAGATCATAGCGTTCTTTCTGAGCATTTGGAGTCTGTCTCGTTGAATCCTCTGAATAACATGGAAAATCTTGTGTGCTAACAGCACTGGGTTCACACAAGGATCGCCGCTCACTCTGAACACGGTGGGAAGCAGTTCTGCCCCGCGGAGCCCTGTGACACCATACAGGAAAGTGGCGGCCAACTGACTAAGAACAACGTGGAACTCTCGGTCAGAAAGGAAAAAATTCCAAACAATATTTTCATGATAGTGTTGTCCATAACATTTTATAGCAGAGGAAAAATTAATATCTACATCATATGTTAACTTTAAAAAATTCTATAAAACACTAAATATATAATAAAAAATATGCATATAAGGACATATGTAAACTGCTTTGGTAACATCGTATTACAGATGTTTTCAGTGCATTGCAGAGTTTCCAAGGAAACTTCAGACAAAGCTATATTTGCTTTGAGGAAGTACTGTATAATGCCATTCCTAAAGAAGCATAAACATTTTTCCAGTAGTAAGATGTACTCAAACCACAATATTACTTGGTACTGGGTGTCTTCGAAACAGCTAGCTAAATGTTGCTTATATTATAAACAAGAAGTCCTCCGTGTAATTTTTGTCATAAACTGGACCGAGCTGTGAGCGAGATCATTATCGTGCTGATGGCCGACAGTGTGCAGGCGTTGGAGGTCGAAGAGCTGCCTCCTCTTGCGTATGCGTCTGAGCAAAGAGAGAGGGGAGATCAGAAGAGAGCACTGCAAAACCTCAGCCCACAGCCCCGCCCGGTCCCCATGCC
>JAOWBP010004220.1:17311711-17359464 GCA_028571105.1 Tragopan temminckii | reverse complement strand
CTTCCTCTGCTGGGTACTGGAAACATTAGCAAATGACTAATTTGCCACAGCAAACAACACATTAAAAGTATGTCAATTAACTTGTGTATTCAGCCTCTAATTGTTTAGTTTAAACATTAATCTTCCATAAAAAGGGCTTTTACATATTTTCCCATTTCACAGCCTGTTCCATTACAGCCTAACATGGAGCAGAGGAGGCACGTTTCCCACAACAGACACAGATCTCTGTACCACCACCCTGAGCCTACCACTGCCTGTGACCCTTTTCAGCCAGCCCAAGTGACAGGGACAGCACCCAGGAGCATTACAGCTCTCAAGACTTGTAACACGTCCTCTAGGAGCACTTAGAGGACAAGACTGAACTCAACTACTTGCTGCTACTTACGAGCTTCTTCAGTTCTTCTGTTCTCTGAAGGTCTGCTTGGCTCCCCTATCCCAATCAGGTTGGCAGCCACGACTCGAAACTCATACTCGACCCAGGGGTTGAGGCCCACCACAGTGGCTGTGAATGTCCTGCCGTCGATCACCTCTGGAACTGGAGACAGACACAGGTCAGGGATGCAGATAAAACCACTAGAAGCATTAAAAAGGGCTGAGAAAAGCCCCATTGGATACCCTTAGCAGTGAGAGATTAACACAGATGCAACGTAAATGAGGATTCTCAAATGTTTTCTCATTTTTAACGTTTTATTAATTGCTAAAGTCAGAGCATTAAAACACTGTGCTTTTAGCACAAATTCCCGCTATTAAAAAGTTTCTCTCGAATTGCCACTTCCTGAAAACAAGGTGTCAAGACAGCGGGTTTACAAGTTGTTCTTTTTCTCCTTTCTGCACTGCTCCCTCTGTTTAATGGTTACTGGAATGGAATTAACCTCTGGTGGAAGGAGCAATTACATCATGGGATTTTTCCCACTATCAGGAAAATAATTCTACTTAAAGATAGGCCAGATGACACGGGCTGTCCCTGAGGGATGTCTTTATAGACCACAATTACTGCTGTATATCTCCAGGGTGGCAACAAAAGATAGGAATTCATTCTGTTTTCCCTTAAACATTCATGAGAAAAATGGATGAGTAACAGCACCGACTGGAACCTAAATCTTCGAGTTGCCAGACTTGAAACCAGTTAAGAAGAGCAGTGTCCTACAGCCGGTGAAACCACACTGAGAGCAGAACTGTGGCTCAGCAGTTCCCAATGGGCACCTTCTCCAGCAGCACAGCTCAGTGGGTCAGCGCAGCCCTTACCTGTGCTCACAGCCTGCCAGCCCACCGAGAAGGGCGTCCGGGCCTGCACCACATACATGGTGATGGGGCTGTGGTTGTCTGCTCCGGGCCTCCAGGACAGCTGGGCCGTGGTGTCGGTGATCTCATCGATCGTCACGTCCTCGGGCGGGCCTGGGGGACCTGTCAGAAACATTGTAGGAGGGACTGCTTGAAGCTGGGTGCTGACTGTGGCCTTCCTGCCCTGCAGGATGCTTCTAGCAGACAAATGACCCTCTCCTGCATCACATGGCCATGTCCATCAGTAGTGGTGCCTCTCCCCAAAGTGCTGCTTCACAGTGACCTCACCTCTTCACTCTTCCACTTTGGTCTAAAATTATTCTCAAATGATATTAAGACCAGAAAATGTTCAAATATCTAAAATACCCTGAAACTTCCAGTGCCCTGTCATTATAATGAAACTTTTAGCAGGTATAGCCAGATATAATTTCTAAGAAATTAAAATTCTATGTCATTTTGCTTGGCTGGGGGAAATCAATCACACAATGCAGCCTTGTTCAACTCCTCCAGTCTTTCCACCCCAATGAAATTTCATTGCATACTTCACAATTTACTCCTCTTGCTTGCCCACTACTGACATAACCCATCTTCCTGTCTTGGAATAATGACAGTTACTCCCAACATTTCCAAATATACAGCTTAGCCGTGTGCATGATGCCAGATTAATTCAGAGGCATTTGTGCAGGTGCTATCTCAAGGTCAAGAAAGGGGAAAGAGTCTCTGGCACCTTCATACAATGACCAGGGAAGACAAGAAGGAATTAGCAGCTGCACCTTGACTCAAGTAGATGAGATAACCAGTTTGGGACTGGGTGATCTTTCAGCAGGAGTACAAACCCCCTAAATGCATGGCACTGCCGAAACCAGGCATGGGTTTAACAGCCTTTCCCTAGGGCTGCATCACATCATCTTGACATGGCTCAACTGACTACGTACTTATAAGTACTTATAACATCTATTAGGAAAGCTCTATTTATGCAACAGCTATTCGCTCCCCCTCCAGTCTCACAGCCCAGGGATATTTCCCAATTTTATACAGTCAGTGGCACAACGCAGGACACCTCCTGGTGCAGCCATAAGACCACCGGAGACATCTCTGCTGCTGCTGCTTCAAGGGAAGGACAAGAGTGGTCTTTCTGCTGCCACCGGCAGCCACTTTCCTGTGAGAATTTCACGTTCTTCCTCTTAGTTTGCAGAGCCAACACTAAGGAAATTACCTAACTGAGGTTCTCACAGCAGGCTGTTTTGAAATGTGTGTACAAAAAGAATAACCAAAACCGCGTGTTCTAACTGCTACATGATGTGACCATAAACCTTACATTAGGAGATGAAAAGAGACATTCAGAGGAACCAAAGCAAAACGGGTGGCGCAGCTTTCATAAAGAGAGAATTTCTCACTTCTTTTACATGTGCTCCTACTTGTGTTGAATTGCCTGAGATTTTTTGCTACGTGGAAGACTTGGAAACTATAATTCCACAGAATGGTTGAGATTGGAATGGACCTCTGGATTCATGCAGTGCATCCCTTGCTCAAGCAGGAACAGCCAGAGCAGGGTGCTTATAAAGCTTACCTTAAACTTTTGGACGGGGAGGAAAAATTCAAAGTTGGGATGGAGAGAAACAGGGCAGAACTCAGCTTCACGCTTCTCAAAGCTCACAAGCAGGAAAAATATATAATATTTTTTGGTAAAGATTCAGACTCAGGTTAATTAATTTAATCTCCATTAAAGTCATATTTAGTATCATCTATGCATAGTAACAAACAGAACCTGACAAGTCAATGGAATTACCAAATCATGTTTATTCTAGAAAAGGAACAACTGTAAAGGAACGCAGTGAAGAAGCTGGAGATGATTTCTGCCGCTGAGTTCAACAAATAAATGTGCTCAGCTGGTGCAAGTTTTGCATTCAGGACACGAACGTGCACTAGTGTGTTTATCTGTGCTGTGTCTCGGTTGTACAAGTACGCGTATATGAAAGCAGCTTTATATACATTGCTTGAAAATGTACTGTGAACCGCAGCTTGTACTTCAAGCTTATTTCTCAGATTAATTACAAGATGCTGGGATCCTAATGAATGTCTCTGAGCCCAGGAATTGTCTTACCAGTGGCAGAAGATAAGAAAGAAAAGAAATTTTACAACAACAACAACAGTAACAAAATTCAAATACCTCTTACAATCAGGTCTGCAGCAGCAGATAGCTTGTCCACACTTGTTTGCACCATGCAGACGTATTTCCCAGCATGCTTCAGCTGGATGCTTCTGATCATCAAATCACCAGCTGAATCCTGCTGATAAAGTAGAGAAAAGTGGTTACAATTACTTTTTAATGAGCGCTAAACATCATTATCACATGAAGGACACTGTGACTAATGGATTTATTTTACACTGGCTGATGAAAACATTCGTAATGCAAGCCGTGGCCTATTAAAATTATGTGAGTCTGCCTTGAAGATAAGAGCGGGAGCACTTCTACAATTATGGCTTCTGCAAGGGGCAGGGGAGCCAGGTTTGGGTCCGTTAAGCAGTTTTCCCATTAAAACAATGTGACAGCCTTTGCAGGTTTGCCTCAATTCTTCCTTCAACTCTCTGGATATCTAATTTATAGCCTCTTCGCCATTCAGATGTCTAAGTTGTGTCAACATCTATTTTGTAAGCGCAAACCAGCCCAAATTATGAGACATATGCAATAGCAGCCTTGTGTGATGGCCAGCATTTTGATTGCCTGGCATTTCTGTACTAAAGATCATGAGAACAGCACTCTCCTAGGAAATCTTGCATCACCTAACAGCAGTAATTTGTTTTCCAAACGCCAAATGCATGTCTGATTAACTGTTGAATAGAACTAATTATGTTTCTGTATGTATAGGAAGCTCTGAACTCTTTCTAAATTTTTCTCCAGACACAAAGCATTCAGTACATTAGAAATCTCAGGGTAACCTTGTGATTGTGGCTTTCAGAGCGAAGAATATTAATACAGTTTGTAATTTTAGCTTTGCAGCCCAATCAAGCACAGTCACAGGGAAGAGCTGTCACCGCTGATGTGCACCCTAGGCAGAAATCTTTACATGCATCTTTTAATGATTTTTTTTAAGGGATAACAGTGAAGCTTGTAAATTGTATTTCCTTTTATTTTCAGCATCAACTTTCACTCCTGACAAATGCAAAGACAGACTGCTTGTCTGCCTGGAACTTGGCACGGTGTGGGACTTTGTAAAGCCTCCCTTGGGGTAACATGCAACGCTCCCTTCTCTTTTGTTCTCTACCTCTGCTGAAAATATATTACAGTTTTCTTCTTCTTTTGCTCCTTCTTTTCCTCACACCTGATTGTTTCAGCTATCAGGCTTCCATGAGTATGACACTCAAACCACAAACGAACAGTCCTCTGGACATTACAAAAGTTTGCAATGTCAGTGGGTACAGCCTGGGTTTCCTATAAACAAACAAGTAACAGAGAACCCAAAGACACCAACGCGTCATTGCCAGGAAATGCACACAGATAACACTGAGAAGAAACATCACCTCCAATGATCAGTGACATCTGTAGCACAGTGAAGATCCTTTTCGTAGAGGAAAAATACTTACCCTAAGCATGTGGTCACAGGAGAAAAATATAGTCATGTGAATGAGCCAACCACAGTTTCCATATAAATACAAAGTTCTATGCTGTTACATTTTGATTTTTTTTTTCCTTTTAACTTGTTACGGACTTCTTCCCAATGGGAAAAGTGAAACGGTAAGTTTTTTGTAAGGAGAAAATGCACTGCAGGTCTTCTGACATACAGTTCACTGCAATGGTCAACCATCATTCATGCCATCAGAATCGGGGCACGTCATTAAGCAATTATAACAATCTTGCATCAACTGTAACAAAGCAGTGTACTGTCAGTGCCTATTTTCTCAGTCTGTGAGACATAAGATAACGTCTCCTAGTATCAGCTTAGTCAAATACATTTGTCCTGTTGGCAGCCCTTCTGTGTGTTACCTGCAGTTATTTCTGCGACTGCTGATGCAAGAGGATCCCTTTGGGGAGATCGCTTTAGAATTGATACTTACCCCTCCGACTCTCTCAAAGTGATCCCCATCTTTTTCAAAGTCTATCAGATGCCCATTGAATGACCAGGTAAACACAATATCAAGCGAGTGATCGTGAGACACCTGGCAAGGCAAGACGATACTTTCTCCAACGGTGACATCCATGCTGAAAGGTGACACCATAACCCGTGTTGGATCTACAAATGAAGAAAACGGGGGGAAGAAGTATTAATCCTTTCTTGAACTGAGATAGATGTGGAGCTGAATCCACATCTCCACGCAATCCAATCTCCATCCATCTCCACACAGTATACCGCAGCTACAGTGGTAACTACATTGACACCTGAGTTTGAAAAAGTCACAGTGCTTACCCTGAAATATTAAAAAAAATTAAGGCAGTATCTGAACTATTACATCTTTGATTTTATTCCAATAAAAACCTTCCACTTCTTAAAATTTACGTGTTTTTCTCTTTGAGGAGAGCTCACACAAAGAATAAGTATAAACAACAAGTGATATCAACTGAACCCTTCAAAAGATGCAACCTGAAATTGCGCCCCAACAAACCAAGCAGAGGGGTTCTGGGTGAAATGTGGGTCCCGTGTGTCATGCCCAGCTGATGTGGGCAGTAAATGGGTCACACCGACTCCTCTTTTAGGATCTTGGTCATAAACAAGAAGTCACTGACCTGATGACTGGGAACAGAGCAAACAGTTTGGAGAGATGTAGCAGAAGAAAGGTGAGATTTGGTCATTTTCTGAAACATGATATTGACAGAGGAAAGTCAAAAGACTGCAGGTATCTGTGATGTGGGAAGTCCTGTCTGTTATGTGCCATCTCCATCCTGAGCGTTGGGACCAATCCCTTATTCACAGCTAGAGTTCACCACTGCTTTACTTGTCTGTTTTTAATTTTGGTCATGCAGTGCAAACAAAATGGTGCCATAGAAAGATGAGCCACGACGCATTATGCAGACTTCAGCCCCTCATCTGTGCCCATGAATTCCCTCTGCCTCTAAAGTTAACATTTGTCTTTCATTTCTGTTGACAAAAATGCTGTAATTTTTTCCTACAAGGTCTCAGAGGAAATGAAAAGGAGAAAAAATATTGCTTAACAATGAGACCAAAAGTCTGAAAATCTTATACAGACAGATATTTTTGTTTATTCCAAAAATCTATTCTGCACAGCTGTCACGGTAAAATAATACGGGCATTATTCATTCTCTAGTATATGAAATCAAAATCTTAACTACTTCACCCAGGGACTCCTGGACAACTGCTTAATTCTCTGCTAAAATAGTGAGGCTACTGCAAAAACACATGTGCTGGGCAGAACTTTTCACTTCAAAAGTCTACAGAATTAGTGAAGAAAGATTTCACTTGCCCACTCAAAGAGCCTTCAGATCAATGTTTAAAATGTTTATGAAGGACATGATTCCGAGATGCAGTGAGTGCCTCCTACATTGCCCTGAGTGCTCCTACACACACCCTACAAAGCACCAAGCACACCGTAGTGCTCAACAAGCATCAGCAGTGAGGTTCTGCTGTGGAAAGCCCTGCGGATCGCTCTCCAGAACTTTCTGCAAGAGGTGAGAAGTCCACACTGTAGATCTGATTCTTCCTACTGAAATACACAGAGTTTATAAAAACATAAAGGATGGAGCACGGATGCTCATGATTTATTTCCCAGAGCAGCTTAGCACAGCTCCTGTATAAGCTGTAGGGGATGCAAGTGCCCAGTGCCTTTGAAAATCAGGCCCCCAGGTTTCAATCCAATCATGTCAAGAAACATTGCAATCTTAGAATTGAGCATAGCGGGTTAGAGGAGCAGCTGATAAGGCGCAATGACAAATGACACACAGCACAGGCTCTGACCCCAGCCATACTTGGCATCCACAGGAGCCCCCAGCAACACCCTCTGCAAATCACCCCAAATGGAATGCTTACCAATCCCTTCTCAAGGACTGGAAAAGCTGAAAAACAAAACCACCCCCTCACCTTGGACCTGAGTAGAGCAGCAAATGGAAAACGTTATTCAGAAGCCAACTGAGGGCAGCCCAGCGTAGGCACAGCTTGGTGGTACGCAGCCAAGCAGTAACCAAAATTATTAGGTTTGCATTCTCAAAATCTGTAACACCAGGCTCCTTTTAAATTACAGAGAGTACTTTAACGATACCAACGTTATGCTGTCTGCCAGTTGCTGTCTGAGGGGTTGTGGGCCCCTGCCAAGGGAAACAGCAGCAGTCACCTCCCACAGAACCATCCCAGCATGGAGAAAAGAGAATGCGACTGCTCTGAGCCAGCACTGTGACAACTTGTTCAGCATTACCACCGAGCTTCTGAAGAAGGGAATGCTAAATGCCAAAGGGAGTGCTCCCAGGGGATGAAAAGCTCCTCACCATCAGGGCGCAGAATAACCAGGCTTTCAGCCTGGCTTGGCTGTGCCGTGCACCCCAGGCTCAGGATGCAGCGTGCCCCCTGCAGGGCTCTGGCTCTAGGTGTCACTGACGGCTCAGGGAAGCAGGGCAGCTCCCTGCTGCCTCCTTGCACATCAGCGCTGTCTCCAAGGCAGTTTCTGTGTTTACTGTGGGAAGAAACACGTGGTATTCATTCTACACACAATTTTCCTTGCCTGCCAACAAGCAGACGCTCAGCAGAGCAAATCTGTGCCAGGACGGCTCTGCAGCACGCGAGCATGCAGGGATCACTGCAGCTCTCCTTACCCATGTGTGTCCTGAGTGGCGTCCCTCGGTGTTACTGCTGCAGTGCAGTGAGAACTCACTGTATTTCTGACTCATTCGATGCATTTGGGGGTTTGGAACTACACGATCTTTAAGGCCCGTTCTAATCCAAGCCATTCTATGATTTGGCTTACAGCAGCAGAGATCTTCACAAAGTTTTCTTGCTCACTTTCAGTTTGGAAGAAGATACGGAGCCGAGAAGCATTTCCCATCTGCAGTTGCTGTGCTCGCATCCCTTGCACCCTGCTAACAGGGAGCTGCCATGGACACTCCGTGCCCCATCTGGGGAAGCTGTGCTGCATCCTCACTGCAGACCCGTGGGCTGCGTGCACTGTGGGCTGGAGCAGCAGTTCCCCAGCCTGAAGGGAAGCCTTCTCGCTCCGGTTTGCTATTGATTGGGTGTCCATTAGGAGGGATTACTTGTTTAGGATAAACAGCTTTGCACGGCTGTGCTTGCTTGTTGTAGCTCATGCGGTGCTGTGTTGTATCATATTGATCTGGAGGACACGACACAGTGGGACACTATCCACAGAGGCATGACATAAATGGCATGATGCTGACACTCACAGATAGTGCTTACTTTTTTGTTTAAAAAAAAAAAAAGAAGGAAAACAACAACCCAACAAATCATTCTAAACCAGGCAAATACCTCTGAATGACACAAGAAGACAAGGGCAGAACAACCATGTGTGTGGTACTAAGCAGCAAGATTTCCATGGGATGGGGGGTTTTCTACCTACAGGAAAATGAACCTGTTTGCATTCCTCAGCTCTTGGCATCCAGTTTCCAAGTATGCTCATTTCCAATGTGGCTCAGCTGTGGTGGCTGCGCTCAGCTCCGCAGGGATGGGATTCGGTGACATTAGTAATAGCAGCACCAATGTTTCTCTCCCATTTGTGCCTGAAACGTTTCTCCAAGAGCATGAAGTCCACAGCATCGCAGACCTGACAACTGGCTCAGCTTATGGGAGCTCTTAGTGCTCTGGGCATCATCAGATCCTGTGAAAAATGCTGAAGACAGGAAAACACGACCCCAGACTAAAGAGAGTAATGACTGGTGAATAACTGAAAATGTAGCATGGGCACGTATTTAACAGGGATTAAGGAATGGAAGGGTGGAATATTTGACCTTTCCTGGAAGACTGAAGACTGCTTCAGCAATACGCTCAGTTTAGCTGGGTGTTTACGATGTGCTAAAATTGCTTTCCTGAAAGAGGATCTTGGTCAACTCACTTGGCTTAAAACTCGCCACAGTACAACTACAGCAGTGGGACTTCCATGCTGCTACTTTCAGATAGGTGCTTCAGCACGTCGCATAAGTCCTTTTAGGAATGCTCTCTGCTTTGGTGTGGGCAAGGTTTGTTTTAAGAGAAGAGTTTAAACGTTGCTCCTTGTAATCTGCCCATCCATGTCCTTAAGCCTCACTTTTGAGATCGCCTTCTTGGCTTCATTCGGAGCTCAACTTCAACCGAGGTCCAAATTATTAATGTATTTCTTAAACTGACGCTGAAAAAGAGCTTCCCACAGATTGAAAACTGTCTGAACTGATGCAAGTCTCCCTCCGAGGAATTAATGCCTCCCACCTTGCAGACAGAGACCCGGCAGTCAATCAGCGGATTGCGTTTCTGCATACTCAAATACGCATCCTTTGTGTGGCTGAATAATAAATGAAGGTTAATTTAAATCTGAAAACACATTAAGAATGGAATCGCATCAAAGGATACTGGGGAGGGATGTACCATTACAGCAAATTCAAAGACAAAATATATGAAAATATATCCATTCCACAGAGAGTACAAAGAGTGTTACTTAAATAACAAGAGGGCACAATACTTCATTTTAACCTCCATTTTAGCAGTGCAATGCAATCTTATCAAATCAAGATCTCTCCATACAATTGTGAGAGAGAAAATCATATCTAATGGGGTCTGGAAATGACAGTCAAATCTGTCACTCACAGAAATTCATCCTTGCTCTTTACGGCAGTGTGTAACAGTGCCTGATTACGCCACAAAACCCAAACATACCTTCTGTCTCTCTTTGCATTTCAGGCTCAAATGAAAGCCACTCCACTTCAGAGGTGCATTAAATGAAATTGGTATATTTGACAAACGATTGAACCATTTGTGACACACATTATAGATAACCCAGGGAATCCAAGGTGTCACCTTTTGTGGGCTATTGATTGAAGCTAGCTGATATCCATCTTTTCAAGTATGGAATAATCTACTGTCATTACAAAAATGATGGCCATCTTACAGAGAAGGTTAATCAGATACAGGAGAAATCATATCTAATCTTTGATAAATTGCAAGTCACTGAAGGATCAATCACCATTCCCCTTGTAACACAAGACACAGGTAACTGTGCAAACACAATGCCATCTGTCTGTTGTGCAGCCCATGTATGTGGGCTGTGGCCAGAAGCATTCTGCCCCTTTGAACAGCTTAACCTGCTGGGGCTGCTGATTTATGGGGCTTTTAAACACGCTTTGAATGGTAATGACCATAAATAAAAATCTTCAAAAAGAAACAGAGCAGCAATAATATGAGAGGCAGGCATTCAAACTGCGAAATTATAAAGTGACAAACATGGTCTTTGCACTTTTGTGGTAGAGCAGGGTTCTAGATTTTTCCTATCTGAGCCCTATGTCAGTTATCCACACCCTCCTGCTCAGGACCTCGATGTTAGGAATAAGCCAACAAGCAAGAATAATCCCAAATTTAGAGTCATTAGGAGTCGATGCCTCTTGGAGCTGTCAAACCTACGGGATGGCAAGAAAATCACTAGGTGGAATTTCAAGCTTCCCAGTGGATGATGCACAGCCTAACCATCCTTAATCCCATCCAAATCAAGTCTTGTATTTTTCATAAATGTCTTGGGATAAGCAAGTCTTGGTGCACAGGTGATTTATCAGGCAGACCCAGGCACACTGAGCTTCCCAAGCACTTGGTGAGAGCACAGCAAGCCATCAGTCCCATTGGGAAGGAGGACCGGGTGGGGGTATCTACTGAGAGCTCTGAAAAAGGAAAGCTTTTACTATTACTTTAATAAACTGGACAAATTTAAGAGTATTCTACTTTATCTCCTGTATGTTTCACTTCTTTAAAACAAACATTTGCAGTAACTGCTGCATATATATTTATCCAAAGGTAGTAAAACTCCCATATGTGCTACAACACAGGTATCTATATAAGTACCATTTCATACAGAATGGAATCTGCACGAAGAGACGATACCTCTTTGTTCTCAAAATTAATACAATTAGTTCTCAGTAATATTCCCTCACTGTTATATTCCCACCAGAACTCATGGCTATGTGTCATTAGGAAAAATGACCACCTCAGTTTTCACCACTGAGTGTCTATCTCCTGCTGTTACCACAACAGCTTATCTTCTGGTTGGGTTGTTGTATCAATCCCATGAATGCCTTCAGCCAAAGTATTTATCTATCGCAGCATCTGCTCCTACTATTTTATAATTAGAATATAATTAGTAGAAGTTCTCACAAGAAGCTCCCATAGAGAAATGACTCTACCACACAAAAGTAAAATCTGCAATTCCCAAGCTATTGGCAATCTACACTAAAAAAGAAATCTGGGCATTTCTCTAGTGCCTCAGCAAATGCCATCTTGACAACAAGACATAATTAAGAAGTTGTATTGCATTGGGAGAGACCAGATACAAACCATCTGCAGACAGGTAGGGCAATCAATTATGCAAAGACTTACTTGTAGTTTCAGAAAAATCCTGTCAGGTCAGCTTAAAGGTCAACCTCAAACGAAAAAGTCAAATTTCTTAATAAACTGAGTGCTTGGGAAAAAATATTGCTGTCACAGCAACATAGAGTTTTCTATTTAAAACCATTTTAAAATGTTCTAATATGTATTCTTTTTTCAGATGGAAAATGGATGCCTCTAGTTAACGATAATGCTGAATTCTTATTCAGCTTTTGCATACAAATTGCAGAAAAAACGTGTGGATAGTACCTTGTCAGAAAGTACCTGGCAAGTTTAAAACTAATTAGGAAAGCACAATAGCAATTATCCCAGCTCAGACTCAAACCTCTGGAATTTACAAGTATCCAAAGAACTGAGTCAGCCAACGGGGAGAGGAAAAACAAGCAAGGGAGTGATTTGAGCTCTATTTAGCGGCTATTCACAGAGGGAGCATCTACAAAACTGCCGGCTTGTAAATCGCTCCTGCTAGGGGCAAGCACAGCATGTGAGCCATCCTATTAAATACTTGCTTGAATTTTTAGAGTTTGAATCACAACCAAATGTGAACAATTAAGCTTAGCGGAATTACGCTGAATGGAGAATTAGATAAGCAAAAGAGAGGGAAAAGTGCAGAGCGAGGAGCTCTGTGGGATGAAGGCCAGCAAGAGCACAGATCTTGGAGTGAAAGGGAATAAAATGAGCTCTGTTCCTTTCTTTCCTTGTCTGACCTTGGGCAAGTCATTAAAAGTCTCTGCAGCCTTATTTACCCAGCCTATCACATGGAAGTAAGGCCTTCATTAGAAAGCGTTTTGTCTTCTTACACCGCTGTGCACAGTAGATATTCTTATTTAAGATAAACTTTTACTTGAAACCCTGCGGAGACCTCTCTGCTGCCAGGCAGGACCGAAACCCAAACACCTCCCTCCAAAAAGATCAACTTACAGTCCAACAGAGCCAACAAAACAAACCTTCTAAGGCCATTTCCTGGGCCACAAAGGTTTAATTTGCTTTCTGGTGAAGGTGAGGCTGTCTCTGTGTGCTTTGCTCCTTGCAAGGAAGTGCCTTGCATTCCCATGTCCCAATTAGTCAGTGACAAATTGAGAAGGCAAGCCCTTCCGAGCACCTCGCTCCTGTTTTGCTCTCTTGTTGGTGCACTGATGTTACACAGGAGCAGGATCAAGGCAGGAGCATGTGTGGAATGAGAACAACAACCTGCAAGATCATCCCATCATTATAACTTGCTCAAAATTCTCAGCTTCTATGCTGCTGAATAAATATTCAACACAGGGCATCGTTAAAGCATCCCTCACACTCCTCCTGTTACACGGCATTTTATTTCTAATTAGCCACAAGTTTTTCCTATGCACGCTGCTTCAAAACAAGAGCCAAGGTCTAACTAGTGAAAAGGCATATGGAGAGGGGGAGAAACAAGCAGCAGGTCAGCAGCAGCACCTCTCCTTCCAGCCTGGTTTCAGCAACAGATGAGCTTAGTCCTGTCTTTCTCAGCACACAGTTTTGCTGGGATGCCGGTCATGGTCTGTGGTATTCCTCCCTGACATCCCCACCTGTTGCTTTCTGCTGCCTGAGATGTCATTCCTCTCCCATTCCACCAAGCACTCTATTATCAGGATGAATGGATTCAGGCTTGAGTTGTTGCAAAGACTTCCTACCGAGACATGAAAGGAACTGAAATTTTCACTGGAGAAATACTGCTCACTCCCTAAATTCTAATGAAGATTAATATTTTAATATATTTGCAATGAAGCTAGAAGAAAACAGTACTGAAACCTACAAACTTTGATCATTAGTTCTTTATAATCCAACCAAAATTTCAAACATAACGAAAATAAAATTTGTATTTCAAGTAAGAGAGTTTGCACGAGAGAGAGAAGCAACCCAAGCCACAGCAAAAGAAGTGGATGACAAAACTCCCTTGTCTTTCACAAGCAATATCTGCTATTGGACCATGAAGATTCACGTTCGCATCATATTCCCAAATAACTGGTTCAATACTGTGATACAGCACACCCAGAACTTAACCTCTTCTGTCAGTCAAATTCTCTCTGCCACCATGACTCGAGAATTAAGACAAGGGTCTCTAGTCTCACATTAACTTTGATGTGATTGCCCATCATCTTACTTAAATTGCATTAGATGAGGTGAGAATCAGGTCCCAGGAGTCCCTAACACTGCAAACATCACCTCATCACCTTTCAGCAGTGCTTTAGTTACTCTTTGATGCATTAAGAACCATCACGGCCAGACTTTATCATTGTGCCACTGTGCTCTTACTATCTGATCTGCAACTTTGAGTACACTGGCATTCCATTCCCCTTCCAATCCAGCTAGGCTCAGGGAGAAAAAGTCAAAACTGTTCAAAGCCTCTGAAGTTTGGTTGTGCTAAGCTGCTTCCAAAAACGCTTCTGAGAAAACACACACAAAGACTGATATTTCCCCGAGTACTGTCCCAGATTCTTTCCTTCACCACTCACACATTTTCCTCCTACTACAGAAAATGTGCTCTCTAAACACTTCATCTGTATCTTTGAAGTTAAAAACATAGCCTTCAGGCCAGTCTCCTCTTACTTACTATTTTCAAGGATATAAAGTTCTTAGGGGTAACAGAGTCATTACCACTGTTACTCTTTATTCCCCCCGAGTGATTCCTTCATCTCTCACCTGCAATGGGGACAGTCATTTTCTCAATGCACGTAATATTGGCATCATTATCTTCCCCATCCCTTCCTGCACAGACTGAACTACTTGGGTGTGAAGAGAAGTGGCTCCAGGGGCACATCCCCCATCTTGCACAACAGGACTGTGTGCTATAATGATCTCAAGTTTTCTCCGCTGTATCCTTTTCTCTTAGAGTACTCAAGATCTGTGGGATTTCCATGAAGCTCATCCCACTGCATGCTTTGGAAAAGGATAAATCCTAGCCTCCCTTGGGATGATGATCAAACTCACTGTGTCAGTAGACTGACAACACAAAATCTTCCTGAATGAGCAACAAGAAGATGCATGGGACTTTTGTCCCGTTGCAGTAAAATCATCATTTTTGGTTCTCTAGGAACAAAATAGCTGCGTGAAGCTAGAAGCTCCAGGATCTTTTGCAGCCAGAAATTCCCAGCGAGTCCAGAGTTACAGGAGCCGAGAACACAGCCCCTTCCATCCAACCCCTGCTGGATCTCTATCACTGAGCAACCAGTGTGTGTGAAGCTCCTGCCTTGCTCTGCCTGGTGCTCCCGCCTCGTTAACCAGAGCGCACGGTTCTGGCTCATCCCACAGACCTCAGCTCTTCCTCCTGCTGCTAGTAGCTCTTGGAAATCTAAATTAATTCCCTGCAGCTACTGGCTAGGAAATGGGTGGAAAAAAGCTCAGTCAAACGTATTTGGCTTTTCTCATGAATTTGTAAGTGCCCCCGGTTGGACGGCCGTTTCCAGTTAATAAGCTCTGGATAGTCTTCTTAAGTTATGCAACAAACTATCGAAAAAAATAATTTGTTGCTTACATTCTACATCCAATCACGTACATAAGCACACACCATCTACTGCACTGCATTTTGATTAAAATACGTATCAGAAGTCTTTGATCTATGGTTTCATTTTATGCTGGGTTTTCATTTGTATTCAAAAACTGAGAAATACTTTAACCTTTCTGAAATGGATCGTGTTAAAATAAATTAAAGAAAGTTGATGAAAAGCATTAATTAACCTGCTTTTGTCTCATTAAGAGTCTGTGTTTAACCTATAGGTCATCTCCCTTTTCAGCTGATGTATGGATTTGATCTTCAATGATGAGCTAAACAACCCAATCTTCTATTGATGACTGAGTCAACTCCTGAACTTCTTTGCTTTTCTTTTCTGTGTGGGAGAGGACAAGAAATTTCCTAAAAAGAAAGTGCTGAGCTTTGTAAGGCATTATTCTAAGCCACACGTTCCAGCTCCTGCGGTGCCTGAAGGTTGGCTGGAGGTTGCAGCACACAGAGCCAAGAGGGAAGGTGGTGGGGTGGGAAGCAGGGAGAACAACCTGCTGCACTTACCCAGAGCACACATTCCACACCGATTTCACAAGCAGAATTTGATAGTCAAAATACCTGGAGCAGCTTAATAAGAGTCGATACGTTTGTATCCCTGCTTTTAAAAATATAACTCTAATAACGCCAGAGATAACTCCAAAATTGGCAGGAGAGATAGGCCAGAGATCTATGCTTTTTAATATCAAGCTCTTCACTACGATGACTTTTATCACATTAATGGCTAAATCACACTGACTGTAAAACAGCCAAAATGAGGCAATTAGTAAGGCTTGTGACAGCCACAGAAAGTGAAACGCACAAGGTTTTCCATGAAAGCCAGATGGATATCTTCAATATATTTCTTATTGTCTGCTTGTGGTAATATGTTCAATTAAACCGAGTCAGTGCTACAGAACACCATTTGAATTGCCTGAAAAAAATTAATTGTCTGCTGCAAATTTAATGAAGCTTAACAGTTATATTGTGTTTACAAGTTTTATTTGTTATGATCAGTAAGTGCTTACAAGAAAAAAAAAACAACTTCATTCAGCTGGCCCTAAGTGCAAACCGCTGGTATTTGACGGTTCATTTCATTCACACGTATCTTTGCCATTTACTGTTTTTGGCCTTAGAAGATGACCTACTTTTTTTTTTTTTTTTTCTTTCCCAGATAATAAACAGAGCTCGTGGCACTGTTCATTCATGAATGGCTGAGTTAGGTCTCATTTGAAACACAAGATGAGCTCCTTGCAATAAGGTTTGCTGTGGTTTGCGATTGTAAATGAACTTGTAAGTTGCCTGAAACAATAAAGTACCTGATTATAACCCGTATCTGAAGTGCCTTAAAAGCTGCAAGGATCCTGGAGTAAGACAGCATCTACCGGCCACCAAACCCACCAGTTTCTACCTGGAGCTCTTCTACCCAATGCTCATTAACGACCTCCAGCAAACCATGCCCAAAGCCTCAGCGTGCCATGGTTGGGAGGAGTGGATGCACAGCTCTCTCATTTACAAGCACGCCTTTCACACAGTGCCCTGGGTCATAATTTTACTTAAACCTAATAAAAGACCCTTAATTATGCCCTAGAAATAATTTGTTTCAGTGGAAATAGTCCAATTAGAGCAGAATATGTTACTTTGCAATTTTACAGCCAAAGATTATAGCTTTCATTGTCAACTGTTAAAATCAAGCATTTTCTACTGGATGTGAGCTAGAAGTCAAGAAAGGCTTTCAAATTGAGGAATGAGCTTTATTTCATAAACATGAGAATGTACCAACATGCTCTTGTGAATGACTTTGTGCTTTCATATGTCTGCAGTTCTCTCTAATCCTTTTTATTTATTTTCCTTACAAAACTCTGATATAGAGATTATGGAGAAAAACAGGGTTTTTTACTTTTTTACTTTTTCTCCCTGACATTTCTTAGAACAATGTGTTAAGTCAGATAAGGAATATTCGTATCTGGACCACATACCGAAACTGTGTGCAGCCATCACAACAACAAAAAAAACCCACAACTTTTGACTATTTCAGAGTTCTTTGTCTTGTGCAGAAAATCTTGGCTTTAGTACCAGCCAAACGCACACCTTGTGTGCTACCAAGGTTAACTCCAAAAGCCCATAATATATGGACAACCCTAAAGGGTTGCTCTGGGATTATTATTTTTAAGCCTGCCTCTCTTTTATAAATTAAATATTTTGCCTTCAACATGACGTGTCATTTAATGACTTTCTTTCTAAACTCAAACAAGTCCTGGCTGCTCTGCGGGAGGGCACTGGGCACTGAAGTAGAAAAGGGAGCATGAGAGACTCTACTTGATTGCATGTGTTAGCACATACCAGCTGACTCTATTATGTAGTAATTAAGCCACAAACAACTCAAAGAAACCCTGCACTACGCACCACCAACAATGTTCAAAACACAACTTATGAAATACGACGCCACAAACAGATGGCCAGTCATTAGAAAGCAAAGTCTCTGCACTGCAGTGTACCTTTGGAGATAGAGGACTAAACTCTTGCCAGTTCCCTATGGACAGCACAACATTCATAATCTCTGAAGATGAAAAAAAATAGCTCTTCCTTATCTATTAAAACAATCCAAAGCACTACCAAATGCTCTTTTGCCCCCTGGCCGCAAGGCAAACTGTTTCCCAAACCACAGAGATCAATACCCATCAAGTTATGTTGAAACCCAGCAATCACAGATGGCAAGAGGAGCCAGAAGACCCCAACATCCCAACAACACTGTTTGTACAGAGCTCAAAGGCTGCACCCACACTGACGAGCACAGGGCTGCCTCTCAACTACGAGCCCAGCCTCTTCTACACTGGGTTTGAAGATAATAACACTGAAGATTCTGAAAAGCCTTTTGATGACGGACCGAAGTTTACAGTATTTAATACATCTTTTCAATTTTAAATGCAATGCAGCAATTTGATGTCCGTACAAAGGAATACGCTTGGAATGGAAAATATGCAATTTTATAGAAAATGATGCCGATCCCCATGCTGGACAAAGTCAAGACAATCAGACTATTCAAGTGTGAGGAAAAAAATAACCTACTGACATTATCTTTGTATTATTTTTCTGCTAAAATGATATGGACACCAGCTAACAAAAATTCTCTGCTTTTACTGCTTTGAGTCCTCCCATAACAGTCAAAGCGAGACAAGCTAATGGCAGGAGGAAAATGTTAAAAGTACATCATAATGAAACAGGCAAATAATACTGTCGGAACTTGCCCTTGTCAGAGACGTAAGTGTGCAACCAGAACCGTGCTTCACTACCAGAGCAGAAATTATAACCCTGCCAAGCACTCACACAGTGGTTCTCTCTGCCTCCACAGGAGCTGGGACATCTCTGCAGGGGCAGCCCCTGGCTCCAGCCCCTCCTTGTGCTTCACGAGCTCAGAGCTTGTATTGCAGAGTCTTGAAATGAGCTTCCTATTTCAAAGCTGCTGTGAATTAGCCAATTTATACAACGGCATTAAATACAAATCAACTCCTATTGCACAGTTTATACGCTTTGTCATGTAATCTCCTGGTGCTGAGGAGGGCTATAGTCCTGCTACGTGCTGGAAGAACTGAACATTTAGCCTCAAGTACAGTAAAAATGGAAAAAGAAAGATGGAAAATTCATATTTATGAATGCTACATATAAATACATGCCATGTTTTACATAGCTCTGAAGGCAATCTGTGGGATTCTCCTCCATCCTTACAAATTCAATCCTACTTTTTAATTTAAAGGTCAAACCCGACACACAAATTTGCAAGATTTGAGGTCTCAGAGGCCAGAAAAGTTCTCACCGAGAGCAAACCAATGGAAGAAACCCAAAACACAAGCTCACAGGTTCGGGAAGCCACTGAGGCTCAGCAGCTCTGACAACAGCATGTTAATACACAGCCCTATGGGCACCCATCAGAATTTCATATTTTGTAAGCTGTCTAGTCATGCAGAATATGAATATTTATTCATCCCTCTCTGGTTGTTTGCCAGACATTTATTTTAAGCTCCTTGGTTCTGGGGTAACAGACATTCTCCTCCTCCTCCCATCCTTGCCCACACTGTCTCTCTGACACTGTTGGCATCTCTTGCTGAGAGAGGAAAAAAATTAAAAAAAAAAAAAAAGAAGAGAGAGACCCAGCAATGTTAATGGGAGAACAGAGGAAAGCTGAAAAAAATGCCTTTCGACCTTCACAGTGTTTTACCCAATGACATAAGATGAGTTAGGGGAGAATATAAGCATATCTTAAGGTCAAAAAACTCATCAGCTGATAAATTAGTCTTTTTTACACCACAAAACAGAGTTAAAGTAAGATATTCAGTCATATTTCTGTCAAACCTTGCCCGTGTTTTACTTAGGGCAGGGAAACTCAAGCATTTCAGTATAAAATAAGAGTATTTTACACAGTTCATTTGGAGTTCAGAGTAGTTTCTGCTCTTTTATACTTTTTATGAGATAGACTTTGAAATTGCATTTCTCTGTCTGCTGCTAATATCCACATCCTGGGCTTAAAAGAGTGTATTCTCTGCTTCATGCACATGTGTCACCTCCATTAATGCTAATGGAACCAAGTGAAAACGGAGCACTGAGGGAGAAAAGAACACTTGCTAATCCTCTGTAACCCCACCATGAAGCACGGCAATGTGTGAACCATGTGAACACAAAGATCCCAAGTTACCAAGAACTCACATTACTGCCAGCTCCTCGGCACTGCTAATGAGGAAGCACAAGGTGTGGATGACAGAAGCATGACTCAGAGCAGTGGGCAAACACGGTCCCATTCTCAACGACTGGATTTCAGGGTACCAAATGCCATCAGCCAGCTACAGAGGAGCTGCAGAGCCAAGCCTGGGTGCGTAGGCATCTGGTGGCATGCAGGTGCAGGCACAGCGGGACCCTCCTGCCTCTCTGTGCTCACCCCTCTGCTCCCAGCTTTGCTCTGGGGGAAGCAATTGCTGACCAACCCTTTGGTAACAGGTACGGGATTCTGTATGCCCGTTGTCTCTGAGCACTGTTCTCATGGCTGTTTGCTACAGGTTCCTCCTCAGGACAACACAGAACAAGAAAAGGCAGAATCAGCTCATATGGAAATGAGATCTGATTTTTACTCTGCTCTATTTTTTCTTTTTTTGCAGGGACAGATGTGGGCATGGGTAAGTGCCATGCAAGCTCTTCCAAACAGAGCCTCTCCTCTGCCTAACAGAGAGGCAAACCTTCTGCCCTGGGATGACAGCAGCTGCTGTACTGCGGGCACCTGCAGCTCACAATCACAACGGGGCTTCACCAGCTTTATCAGCACTTGCCTGACGTTACTTGCTGAAATATGCTCTGGCTGTAAAAAACGCAGATTAAAACTTGCACTGAAACATTTTAAAGTATTCCCTATCCACCACAGAAATAATTGATGGGGAGACCCTCTAACCAAATGCTATCCATCAGTGCCAAAACATGGGAGAATGAAAACTGACAGCATCAGAGCTCTGTGATTGATTTATTGCTTTGCAATCAGTCTTTCCTGATGTGCTATCCAAGAGAGGTTTTCCCCCAAATAAGGAGAAGAAGAGTTATTATAAGTGTAATAATCCATATACTCACTGCCTACAGCAATTCCTCAGACACAGGACTACTCATAAGCAGAGGACAAACGAATTTAAAACATTTGTCAGCATCGCTCTGTTTAACAGATCATTACTTTAAACGTCTTTGTGAAACCTTACAAGTCCTGCCTTTAAAAAAATAACAGATGGAAAAATTCTGAGTACACACCAACAAACACCTGGAACTCCTGAGCTGCAGAACTGCATCCCCATGTGACACACAGGGCTGTGTGCAGCCAGAGAGCCCGGCTGCTGAAGGACCTGCGATTCCCACAGGCCCACGTGTGTCAGCAGCAAAGGAGCAGGCTGTGCCCAGCACTGGGCAGCGCTCACCAGAGAACATCACTGTTACCTTTCACAACCAAGCTGCCGGTGCTGCTCGCTGTCCCGAAGTGGTTGGTGGCCACGCAGGTGTAGCTCCCCGTGTCCGACTTGGTGACGTTGACAATTCGGAGGCTGCCGTCATCCAAAACGGTGATTCTGGAGAGACAATTGGGCACAGAACACACGTGACGTTACACACATACGTTATGTTCACGTACTGCTCTTCCCAGTCTGCATTAATTATTAACAGCTCGAACAGCAGACAGTCCGCTGTCCGCTGCAGAGTGAGTTAAGCTGGCAGAAACCTCTGAGGCCGCAATTCATAAATACTGAATGCATCATTTACATGAGTTTTCGGTGTCTTTACTTGAGGGCAACTCTAATTTACACATGCAACTCGTGTAGGTTTTATGTGAGACTGTGCTTTGGTGCTCGGCGCTCTCCAGGACAACCCTGCAACACGCACTGTGTGGGCTGCAGCCGGAGATGCACAAACGTGGGGGTTTTCAATGAGAGTCCCAGTTTCCCCTCCACAAATCTGTACTCCTTGCCATCAAAACGCTGTTATGAGCACCACTACCCTTTTTCTGGATGGTGGGAGGCAGGTGGGGATGGAGGATAACTCCTGATCCCTCCTCTCCCCTGCTTAGTACCACAACAGGGATGCTTCTGGGGGTTCCTTTGTTCTCACAATTAGCGCTCTCTTTTATCCCGTTTTCTTGTGCTCTGCTTTAAGTCAATGAAAGCAGAAAGCCTGATCTCCTGTAAATCCCATTCAACGTGAATGCCTTGAGCCCCGAGGAAGCGAGTACAGCGCTGTGTGGTCCCGCTGGGCTCAGGATGGCTCCGTTATCAGAAGTGCCTTTGGCCAACATGAGCATTGCAACTTGTTAGCACAACATTACATTAAATCTGTGATTTGAAATGTGCAAAAAACATTCTTTACCCAGGAGCTCTTGGGGAGCACAGCTGATGCCACACCAGTGCAGCAGGATCTGCCGCTGCGGAAGCAGCACAGGGGACAGCTACAGAGCACCGTGCTGCTCAACCACTGTAATACCCACCATTAGCCACCACTGTGCACATCATTAATCGCTGTAACGTCAACTGAGCTCACTGCTGGTGACAGCAGCGGTACGCTGGGGGCTGTCACCGTATCACTGCAAATACACCCCAGTGGACGAAAACAACAGGTTTCTCTCTCAGTTTCCAAGGATTTCTTACCTCCAGAACCATGAGATGGCCAGTTGCTGCAACCATAAGGCAAATGGGCACCGACACACACAGCATGCACCGCTGCTTTCTGCTCCTGCCCTGGATGAGCAGTGTGTCAATCTGCAGGCAGCCCGTGCCCTGCACTCTGAAGACAGCCACGTCCTTCCATCACCTCTTGCTTCCCAGTTAGAAAGCCTCTTTTTCCCGTTCAGCACATAATTTCTGCCTGCTGTCTCTACGAGCAGGACTTTGCATTGACTTCATCTCTTTTATTACTCAAAGCACTTCAGCGTTCCCTCTATTACATTTTGGTCATTTTCTTTTTAATTAGTACTTTCTTACCTCGGTGTACAGCAACCACAGAAAATACAATTATTTGAAGATACCCAAAAATGATCTGCAGAACTGCAGGGAAACCTTCCCTCCAGCCTAATATTGCCTCTCTTAGCAGAACACGTGGCTGTCTGCTCAGTGTCGTGTCTTGGAGCACAATCTGTTTTCTGCCCTTCAGCCACTTTCAGACCTGCACTGAAAATCTCATATTAATTCCCACCTTCTCCTGCTCAATTATTTCCTAATTTAACTAATTTGAAAGAAAATGAAGAAGCCTTCCTGCATCCTTAATGCCAATCAAGCTCTGAGCAACTGGATTGAGAAATTAGGATGAAAGGAATCTAGCAGACAATGGCTGCAGGCATCACAAAAATGCTCGAGAGGCCCTGGCCAGGTGAGGAGCTGTGCAGAAGTCAGGCAGCACGTAGCAGCAGACCCCATAAGTTCTAACTCTCATGTGCTGCCATGGGGTGACACTGGGCAACTTTGGTATTGAGAGACAGCAGAAAGGAACAACGGGTGACTTCAGCTGTCTGCCACACCACTTGAAAGCGTGTATTTGGTGCTCTGTGTTCCTTTCTGGCCTGGTCCGAGTCCAGATGCAACCCTCAGAGAGCTGTCAGCCCATAGGGGTGGGTGCCAGCCCAAAGGACACCCATCCCCACCAGCACAGGAACAAAGCAGGCTCCTGCAGGCCGCAGCCAGCACAATGAGTGGGGACTCCAGGGACACAGCTTCGTGTAGGGCAGTGATAGAGCCAGAGAGTCACAGAATCATAGAATCACCAAGGTTGGAAAAGACCTCAAAGGTCCTCCAGTCCAACCATCCATACATCACCAACAGCTCCCGCTAAACCACAGCCCTCAGTACAACATCAGAACGTTTTTTGAACACCTCCAGGGATGGGACTCCAGCTGAGCAGTCGGTGCCTTCTGTCACACCACACTCTCTTGATGAGTATAAACAGATGTCCTTTAAAAAATATGATAGCTTGTGTCTTTACAACAATGGCACAGAGTGAGGGAGAAGAGGACAGTGCAGGATGCTGCCAAAACTCCATCCTGGCCTCTCCCTGACCTGCTTTAGCAGTAGCACAACAGCAGACCAGCTGGCAGAAACCAGGGGCAGGGGTTATATTTCACACGTCAATAACAGCGATATTAATAGAAGTTTCTCAACTGGCTTATAGGTCTCCAAATTGTTGCAGTCAGTAGCATTCACTATTGCAATTTATTTTTGCAGGAGTCCAGTGACATGTATTTGCTTCTGTAGCAGTTGCTCCAGCTCAATAATTGGAAGAGAGTAGTATATAGCTACTTGTCTCTTATCTTCACCACTGTGTTGGCACAAATCAATGCACGTATTACATTAAATGTGCACTGGAGCACAGAACTTGCCATGCTGGCCTCTAGTGCAGGAACCTGGGCAGCAGTAGCACCAGCAGCTCCCAAGGAATTACTTACTGCTGTTATCAATTTCAGGTCTTCGGAAACAACAGTGCCTTTCTGAAGGCTGAAGGTGCCCTTGGTGGGCATTAAAATTCAAATCAATATAAAGGACAGAAACAAGCTCAGCAAGATGCTTCAGCCCAGGAAGGACCACACTGTGCTGGCCTTGCCCTGCCAGCCTGTGCACTTGCTCCCTCAGCATTCTGCCATCTCAAAAAATCTGTATTGCAGACTGTATTTCCCTACAGTTGAGATTTTATTTTTATTTATTTTTATCCACATGGCTGAAAACTGTTTACAGGATAATCTCCTCCGTGGGTAATTTTAACTGTACCTGTGGATAAAACTAGCTTTAATTTCAAATTTTAATACCTTTTCTATCTCTATCTTTCTGCTGCTATTGGTTTCCCATTAAGTGCCTATTTACATTCCCAGTGTTAAATAGTTGCAGTTAATGTGGACTGGATGGTTTTAGGGACGACCTCTGGATGAGATCAGTAAATCCCCCATAAGCTCTGGCACATCATGGGGAGACTGTGCTGTCTCCTTCCACCTCTAAGCAGAAAGCCACCGCTGGTTAGGTTTATCCTCTGATAACACAACACTGCGAAGTTGGGACTTGCACTGAGTTCTCCAAAGCCATTCCCCAGTGGATCTTCACACACAATGAATTCTGGTCTGATAATTAATTGATTCCCTGCACACTCCTGCCAATGACCAGCATCAAGAATGACAAATAATTGTGCAAGTTAACTGTTGGCTTTTTTTTTAAAAAAAACAAATCAGATCATTAAAATCCTACTGTGAGTCACTGGCTAGGAGGCCTTGTGGTTGTGCGGCTCTTTTTGCTGAAGGTGCTTTCCTACATGGAGTGTTTTGTCCCTTAATTTTAATCCAACGCGCTGGAAGTCAGTGAGTAATTATTTTAACACTTTGGAATTTGTTACAGTTTGCTGAGAAAGTAGGAATGACTGTCTCTGATTTTGCTACTTCACAATTCCTTTGCAGATGTCTCTACATTAAGTGGGAGGAAAGGCTCATTTCAGGCCATTGGAAGTTCTCAAACTGCTAATTGGCTTGAAAGCAAACGTCCCTTCGTCAACCACTTTTAGCAGTTTGGTTGAACAAGTTCTTCTAAGACACAAAGTTCAAATTAAATGAAGCACTACACCGCACGCTTTCTTTCTTCTTATCTGAAATATACCCTCAAAACGTTTTCTAGGCTAGGAAGACTTAAAAGAAAGCACATTTCCCATAGACACACATTACTGCAGAATAAAGTGTTGGCTGCTGAGTACACACCTCTCTGAACCACTCCAAACCAAAAGGAGCTATTGACTTGCTATTGAGTGCTCTGGGTTCCCTGCCACCGCTAACCACAGCAGCAGTAAGAGGAACTAATAATGCAGATCTGTTCTTGTACAGATTGGTGCCACTGATAACTGGCACTCAGTCACCGCACAGAATAAACAAAGATAAAAATATCAACTTGGAAAAATAATGGTATAACACATTTTAGCACTCATCTAACAAGGAGTCACCTATTTTGAACATATCATGGCATTTCTAAGAAAGAATCTGTTGACTTGCGTTGTCAACTGGAGATTTCAGATCCATGGAGAGCAGAGTCTGATCTGAAATCAGGAGATGAAAGGACTGCTTGTTTTCTAAAATGAAGGTTTGTGTTCTTCCCCAGGAAGAACTGATCTTGTCTTTCGTTTTTTTAATACTCTTCTGGGGACAAAGGACCTTTAAAAATGCTGAAAACATTCCTCCCTAGCCTTCCTTGCTTTGTTTTCACCATCATAGCAGCAAATGGAAAAACTTGCAAGCTGAGAACTTTATATTACCCTAAAAAAGGCTTTTGTAGAATGGGTAGGCACACAGTTTTCATATCGGCCTCTTGCCCATGCCCTGTGCTAGCTCTGCAAGAATGGAAGTGTCTCACACCATCTGGTTGGTTGGTTGGTGTGAGCCCCGAAAACTACAAGACAGAGATAGGTGCATCTTTCTGGATGAAAAATACCTAACCACTGTGCAGAGAGGTGCTGCACAGTGCATCCACCCAAGGTCATGAGGAAAGGACAGCTCTGGGATCATGGCCACATCTGCACAAAGCTCCTCCTGGATCAACACGCTGCTACCAACTTGCCCAGTGGAGGAGGCCAGGCAGACCTGGAGCAGTAGAAAGAGAAACACTGGTGCACAATCACTTGATCTACTCTCCTCTATTTTCCAACAGTGATACCTCTGCCGTGTTGGTTCAGTCACCCATCAGCCAACTCCAGCCTGAATCGAGCACAGCAGATTCAATTCATGGAGCTCACCGCAGCACTTCTCACTGCTGGGCAGAATTCCCAGGAGCAGAAAGATATTTCTCAGTGAGTAACGTGCATTTACTGATAACACGTCCCAGTGAGATCAGTAAGAGTTTTATCACTGACTTAGTAAAAACAAGATCAAGCCTTTGTTTGGAATACGAATAATGTGTGAAAACTGCAGAACTCCCTGAGCACATAATAAAACAGCTCATCAGTAATTACCTCCAGCCTAGCTCCAAGGAAATCCAACCTTTGGCTGTCTGACTGCATCCCTTGCCTCTACACAAACATGCCTAGGAACTGCTGCTCAGGTCAGCCCTGTGCTGCAATAGAGCACTTGATTAAAAACCTCAGCCCTACTGCCTTTACTGTAACACCTTCTCTGTGTGGGTCCAGGAACCAAAGAGACCAGCACTGCAGAGCCAGGGATGAATAACCCCCACCCATGCCTGGCCAGCACCAGGTGTGAGCCTCGGCAGGGTAAGCGGTGTGCTTGAGGGCTCACAGTGAATTATTTACTCGCTCATAGAGTCCCTGCATCACCGACAGAAGATTTGCACCAGACAGATGATGCCGCAGGTATCCCTCAATATATTCTTGTCAGCATGCCCTCTATTTTTCTCTTCAGCAGGTGGAAATGTGGAATATGAATGGATGACAGAGGCAGTGCATACAGCAGGCTGTGTGACAGCGGTGGATCTCCTCCCAGGGGACAGGGCAGCAGAACTGCTGGACTGCAGCTTACAGATAAATTCTTTCTTGGGAGCAAAGTATTCATAAGTGACTTTTTTTTATTTTTTATTTTTTAATCTCACATGGTTTTATTTGCTCTGCTGAAATGAAGCAAGGTATGCTGCTTCTCATCTGATCACTTCAGCATTTTAATTTATGAAATACAAGCATAACTACACTTGCTTTCACTGTTGATTAAACACAGACATCCAAAATATTTCATGCTTCACCAAGTGAATATTTTTAATTTTTTTCCCCCCAGGAAACAATGCTTAGGATGTCCTATCCTTTTTCTATTACAGGGAGAAAAGATGTCTTAGAGCAAGCATTTAAATGAATGTCAGCTGGAAGAAATACACACAGAGTGCAATTTGAGATAAAACTACCATTGATTCCTTCATGTACAGCCTTTGTGGCAGTAGTTGACGTGACTATTGAAAAGGGACTGTGGTGCCAGAGTTCTTCTAAGAGATAATCCGTCTTCTGAGAGAAGATTTAGGTTAAAGGCACCTGTGAGAAACAGTGCATTTCAGCCTACATGATGAATGGCTCATTGTCCTTCCTCTGAGCTGGGGCTGGAAGCAGAGGAGGAGGGGAAAGGCACGAGACAGCCTGGCCTTGATTCTCAGCAACGCGTTTGCTCAGCCATTACCTGCTGTTCATAGGCAGGAACATGGAGAGCAATTTTTAGCCTAACAGCAACTTTGCTTCATGCCAAAACTCTACTGCAAACATAAATGATTCCGGGCAATTGCATTATTTATCTAATCATTTCTGTTTCTACTGCATGCCTTTGTAGCAGTTTACTTTCTTAATAATACTTCCCATGCAAAGAAGCAGTGACAAGGATTATTAAAATGATCTCATAACGGCACTATTACCCATTAGGCTCTTTCAGAAAACATGGAAGGATTTAGAAATGCTCCCAGGCCTGAATGTACATCCTGTCTGTCAGGGAGGATTTACTGCTCCCAGCCCTCCCTGAGCCAAGACACCACTCACCACCACCTGCCCATCACTATGAAGGATAGGCTGCCTTGCTGCCCTGCTAATAACAACTCCACGGCCATGGGTTGCCCTCGCAAGTGTGACTACAACCTTTGTGCTGTGTAAATAAATAACAGTAAGGTTAGAGCTGTCTGCTGTATAACATTAATCCCCATTAAAGTAGGCACAGAGGTCAACGTGGACACCGCAGATCTCCATTCAAACCTGTGATGGCCTCTGGCATGCACAGGGAGAGAGGACAGGAGGAGAGCCCTGACCCTGATCCCATATCTTCAGGCCACTCAAGATGTCCCTCCACGCATCCACAACACCATCTCCCAAGGTTGGGCTTCACCCAAGAAAGCACATGAGAGCAGCTCTAGCCCTGGACACTTCTGCACAACTGGGAATTGGTGTGAAATGGACAGAATGTCTTTGGGAATGGCATCACAAGGGCTTTTATCTGACCATCCATCTAAACCCATAAATGGTACTGACCGCCACACGATGCAGGCAGCCTTGTAACGCTGTGCAACTTCTCATCCTGGACCTGTTAAGTTTTGATTTACATTACCACCAACATCTGCTGTGGTACTTATTTGTCTATAACTACTTGTCTTTTCATGGTTCACAGAAAAGTCTGAACTAATTTGGAGCCTCAGTCAAAGCCCATTTAATTTAGTACATGTCTTTCTCTTGGTGAAAGCAGGCATTAGATAAGGCCTTACTTATCCATGACAACTGGCAGCTCTCTTAACAACAAACTCACTATAATTAATTTTCAGGTAAGAACTGTATTTGCTCAGAATAAACCAAGGTAAAAACCTTTTCCATTTAGTTCAATAGAAAAGTTCCCAGCGGCTTTCCTGGAAATGCATTTTATGTGGAACTACAGAGGCTGAGGATGAAGTGTTTGATCTGAGGCACTGCGTGGCCCAACATGGGATGGCCAAGGCCTTTGTCCTGAGTGCTCTTGATCCCTAAGACAGGATGCACCACAGACTCACTGAACTCAGTGTAAACCAGTCATCAAGTCATCCTAACACTCAGCCATCTTAAGTTCTTCCTGCAATTTTCTTTCTCAACAAACTGTTCATCTGCAATGACAGAGCAGTCCAGATAAATAACACAGTACTCAGAACACATTAATGACTACCAACACAAAAGCTGTGTTTCGTCATCATCCTCATTTTTGGCTGGAAATTTTTAGGACAAGTCTGGAACTGATGAAATCCCATTCGGAAGGAGTGAATAGGAAAGAAAGGAGCATTTACAGCTATTAGAGACTTCATGTAAATTGTTTAGAGAAGCCTAGGGTCATAATTCAGATGTAAAAGTATCCCTGGGTTATCTAAGAACAGTTCTCTACAAAATGTCTTTCTTAAGGGATGATGATAACAGGAAGAAACAAATGAAAACCAAACACAAACACGGCTAGGGACCCTGAAGCAAAAGAGCAGGCTGTCATGGATTTCAAAGAATAGAAACCTTTTGTCTTTCCGCTCTTTTTTCATTGTATGCAAAATTAAAATAAATACAGTAAGAGCAAACGTGTCATGAAAATAAATATTTGAGGAAGCAGATCCGAGCAAAGCAAAGCAAAGCTCATTTTTACAGCTTTCATTCCTCAGACATGAGGCAATAACTTGAGCTGTATGGGAAGACTGCAAGTCTGGAGGGTCCAATGGTGCAGAGCGCCAATTTCCCATTGATTTGGTGAGAAATGAAGACCAATACCCACGGGAATCCCCTTTTAGTGCAGCCCTTTAGCCTCACAGTTTATTTTTGCAGACTAAGCTGGCCATTTGTCACAGAACACGAGAGCAGTACCGGCAAGAGGGGGTTTTGGTGCTCAGCACGTGCCCAGGGCAGTGAGTTCTGAGTGCGAACACTTGGCATAGAGCAGACTCTCCTCTTCCTGAAGCAGCTCGTTGCTGGCTTGGGTAGAGGGGCAAAGCACTCTTGCAAACCACCCTGTGAAAGGCTAAAATATCTGCACACAACTGTCTGCCCAGACACACAGCTCCTCACCAAGAAATGTCGCGCCCAGCATCAAGGGAAACCTTGCATAAGGAAGCAGCAGGTGCATCAGAGCTGCTACTCAATTCAGCCTAGCTAACACTCACTGAAATATTTGCTATGCTCCTTCCACAGCAGCGATTAGAGCCCAGAGGCACAGAGATTGAGCGGCTTCTCCCAGCCAACAGGGAGAGATAGCAGCAGACTGAAAGCGCTGCCTCCATCATCCTCACCAACAGCTCCCTCCCAACGAGGACAAGCCATCACCCTCTACGTACAGCAAAGGCTCCAGAGTTCTGGCAAACAGAACCATTAACTCAATCGAAGCTCAGAAAAATAATTCTCTTACGAGAAAAAAAAAAATCTGCACAAGATTTTCCGTGCATCAGCTGCTGACACAAACCATTTCTGGAAGCATTCGTGAGATTAGAGCAGAAACAGTAAATGCGCTCTCAGCTTATTCGCTCCAGCTGATACCATCTGAATGGATGCCCAAAGGCACAGACTTTTAAAGATAACACGTCTTTTCCTCTCGTTTCAACAAAAAATGCCCACAGTACAAAGATAAATTACCCACTCCGCTTGTAATTGGCATTAACGTAGACTTGCAAGATCCAAAGATGTATTTATGTCACTTAAAAATGATGTTTAAGTAATCATCAAAAACATCACCAAGTCTGGTAGGATGCCTAAAAAGTTCATTAGAAATCTCTCACTTTCCCCAGCAGACATATAATTATTTCCTTGGATTTTAAGCACGTATTTCTTAAAATGTAGCCTTAACTGTAAAATTATTATCTTCTTACCACTAATTATGAAAATATCCAAGAGAAGAAATATTTTATAATATTTCTCACTTCAAAATGCTCTGTGCTCCACAGGATTTGGGGAAGGGCTGGTGGGTGCTTCTGTCAGTTCTCTTGCAACCCCCTGCAAGCAAGGCTGCTGACTTCTCCAGACACAGCAGGTCCCACCAATGCCATGAGGTTGGCTGCACTGTGGTCACTGTGTCAGATAACACTTCGCTTGAAACATCTGCACAAGAGCAGAGGGGAAAAGGCAATGCAACAAAAGGGACTGGCATGGCCAACTTCTGATTGGCACTGAAGTTAAACCATTGGAAGACCGGCAGAGCGAGTCAGAGGGCTTCCTTAGGCCCTCTGACCACCAAATCAAGTGGTTTCCTGGCTCATCTTAATTCTCTTCTTGCAGAAAATTGGTTAATGCAAGTACGTGCCAGTTGTCTCAAGCACTGCAATGAAGTAAAGCCATCTTCTGCCATTGTCTTTGAAAAGTAAGATGAATGCTGCTCCGTCGACTCAAACTTCAAAAAGCTATTTGCAGAATGTCATTTTTCATCGTGCCTAGGCAGGATGTAATGAAAAACCGACACATTATTGATGGTTTGGTTACCTGTCTGCCTTAAAGAAATTGCACAGGTGCTGTATTTAGAAAAAAAAAAAGACAGTCAACACAATTAATGCAAAACAATGATAGGAAGCATCCTTTGAGGTTTTATTTTCTGCTGAAGTGTCACCAGACTGTACGCCCAAAAGCCACGGCTGGCTATTTGTCTCTCAAGTAATCAGAATAAAAATAACACCATGGTTTGTACCCTGGCACCAGACGGGAAAAGATGTGTCCTCTGTCCTACTGCCATTTTCTTTCTGGCTGTTTAAAGCAATTAGCTACTAATTAGGAAGTCTGAAGCAACAAATAAAAAATGGGAATTAATACAATTTTCCAAACTCAAGACATGCTGATAGTAAGAGAAAAGCCTTTTTCTTTCCTTGTCCTGATTTCATAACTTTTCTTTCTCAAAACAGAATAGCACCAAAATAAATATGCAAAAGCGTGTTATACAAATAACGGCTCTGAAAATGAACAGCCCTTGTGAGGGCATCGTGATGGTGTTAACTCTTCAGAACATGGTGGGTAAGGTGCTTCAAAGGTCCATCAGTCTCCGTACTGAAGTGCAGAAGGCACCAAAACACATTACTTTTCAGAAGCCATTGGGGCACTAGGACTTACACATAACCTCTGACCCTGGGATACAGTGAAGAGCAGCAATGAGGCACCTGCAACAATTTGGGCCTGAAATGCAGAAGCCACCTCTGCAAATGAATCTCGAGCACCGCCTGGAAGCACGGCTCTCTCCTGACCACAATTTGCTGTGGACCAAGCTCACTGGGCACGTTGTACAGTGCTAAATGCTGCCACAACTGACCTCCGTAAGTAAACGCCATGACATGCAAAAAACCTGATGCAGCACGGCTCTGCGTGTGCTCCAGTGTGCTCATACATCATGAAGGTTGTCAACGCTGCGAGATAATGGGACCAACTGGGAGAATTTCCATGGTGAGCGCGCCTGGAGTATCTAGGTCAGATCCTGCTCTAACAAAGCGCACTGTGAGGGCCGCTGTATACAGAGACTTGTTTAATTAAGATAACAGATGTTGCTATTATATGAGTACTAGTCAGTGCCTGTTTAATTGGACACTTTCATATTCTTTGCTACCAGCGCAGACCATCATTTGTCTTTTATGAATTTCTTCCTTACAATTAAACTCTATAAACAATGCGCTGTATATTCACAGAAAAGAAACAGCTCTAATGATGTAAGGGCTGTACACAAACAAGAATGGGAAAAAAGTAATTTGTTTTGGGGCTTAAAACTGCAATTCTTTTTCTTTCCTGGACTGAGAACAAGTATGGTAGGAGGGTAAATATGACTGCCAATAGCTTCAGCAGAACATTAGAAATGAAAACCATTGTGAGTACATATTTTGAACATACATTATTTCAGAGGAAAACACATTATATTTTGACATGTTCTTACCAAATGCTCCAGACAGCTGACAACAGAACAGGGAGGCACTCACTGGAGAGGTGTGGCCAAATAGCAAACTGATAAATGCCTGAATTTCTCCTTGAATGTCAGAATTCTAAGCCAGGTTATGGATTCAGCCTCACTGCTGCACCACAGTCCGGCAGGATGGCTGGGCAGCAGTGCTACAGCAAACCACCAGGCTGGAGAAACGCAGCATTTCTCCCTCAAAAAGCTATCCTGAATTTCCTGCATGCAGCCTATGCTGCTGGGAGCTGGGAAGCAATGCAGAACTAATGCAGCAGGAAGAAATGGTAAACCAAGAGACCCACACATAACATCTCTCTACCTCATAAAGAACTGTGCAACCCTATGACTTCATACTCTGGGAAATGACAGTTTGTGTGTCTGATAGACTGAAATCTAAATTGAAACCCTTTGTTAAAAATACAGAAGCGTAAATCTTACCAAAATACCTGCATGTAAATTCAAGCAATTTCTGTATGGGCAAAACAAGCACCAGGTGAAATAAGAAAGAGCTGCGAGGAAGTCATGCAAATCTTGCACTACACCTAATAATCCCCAGTGCTACTCCAACGAAGCTATTCCATGCCAATAGTAAAATACATCCCTTGATCAATCCCACTGGAAATTTTTATAAGGTCCTCTCACAAAATGACCTTCATTGGGAACTTACTACGAGTTCAACCTGTGCTGATGAGAGGCAAAAAGCCCATGTCTTTCATTGCAGATCACAGCACCAGTGTCCACTTTAACGCTCTATCCCAGATCCCAGTGCTTCTGCAGCTCATCCCTTGGACGGCGTGCACCAACATGGCAGCACCTGCAAGCCTGCTGGGGAGCAACGCTCTTTTGGCAGCTATGGAAAACCGTATGAAAGAGATTTACATGTTTCAAATTCAAGCTTGAATACCAACTGAATTAACTGCTTAATTTAATGCCAGCTTGCAGCACTCTGAACAGTTCCAGGATTTTTCTCTACTCACACCCAGCCCCGTCCTCCCCCATGCCCAGGAAACACGAATGAATGAAGTGGGGACAGCAGCAACTTCTGTTTTTCAATGGTGTGAGGATGAACTGCTCGTGCTGGCAACTAGCACAGCTCTCTGTGGGAGCAGTGCTGTAATTACGAACAAATGGAGAGCTTTCTATGATAAGATCACCTGAAAATAAAGGTTTTAAAACACAAGTCTTGGTAATAAATTTATGTAACGTTGCGGCATTAGATGTAATTCAGTTATTATGAGAGGATTAAGAAAATCCTGCAAGAGCAATCTGGGTGCTGTGACTTCCCCTCCCACTCCTGCCAATGAACGGCAGACAGAATGTCTTGCTAGGATATAATTGTGACAAAGAAGAAATCCCGTGCACGGGGAGATGCCTGACCTGCAGCTGGCATTCAGGAGTCCAAAGGAAAGACCCCTCATTGAGGGCTGGCTCTCCCTCACACACCATTATGCAGGGCTCATCAGTTAATGGAAGGTTTTCCAGACTTGTGAGTAACTCTGGATACCTGTTTTATCTTGGTGAATCTCAGGTAAAATTACCCTCCACCTCTGTGACTGCACTGACATCTATGAGTGACTCTTCTGCTCCAACGTACAGACATGGTTTGAATCTGCCCTGTCTTTCACATGATGCAGTAACTGAGAAAGACCACATTTCTGAATATAATGTCTGTCTGACTCCTATACGCTACATACGCAATTCCATAGATGACTGTATTTTATATTCAAAACCTCAGTTGACACTGACTATTGGTATTTCACAAAACCAGGGGAAATGAGAATGTAAGACTGTAAGAAGATCAAAATGCCTCTGAGAATTAATTAAAGAAAAAACACTGTCTGGCTTTGGCAGCCTCAACCCCACTCCCACTCCCACCCCCCCTCCCCTCTTCCAGGGTTTTTTTCCTGGTTTGAGTGTCAGCAACACTCTTCATCTCAGAGGCCCAAGTCCAGCATCAGTCACACTGATGTCACTGGAGCATGAACCGAAGAGAACCTATGCAAAAGGATGCCAGCTCATCAAAACTGGTATTTTTCCATCCCAACTCGTCTCCCACCTTGGTGTGGAGGGTGGAAGTTAGGTTGGCAAGCAGTGGCCTCACCTGCTCCTACTCCATCGGCACTCACTACTTTGGGGCTGATTTGAAAAGAGTGGCATTAAGCAGGACCGAGGACCTTTCTCACAGAATGTAAAGGCTGTTGTGTACAGTGAAGAGAACATAACAGAGCACCAGGGACAGTTATTTCTATGTAGAAATATCTTTTGTTTTCAAAGCAGAATTTGCAACTTATCTGTATCTGTGCTGCAGCAGTTTCTATATAGAATTTACCTTCTGGAGTCAAGCTACCAACGTGATTTTGACTCAGTCAGGCCTCCAAGGCAGGATTTCCATTATTATGGAGATGAACTGCCCTTAATGACTGCAATAATATAATTGTACCTCAGGGCAGAATTTCTAATAACATGATTGCACAGATCTCAAATGCTGGTAAAAGATGTCTTCAGGGCAGGTTGTTCATTAGGGGCACAGCTCACACCAGTGCAGCCTCCAGAGGAGAACATGAAACCTCAAGCAATAAAGCTCTTTTTTTCCATGGCAGCCTCTGCCCTCTGGGCAAGCATTGAACAGTGCACTTAGTTTTGCCTCCTGGACAGCAGCAGCCTCCAGAGCAGGATTCCTGGCAGCCAAACCCTATGCACAGTATTTCTGCTCCCAGAAAGTTGTCCCTAACATTACATTCCATCTGAAAAGCCACAGGAGCCCCAAGAGAAACACTCCAGCGATTGCCACAGTTGAAGTCATGCTGCACACCATAATTCTGAGCCAGGAGCAACACGTTAATGATCCTTTTGCCTCCACCTGGAATTGGCAGGACCATCCATATTGATTAACCATCACATGATCAGGTTCAGCTTGGAGAAGGATCCAGATGGTCCAGTGCCTCTCTGAAGCTTGATGGACTCCTTAACATCAGTTAAGCAGATTTCGTTTGTTTCTCCCACACCTGTCTCAAAGTTCAGTTTTGTGCCCCAGGTGAAGAGATTTCAGCAACATCTTTTCTTGGCATCTTTCTTACTGTATCTCAACAGATTTTTTCAACAGCCAAGAAAGTTCTTGTTTGAAGCCCATGTGTAAATGTGGGTGTACAGACATCCCCAGATTGGACTCCAGTCAGTCTGCTGTCCCAGGAAGGCAGGATGAAAATAATGCTTCAGTGATCAGGAAGCAGGAACGGGGCAGATGATGCTGGCCACGCGGCCTGTCTGAGCTCTGTGCAGTCAGACAGCGCTGATGAACAACGCCACAACTGTATCAGCCAATATCAATCCTTAATTGCACTTTTCACACAGGCTCCAGTCACAGATTGCAGGGAAGTTGTGTAATGGAGGTGATGATGAGGATTCAGCATCCTCACCCCCACGGGAGACACAAACAACAGCGTAGAAGAACTAAATAGGTCCAACGCCAAGTAAATGGAGCGGTGTTTTGCCAGAGAGGCCCTGCTGGAAGATCTGGCTGGTGGAAAACCCGAGGGCTGCAGCAGCAGCAAATATCACACCTGCTTGGGTACATTTCACATCTGATTTCCCATCCAGGGCTCGGTGCCCAAGCAGGAGGCTCTGGCCAGGCGAGGTGCACGGCAGGCGCGGGGTGAGGAGCACAGCAGTTCTGCAGTCTGCGTTTCACTTCAGCTCTCAGCTACTTTTTTCCCCAACTGCTGCCCCACCAGGAGAAATGAGACCTATTTTTTCCCCACATGAGAAAATCTAGCGATATTTCAATTCAGATCTTAGTAAGCTTTTAAGAACACACCTGCCTTTTGCCATACGTAGTATGCCTTGGGTGAAGTTGAGTCAGGAAGATGCTGCAGATGCAGCCCAGTGAATCGCTCCTTAAAACACACAGACATGCATTCACTTCAGGGTGTGCTTTGGTGTGGATTCCCTCATGCCTACCACAGTGTGATTTTAGGTGACAGTGTTTCAGGAAGGTGTCAGTGCCTCCTTTTCCCACTTGCCTGTTTTCACAGAGCCCTGAAGAAACCTCCTGTTTCACAAGGTGTATCTTTTCCTCTAAGCTCTGGTGAAAACTGGTCAAAACACCAAAAGCCTGTTCAAATAACCAGCTCAGAAGTTATTTGGGACGACACACACAGGCAAACTGAACCCGGCTGTATGGTACAAGTCATGGGCCCCTTCCCTTGGGAAGCCAGGATCCAGGGGCTTCTACTGTATTACAGCAGCCGACTTTCAGGAAAGCTTGCAGATGAAAGAGCTGTGCTAGAGCAAAATCACTTTGCTGTTAGCACTGCACAGCAGTGACAGAGCAAGCAGCACAGTTGCTCTCATTTCTTTCCTTTCCTAATCCCTGGCTCAGATAAATCCAGGCCTCTTCTCCCAGTCTCTAAATTAAAAAGAGATGAAACCATAGCACACCAAGGAGAGCAGCTTCAGGGAGAACAGCAAATTTCAGCTGCGGACTCTTCCAGTGAGGACAGAAAGGGGACAGACACTGAAACCTCAGCACTTGCTACTTCCACCCTTTCCACAAATTCCACCAGAAGAACAAAGTACTTTGGTTTAAAAAATCAATGTGACTTGATATACTATAACATCAACCTTGCACAGCTTTGTGCCCTGAATGCTCAAGGAAGTTCTCCACAGCTATCACCCAAGAAGTGAAATCAAGCTATTCATAGACAACTGCCTCCTAAAGACCAGATATCAGACAGTAAATAAGTCACAAATATGTTCATTATTTTACTTATCCAACTGCAAACGAATATTTACATACACATCACCAGAGTATTTGCTTAACGCCCATTACAGGCAGGTTGGTTGGAGCAAGACTAGACTTTTCAATTCCAATTCTAAGAGGTTTAAGCTTTTAAAAATTAATTTCCTCTAGTTCCTGTCACTTGGGTCCATACTCACAGGACACAAATGCACTCTTCCCACAAATGCACTGCAATAAAAGAGGTGCATCACACCTTCAGGTGTCCACAACAGCTCTACAGGCCCCTCTCTCAGAGGCTGCAGGAGCAGGACAGGTAACACAGCCAGCAATGGATCACTGCAATCACAGGAGCAATGACTGCGGATTTAGAAGGTAGGCTCTCACTTCCTTCTAATGCTCTCCCTTGAATTAAGAAAAATTATATATATATTATTTGACCAGCCTGAAAAAGCCATCTGCAAGTTAGGCGTTACGACTGCCAAATTAATTACTGACCCCAAACAACTCCTGTTTGCAGGACACACTGAGTAATTTACCAAGATTGTGTAATTTGCAGTGGAGGGCTTCAGCACTACTATCCTTGGGAAGTTTTCTGAAAAACAATGGCTATTAAGGGCAAGCCAGAGACAAAATATCTGCTTTTTAGAATGTATCTTTATCAGCTTCTAGGCGGCAACGCTTCAATAGTACACAGACACGAGGATGAACACAATGGGAATAGAAATTTCACCCCCAGCTCCTTGAGATTGAACACTGGCTGTTTTCACATTTATTTGCAAGTCAATTTTGGGAAGCTATTAATGACAAATTTAGTTTTCATTGCTGAAAGCCCCTGGGTTGGAGCAAGCCAATGAAAGAAACGGTTTCTGTAAGACATTACCTCTCATTTTCTCTTAGGATGTCTTTTCCTTTCTTCCAAGAATAAGTAGGTCTGGGGGAAGCTTTTGGCTTGCACTCAATGATTACTTCACCGCCCACTTTCACAAGAGTTAACTTTTTCAGGAGTGTTTTGGAAAAGTCTGGCCCGACAGCTGGAAGAGAAAAAATGAATACGGATCAAAATTCCCACTGGAAAAGAAAGTCAGGCTCTTGGGAATGTAACCATATCCCAAGGATTCTTCTCACCTGTAATTGCTCAGTGTTCTGCCTTAAAATCTGACATTTTTATATTTACAATCATTGCATGAAGAGGATTTCCTGTTTTGATGCTATACAGGGGAGAGACCTTGGCACAGCCAGGTCCTGAACCAAGCAAAACAAGGCAAGACTTGGGATGCCATCAGGGCATGGAGAAATCTCCCATCATCTGCCCAAGTACCGTCAGGGCACATTCCTCTGCTTTGTGCAAAGCGCTTCAGAATAGCAAACAGTGGAGCAGTGCAGACAGGCTGCAGCATGGCCACAAGGCAGGTCTGGCGGGGAGGATGCTGTCTGGCCCCAAAGGACTGCTCATGATTGATTTGATGGGATCCAGTGACAGGCAGAGCTCGGAGGCAGCTCCCTCTCCTCTGACTCCCCAAGGAAGGCCAGAAGGTTTTGTTTACATCAAATAGGAAAGTTATTTTTTTTTCAGTACAAAAAGCTCAAAGCAAACCAGGGGAGGCAGCAAAATGGTTTGATGAGCAGCTCTTGCCACGCTCACTGCATCTGTGTGGCACAAAGCTCTGTTCAGGCCCCTCTGCTCCCCTCAGAGTCCCCCCATCTCCTTGCACTGTGCCTCCTGCTGTACCCTCGCATCCCTGAGGCGGCAACAGTTTGGTCAACTTCCTTTCTTGCTGTGTAAACTCAGACCACACTCTGTGAGGTGTAAGTTTACATCACCATGCACTGCATCTGCTTGGTAATCCAGAGAAGGATCTAAGGGTCACCTGGAGCAGCTGGGAGACAAAAAGCTGCTGTGGGAGACAGAAAGCAAATTCTTTTTTCCTACGGCATCTCTTCTGCCTCTCTCTTTTCAATATCATTCCTGCCGCAAAAGGGCTGAGAATAAAAAATAATCCCACACTGACAATGGGATGGCCTTTATGTTCTAACAGAAGCCTTCTGTCTTCCCCTTATGCGACTCAGAGCTCACTAATCTCCGAGATGCCCTGTCTGCTGTGTCTAATCATAGAGGGGCGATTCATTTTAGCATAGAGGAAACCCTATGTTATTAAAAACTATAAAAGAGCCTTCTGAAAACCAACACCGGATATGTAAAACATTTCAAAATTAAAGCAGCATCCTGAGAACAACTCCCCAGCAACGTGCTCAGAGCCAGATGAAGCATTAGCTAGATCATATTGTTGTAACACACTGTCCCTTTTTGGAAATGCTTTCAGATGATCGTCTGAAACATACGGGCAAAAGAGATTTTTGAACTATCCGGTGATTTCCACTTCTGTAAGGCACAGTTTGGATTGTTTCTTTACAAGTCATCAGCTACTTCCCTTCTGCTCCTGTATGAAGGAGAGGAGTTGTGCAGTGTGGGTTTGTGATGACTGATGAACAAAGCAGTCATCGGGGGATCAAAATGACTGAAATTTAGGGGGAAAGAGGAAAACCTACTTTGATTATTCAGCATGGCCAGAATGCACACTGTCTGTAAGGAGCAACACATTGCTGGGAATCTTAAGAGACTGCTGCTCGGGTCTGATAAACTGTGAAACAGCTTCCACTACTGGTCGTGCTTAGGGCTGAGATGGGAACCTAAAATCTGAAATTCAGAAATCTCTGGGCTCAGTTCTCAGCACTACCAGAGCCCTTCTGTGTCACCTCAGGGAGAACACAATATCTCCACACCTTGCTTGTAAAATGAGGATTTAAATTACACTTTTTTCACTCTAAGCTCATCTCCCAGTTTTTTGTTGGTTTTTTTTTTTAAACATCCAGCTGAAAAACTCTTCCAGACAATGACTGCATCTTCCAGCAGGTTTTTACAATGCCCAGCACAACAGGACTCTGGTTTTAGCTCAAGACTCTGGGCAATGTAATTGACAACAATAATAGAGAAGCATCATTCTGAGAGAAGCTCTGTGAGTAATTTTCCATCACTCTTTTTCACTTAATTTTGCTATAAGACTCACTTGCTAATAGTGGTGTTTAATCATTTCAAGTGCTTAACATCAGGACCTTGTAAAATAACCATTTTTATAATCAGAAGGATCCTTTTAAAAGCCAACATTTCTCAGTGAGAACTCAGAATATTGACCTACTTTGAAAACTGCAGTGAAAGGGAAAACAGGCTGTTTTCCTTTAATAATGTGCCAAATTAAATCACCGACCCATAGAACTGAACCTGCAGCACAGCATTCTGGTACTTCTCACGTGACACACAGAAGCAAGATTGTGTAAATCCAGATGAGAGGTCAGCCACGCGCCATCTATCTGGCAGGTTTTTAAGAACAGGTTTTCCAAGGTCTCTGGTCTTTGCGCCAATACGAGGCCTGCACTGGGATGCCCCTCTTACCTCCAAGACTTGGGGAAGACAGAAATCACATTAGTTATAATTATATCCTCAATGTTCAGTTCCATCTTTTTGTGTGGTGGCTCTATCTGTGCTCAGCATGCAGCGAGGGTGCTGTCTTGCTATTGCAGGTCTGGTCCTCAACTCCTGCCAGGAGTTGGATTCAATGATCATTATGGGTCCATTCCAACCTGGGGTATTCTGTGATTCAACCTACAGTCCAGAAATGTCAGTGACCACACTCTCAGGACCAGTTCCAGTCCCATCGCTGGGGCAGCTGGGTGATGGCAGCAGCCACTGACAGCCTTTACCTTCCGAGACAATCTGCACTCCCAGCAAAGGTTCATTTCTACAGGAAATACATCAGTGGCCTTATTTGAATTTCTTTCATGCAGTAACACACCCAATACATCTTAGCACTGCAAAGTCTGATTTATTGAACATTATTGTACTTTTCTTGAACAGCAACAATGACAATCTTTCAAATGATTTCTTTTTCCGCTGTACTGCTGCTGATAAAAATGACTGATACTGAAAATGCCATAATCAGTAAAGACCTTATGCTTTGTTCTTCGGGATGAAGGGGGGAATTGTGCTATTGAACATGTGCTTTGAAAACAACTAAAGCACTATTTTTTAATTGCAAATTCGATTTAACTATTCAAAGCTACATATCCATTTTGACTTACAGGTTTCTAGGCCTGTCACTCATACACGAGCTTTCAGAGAGTGAGGTGCAGCATCACAGGATGTCTGAAGTTAGTGGGAGGTGGCCCTGTTCCATCTCAGCTCAGCCTGAGCAGGTTGCCCACAGTCCTGTCCAGTTGGGTGTTGAGTATCTCCAAGGATGGAGATGTCGTATTCTCATGTTTGAAACAGCAAAATAAAGATTTTCTTATATTTAAATGGCATCTCCTATGTTTTAAGCCCACGCCCATTGCTCTTTTTTGGGTGCTGGGCATCACTGAGATGAACCTGTTTCTATCATCATTGCTGCCTCCCATCAGGCATTTACACAGATCGTTAACATCCCCCAGAGCTGTCTCCATTAGTTTCCCATTAGGTCTGCTGAAGAAAGCAGTGAGAACAGCTTTCTCACTGCTTTCTAATTCAATACAAAATAGGAATTTGGAGACTTCAATTCCATTCTCACTCAAAGATGCATCTTCTGGATTTCGTGTTAAGCCTGATTCTAATTGTTGGAGGACTCAATTCACAGGAGGATCTCCTGATATTAACTGGGATGATTAGGTTAGGCATACACAAAAACAGGGAGGGCAGAAGTTGTTTTCTTGGTGAGGGTTTAGGACTGAAGCATCATGGTTTTGGATGGTGAAAGTTCTGTTCAAACAGAAAGGTTTTCAACATCTCTCTGGGACAGTCCAGAGTGCTTTGAATTAAGGCAATGCTTGGGTTAGCAGGAGGTGTGAGCAGGCTTGCCAGCTCTCCATGCTCAATTACCTGGATGAATATGAGGATTTGACATGATTTAAAGAAATCTGTTCTCTACTGATCCGCTTTCTCAAGTTTTCATTTCATGCCATACTTAAAAACAACAACTTGTCCAAGATTGTCAGCGGCACTTCTTCAGACGCTGACACTTGGCAAAACCAATTTGGGGTAAAGCTTTGCCAGTTTTGGAAAGTTTGCAGCACTCAGGAAAGTAAACTTACCTATGACACTCAGTTCTGCACTGGCAAAAATGGTGCCGTGTCTGTTTTCCGCGACACACTGATACATGCCGGCATCCGACAGGCTGACATTCCTTATGGTCAGTGAGCCCTGCTCTATCTGAACTCTGCCCTGTGGGAAACAGTGAAACAAGTAAAGAAGTAAATAAGGAGATTCCTCCTCGGAAAATAACCCCAGCAGGAGCTGTGCCATTTTGCATGCCCAGGTAGACAAAAAGGCAGCAGTAACAGGAAGAATTTGCATGCTCCATTCTATTTGTTTGCCAACTAAATTTATGTCAGCTTAAATGAAAAAAACAATACAGTAGTTGGTAAATGCAATTTAAATCGAAGGACTTTCCCTTGACTTCTCATTGATTTAATACCCAAACCATTTAGATTAATCTCCCTTTCAAGCAGGTGAACTTCAATCAAAAAATATACTTCTTTTTTTCCCATGGTGACATATTACAGCCAACCTAATTCTTTAAAATATATGAAAAGAAGGTATATATGAAAAAGAAGGTTAGTTGGTTGCCATTTTAGCTACAATGGGAAATATTTAAAATCCTCTGCAGTTTACTGCAAACAACATAGATGTTAATAATTTAATGATCCTTCACTTCGTATCAGCCACTAACATGATTTACGTACAAGACCATCTGCTAGTGACCAGCGTGAAGCAAGTAAAATTAGTGTGTGGAACAAAAGACCACAGTATCATTTGTCAGCCTAAGGATATGGAGCTCACGTTATCAATTTTAATAAGTACAGCAAAGTGTTTCCTCCCTCCCCAGGAGTTTCACCATTAAAAAATAGTAATATAAAGAGCTATCGGCTTTCTACTTGGCCGTAGGGTGGAAATTTAATGTTTGTGCAATCTTTGTCAGGGTTTGATCAAATCTGGGCAGCCATGTTCTTTCACAGTAAGTGAAGGGAAAAAAATGCAGGCTACTGTGAAGCCAATGCTTTGGTAATTTGTTTTAGTTTGTTGTTATAATTGAGGCAATCACAGGACTGTGTGATTCCCCTCAGTGGTACAAGGAGCAGGCGCCTGCCCTGTTCCTATGGATCCCTCATCTCTAGGCAGTTTTTGGTGTCCCTGGCAACGGCAGGCTCCTGGTCACTCACATAGGGATACGGCTGGGCAGGAGGAATAGGAACGCTGCTAGAAACCAGGAGAAACTCTAAGGTTTGCTTAGCAGCTGTAGCTTGCCTCCAAACCATAAGCTGGAAGAACGAAAGCAGGGCAACCCACAGTCCCACGTGGCCATTACCACTTCTTCACATGTGTATGCCCACCCTTAGATTTGTTGGATTTGTGGATCTTTCATTTCTGTGAGGAACTTTAAAGCTGTCGTGCATCCTAGGTGACATTAACAGCTCTGTGAAGCCAACCCGTACCCAAGAGAAAGAATGGGGCACTTCCCTCTTCTCCAACCCAGGAACTCAACCCCATACGGAAGCACCTACCAAGCATGACAAGGAATGACCTACAAAGCAAGGGGATTTCAGAGCACTGCCATCACTTCCATCCCTAATAGTCATAAAGTCATAAGCAGAATAAGATTGCCTACCTGAGGCAGTAGTGGTTCACCGTCCTTCAGCCAGCGGTACGAGGGCTTCGGCCTCCCGCTCGCATGGCACTCCCAGAAGACATTTTCCTCAATGGCTGCGTGCACATCACTGATCTTCTGAATCCAGTTGGGCTGAGCTGCAATGCAGAAGTGAGGAATAAAGCCCTGTGTCTGCCAACAATAGCTTGCTCTCCAGCACACCAGCAAACAGCCATACATTTCTTTCTTTAACATCACATTTAAGAGTTAGATTTGGGCCTGACCCATGGAGCACTGCCACACAAAGACCCTTCATGTGTATGAAAAACTCTTTGGAGCCAGTAATGATATTAATGACACTGAACATCTCCAAAAACAGATCCTGGAAATACATTTTGATAGAACTCAGTGAAACCTGTGCTGGAAGATTTCAGACATGCAATTATATTTTTAGCTGTGTTTCACATATTATTATCATAAGAGTTCAATGTCTTTTTTTTAACATCTAGCTTAAGTTTAGCTACACCCCCGCATGCAAGATTACCCCTTGTTTTTGGAGACGACACAAAACCTTTCTGTTGTTACTTTCACAAACGTCATCAGCCTACACTTATTTACAATATTTTTCAGAAAGTCCCATTAAAAATAAAGGACATTGAGTCTTTTTAATTGTCATTTACCCTACTCTGGAGTAAGAAAATCTGAGAGACTTAGTAGGAAGGTGTTGCCAGCAGAGGTCTCCAAGAACCTGATTAATCCCTCCTCACATGCAATCAAGATAAAAAAAAACAAGTAAGATTACTCCCAGACAAAACAAAGCAAAATAACAACAAAAAAATGCATCTCTTCTGAATAAAGACAGGAACCAGAAAAAAAGGCTGAAAGGATAAATTTAAAAATACACAAAAGTGTTAAGTTGAACACAAAGTTGGTACGCCTATACCTAAAAAATTGATATGTGTACTGTTAGGTGATGCTGGATATACACGTTCAGAGAGCTCAGTGCCTTTCCAAACTCTTTTCAGGCTGACAGATGTGTGCCTAATTCCACATCTACCACTTAAGCATGCTTCCCTTTCTCACTGTCTATAAACAACAAAGCTTAGTAGAAAGCTGAAGAACTTTGCACAGAATCTGAAATCTGCCTCACGAAATACTCCAAGGGACTTGCAAGACAAGCAGAAAAGAAAACTGAATGTAATGATGATGCAGGAGCAATACCTGGAAATGGGAGGTGAGCAGTGCTTGCATCTCTGACTGCACCTCCTGCCCTGTAATGTGTTATCTTTGTTTATTATCTGTATCTAAAGTGATGTGAAAAGGAAAGGGTTTAAATATAGGAAGATGAAAGTCAGCTCTGTCATTTAAAGTAAGAACTTGAACAACCCCACGCAACTCCACAGGATCACTGGCTCAAGGACATTTGCAAATTACTCCTGAGTTTATGTATTTATTATTCTACGAGCATCTAACTCATAATTTTGAAGAAAGTCTTACGACACCGTGAAAGGAGCTCTACAAAACCACACAGACCCATTTGCCTTTTTTGCAGAGCTGAGTGTTTTACTGATTTCCCACATGACAACAAAAAAAGGCAGACAAAACAACCGAAGAAACCTGCAGAGAAGGAAACCCATAAAAGGCACAGTAGGCTCTACAGAATACAAATGTAAGCAATGTAAAAAGAAAAATATATATATATCCTTTTGGGGAGCAAAGTAAACTCAGTTTTTTATTCTTATTTCAATTCAGTACTTGTATTTATTTCAGGCAATCATAGTCCTCAACAAAGGCAAGTTCTTACTCATGCCAGTGAAAGACTGATACCCATTCAGTCTTTCTTTTACAGTGTGCATGTTACAAATGTGAAGTCCTACACATGGGTGGACACAAGTCCATCCCTGGAGGCATTCAAGGCCAGGCTGGATGTGGCTCTGGGCAGCCTGGTCTGGTGGTTGCCGACCCTGCACATAGCAGGGGGTTGGAACAAGGTGATCACTGTGGTCCTTCTCAACTCAGGCCATTCTATGATTCTACCCTAGGTAACTGCAGATTCTGACCACAGTGCTGGAACCACAGGAGCCACTGCCAACCCACCCACTGCAACACGTGTGGCACCTGCGAGCTGCAGGCTCGCCCCACCATTCATCCTTTCCAGTTATTTAAACTAGTTAAGCTTCCCACCCTACAGCTATTTATGATGCAGATGACTACAGAACAAGTGTATCAGGTTAAAAATAAAGCTCAGTGAAACCTGGAGGAGCCCTACGTTTCCCAGGAACTTCATTCTCTGCTGCTCTTTGGGAGACGTTTCTAATTAGGTCATGCTCTCCTTTGAACAGCTCATTTCAGAGAATACCAGGCATGCTCTTGACTTAATCTTGAGTTATACACAAGGGTTGGTTCATGTAGCAAATATGTTTGAACCACCAAATGAGAGTCGCCATAATATAATGAAATTCGACAGCCTCCCATTGGGGATCGTACCAAGACACAGTAATGTGACACAAGATTTCAAGCACGATAATTAAAATAATTCAAATAAGGATATGAAACCTGCTCTGTGCTAGAAAATTTTCTGGTATCGCTGCATTATTCAAGATAATGAAAAGGTTCAATTTTGTAAATTTAATGGCTGGTAGTGGTGTTCTTGAAAAAGTCCGTTTAATTTCTGTGGCACTGAGCAAAGAGGAATTCTTGCATATGATGGGACAGGAAACATTCTGACTCTGCTAGGAGTAGTTTGATGTTACTGGCTTTGGTTGGAATCTTTCAGGAAGAAAAATCTGGTACTAAAGAAAACAATTACACAGAATTAGATTAAGAATTCAACTGAGTTGCGAAGAAAATTCATATGCTACATCTATAAAGCAAAAGGAAAACATTAAAATATGACGCTTGCACAAGGGTAGCTTTAAAGAAAAAGGTGAGAGAGCTGTCTGGAAATTTTACTCAGGTGGGCAGAAAAAAGTGATGGCATGGGTCTAAAAAAAAAGAAAAACATTTTGCCTTTTGTTACTTTTCAGACTTCACCAACATGAAGTGGGGCATTTTAAACAAGGTGATTAAGGAATATGCTCAGGTGTTCTCTTGCTCCTTCTTGAGAAAATAATCTAGAATGAGTCTGTTCTTCATAATAAATGGAAAGGCAAAAGTTGGCACTGGAAATCTGGACCAGAAATCACATCCCAAAAGGCTTCTCAAAATTAAA
>JAOWBP010004220.1:17278259-17298887 GCA_028571105.1 Tragopan temminckii | reverse complement strand
GGTGAGGCACTGTTCACAGGTTGCCCAAGGAGGCTGTGTTTGCCCCATCCCTGGAGGCATCCAAGGCCAGGCTGGATGTGTCTCTGGGCAGCCTGGTCTGCTGGCTGGCGACCCTGCACATAGCAGGGGGGTTGAAACTAGATGGTCATTGCAGTCCTTTTCAACCTAGACCACTCTATGACTCTTCTGAGACTGCATGTAGACCTCAGTTCTCTTGAAGTGTTCTTTAGAGTTCTTCCAATCAAGAGTACAATGTATTTTATAGCAATTCCACTTCTGTTACGGACATTTCAGCCTTCCTGACTTGTGCCTTTTTTTCTTCTTTGTTTTTTTTTCTTTTTTTTTTCTTTTCTTTTTTTTTTTTCTTTTTTTTTTTTTTCTTTTTTCATTTAAAGAGAGTTTGGAGGAGGATCTGCCAAGCTGTGATATCATACTCTATACATTTCATTCATCTGGAATTCCAGAGTCAGCAAAAAATTCCAAACACCAAATTAAGCAGCTGTAATCTTCTATGTGTCTAATTAGAAAACACTCTGCATTTTGTAAGGCATCTTTAGAAGTTATTTGGCCATAAGAACTAACAGAGAGACAGGCTGCAAGTGGTTGCAGTTTATAAGCGAGGTTAATGCAATATAACCCTATTATATTTGCCTAAGACTAATATGCAAACCCACTAGAAATGCTTGAAGAACTCAAGCGAGTGCAAGATTGTTGTAGTTTTCTAAGGCAACAGTAATTACACTAAAAAGCACATTCTTAGTTTAATACTCTAATGAGTCATAACTGTAATTGACCTCCACTACCATTAGGTATTTTGGAAAATACATTCTGTCCTCACGTTCCACTGTTTACACACACAAGGGGTTGAATGCAGTTTGTGGGCTTTTATTTATTTATTTTTTTAACAACAGGATTATAAAGTGCCTACTTAGACTTTTAGGAAGTTATGATAATTATGTTTATGTGGGAATATCTAATCATCATATTTACACATGTGCATCTAATTATAAGTAACGTCATGCTGATGCCAAGAGGATACTCAGAGCAAACAAGGTAGCACTTCTCAGTTGGCTTATTATTTTCTGCAGGTAGTTTATCATCTTTTTTCTTTTTCTTTTTCTTAATTTACTTTTGGTGAAGAATTATCTTGTTAGCTCAGAAGCACCCAGTAACGGCAAATAAACACCCCTGCTCTGAAGCACACAGAGGCATTTAAAGTTGAGCAAACCTCCACATTGCAGGTATCTGCTAAAGCCCCCCAAAACTTTGTAACTTTGTTGACTGAGAAATAGTGAATCAATCACACGTTCTTCGTAAAAACACAAGACTGGGAGGGTTTTCCTGGATCAGCAATCCCTGTCCTACCCTGCCCTTCCTCAGGATGTTCCATGCTCCCACCATAAACAACCCAGAAGAACCAAGGCTTTCGGCTCCTGCTTTTCTGGTGGAAGTTGGTTTTGCTTTAATTGCTTAGAACCCACTAATTTCCAAATTAAATATTTTTATTACTAGGTTACGTCCACGTGCTTCTGGGCTAAAGACACCTTTAGCTTAAGTAGTTCTTGCCTCTTTGCTGGTGAGAGCAATGAAGAGACCATCTACCTTCATTCTCAAGACAGTCATTTCATTCTTAAGAAGGCTGTAGTAACTTTTCCTAGGCTCTGCTCTAGAATCATAGAACTACCAAGGCTCCAAAAGACCTCTACAATCATCCAGTCCAACCATCCACCTACCACCAATATTTCCCCACTAAACCACATCCCTCAGTACCACATTTAAAGCTTCTTGAACACCTCCAGGGACTGTGACTCCATCACTCCCTGGGCAGCCCATTCCAGCACCTGACCGCTCTTTTGGAGAAGAAGCTTCTCATAACATCCAACCTGAACTTCCCCTGGCACATCTTGAGGCCATTCCCTCTAGTCCTATCATTAGTCACATGGGAGAACAGGCTGACCTCCACCTCATCAGAGGTTAGACTCAAGACTGTAGTTAACTGTAGTTAAAACTCAAGACCTTAGTTACAAGTCTTGATTATATGTGCCATCTGAGAAACGTGAGAGGTTGGAAACCCTGGTAGGGAAGACACAGGAGAGAAGAAAGCAGAAGTGAAGTTGTGCAATAGTAAGGAGGTCAGAGCACTGCAATAGAAAGAACATGGATTCTTCCAACAACCAAAGGCACTAAAGGAGACCTATTTCTATAGAGTGTGAACCCTCAAAACCTCTCCAAAAGGCATCTTCAGGTAATATTGGTTTCACCACATGAAACTGAGGAACTCCAAATCCAAATGCTGGACACAATAAAGACCTGATGTCACAACTCTTCCTTCCTTTCATTAAAATAAACCATTGCACAAAGATGCAACCACCTGGATTACTCAGCCTTGCACACTTGGAGCAGTCCATTATTGCTACAGAACAGCTAAAACAACTGGATAATTGTCTTGCAAAAATAACACGGGACTGATGGAGTATAAGGCACAGGAGACAAGGCAGACTGGAGTCTCTATAAGTGCATTTGCTTGTGTGGCAACATGTAAATAAATACTGTATCAAACTCACTTTGATTTCCTTAGAGATCCTAGTGCAATATTTATGGCTTTTCAAACTTGACGGATTTCTTTTGATAAGGTTTCAGATACTAATTGCTCTGGAAGTGATAGACAGTTCACATCCCATAGGCAATTTGTAAGATCTGTGTAAACAGACACTTAAAATACAGCCTGAGATAGCTTCTGGTGGCTGTGGGTGATGGAAACGTTTACCAAGTTACAGACAAGCACTCTTTCAGCACAAAGAACAGATGGTAACAAGCAATTCATGGTTCTAATTACACATTATACTCTATATACTCTATATATTTCAGGAACTTATTACAAACTTCTGCTTTTTAATTTGGAGACTGTTCCATTAGTAGGCCCATGGAGTGGTGGGGTCACCGTCCATGGAGGTGCTCAAGAAACATTCAGATGCTGTACTGAGGGACATGGTCAAGTGGGAAAATACTGGCTGTAAAAAGGCCTCTGTAGCTATTGTGGGAAAAGCTATTAAAACATTAAGGTTACCATAAAGCTGAATGGGAAAATGAAATTTTGAAATTAATATTTGGGGGGGAAAAAAAAGGAATAATTTATCATTTTTAATAAGAACAGTGTAGTACAATACATTATTAGTTTTTATAGGCTTTACTGAAAGTTACAGAGATTAATCCTGTCATTAACAGCTCCTGTAATTTATATATTATCACCTACTATGTCACTCTCAAGTCAGACAGGCGGGAACTATTATTCAATGTGAAACAAAAGCTCAGCAGCAATTCCTGTAAAGCGTGAAAATTATGCTTTGTTCCACACCGCAAGAAACAGATGTGAAATTAAGAAAATGAAGAATCCCTTCCCTGCATAACAGTCCCAAGCAACCCGAGATATAACGGTAGCAATACAGCATATTCGTGCATCATTTCGAGATATGCTGAAATGAAAGGTGAGGATCATCCTGCTATGCTATCCTTAAGGACAACTGAGCTTCAGGTGTGGTGAACACACTCGAGTTAGGTTTGCACTCTCCTTGGTCTCGCCCCATAAGCCAAGCATGGCAGTTAACCATATGGGATCCGTGCTCTGGGGCTGTGCTCTGCACAGGGCTGGAGTGGGAACTGCATCTGCTGATAGTGACAGCATATAAACCTCACAACAGAATGGTTTTTGGAGGACAATTTACAGCTTTTCTTCTGCTTTTGCACCAATTGCTTCCATTTCTTGATGTTTAAATTTCTCTCAGGTGGTACTAACAGATTGTTTTGATAGTGACAGTAAATTTAGGCAACAATAAAGTGCAACTGATCACCTGACAAACGTCCTGTGAATTCATTTGGTATTCTCACCTTGCTAAATTTTGCTGACTGCTTGTAGGGGACATTCCTAATTTCAAATGTCACTGGGATTTGATTGCTTAATCAAACTCCTTAGCCCCCTGAATAACACAACGAGCTGAGCAGGAGGCTTACTGCACTACAGCTGTTTGCATGAGCATGCAGTGTGAAAGAGAAGACAAAGAACTGTCAGGGAAAGATGAACTCCCGGCATTACTTACCACAAACTTGGCCCTACCCAACCCCCAATGCTCCCTTCCACCCATACCTGTTTGTCTGCAACCTCAGTGTCACACCTGGAGTTTCTGGCAGTTTTTCTCCTTCATGGTTTTATTATAACAATAGAGCTGCATGAATTATGCATTGTACACGTTTCTTTTGTGATCCTATAGCCTGTTTCATTGCCCTGCCAGCACTTTGGATCAATTTTTTATCTCCTCTTCTTAAATAATTGCCGCATAAATTAAAGGAATCAACCTGGGTGCAAACACTGCTCGGCAGCTCTCCCCTCAGCTCCATTCTCCCGGGCAGCCAGGTAGCAGCACTGCTTCTGGGCCACAACTGCACATTTTAATAAAAGGATCATGAATAATGGACAAGATTAATCTAAAGTTAATAAGATATTTTTGGCTAAACAGTCATCTGTACTAAAACTGACAATGCCGCTACTCAAAAGTCAACCATCGGCAAACAAAGATATGAACTATCCTTGCAGACAGGGCAGGAAAATAAACCCTTTATATGAGTGAATCAAGTTCAGAATTTAGCTTAGAGAAGTACGAAAGCACCACTGGTCAATTAGGGCCGATGATGATCTGGTCTTTGACAAAGAAAGCAGAATTATCTGCCATGAAGTATTTACCCACATTGTTTAAGGAACAGCTACAACATTTCTGAGACCCATCCTCGTTCTCAGCAGCTTCATAGAAAGTAAAAAGCTTTTATGAGGCACATTAGGAAGCATCTGAAGGATAACCAGGAGGATGCTTTTCCAGGTTTTACCTGAAACTGTGTTATAAGCAGCTACAGGAAAGGACACTGCCATACAACAACACACTCCTGGAAACCAATCAGACACAAATCCAGAAACAGTCAGATCCACGAGGGTGTAAAGCAGTAAGGTAAGGGGGTTAATGAGATGGGAATTATTGTGAAGACATAAAACCAAAGAAGGCAATAGGCAGACTGAGAGGTCATCTCTCCATCCTGAGGTAGGATAAATCACAACTACAGCATCTCTGTGGTTTTTCAAAGCTTTTCTTAAAACCCTCCAACACTGACACTGCAACTTCCCCACAAGGTCTAGCAGGGCATAATGCACAAGAAGAGAATGGAGTGATGCTGCAGGTTGCACTGCTGTCACCTCCACACCAAGCAAGCAGTCCCTCTCCACTTTGGGGCAGTAACTCCTGCAAACGTAACTGTGCCCCTGTGTGTATTGGCACTGGTTTATGGTAGCAGGAAAGCTGGAAAGCTAGATATACTGCACACACTCATGCATGAAAACGCATGCAGCGAGTGCAATTTCCAGTGCCCATTATCAGAGTTTGCCATCCTCTTAGTCACAAACAATGCAAATACACAAATTGATGTCAAGCACATTAATGAATCAGAAACATGAATGAGGAAAATGCACCAACTGGCCAAGCTTTGCGGCAGACAGCCATCTGCAACGTGGTCAGGGCTGTGCTTGCTTCCTGGCCCCGTGACTCCATGCCCGCCCAGCACATGGAGCTCCACGTGAGAGTAATAAAAAAGGTGAGAAGTCCTCATTACCTGAAGCTCAATCAATAATCACCTGCATCTGCTGCATCTCCATTTGTCAGTATCTAAAATAGTTAAATATTTGATGGCTGCACATAATTGACCTGGCTTATCTCTCGTTAACAGCCTCCAGCCCCAGTCGATGGCTGGCTACACCGCCTGCGTGGCACTGTAAACATTAATGAGTACTGCACCATGCCTTTTGGGACTGTGACAAATTTCTAACTTGAAATTCCCCCAGGGAGAGAAATCAGCAGCAGCCTTTATCTATGAGTGAATGGAAAATGTTGCTGAGAGTCTCATTCTACTGTATTTACTACAGCTAAATAAACAAACCTATTTCAAAAAGGCCTGATGGGCAGCAGACACCATTCCACACCTACAGCAATCTGGCACAAAGGGTGACAGGTTTTGTCTTGACAAACCTGATAAATTGTCTTACAGAAATGTACAGCTTAGCCTGGTCTTGACAGAACAAAAGAAACCCCCAGAACCAACTCAGACTGCAACTGTCCCAAGAGCTATTCTATTTCTGGGGAACCTTGTTGTGCATTTAACAACCAGAGAACCCTGCCCAAGTTTCACACCTACGAGTTGCATGCTTGGTCTCATTTAACTCCAGATGATTTGACGTTTCTTCCACCAAGCTTTATGATGCTCACTCTGTTTTTAAGCTGATCTCAATGAGGAAATGTAGGTTAAAAGAAACCCACCATAATAATAGCTCGATACGTTCCACAGAGTGGCATCAGCATCCCCACGAAGGAACACAAAGGAACCAACAAAGCACCTCTGTGATAGACACAGTCAGCAGCAAAGGGAAAGGAGGGAGAGCCAAAATAAAAGACACAGGGGGCCTGACTGAAGCTATTAGTTACTTATGGGCAAACATCAAATGAGAATAAGTATGCTGTAAGCTGAGCATGTGCATAAACGACACACTGCATGTTAATTCTGCACCGCACTTCTGAACAGCAAGATTCAATCATTGCTTGTATTTCCCCAGCTTGTTCTACACAGAGTGCTGCAGATATCACCTTAAGGAATGACTCGCAGATTTAATCCATCAGTTTGTTTTCTGTTTAAAGCCAGGGAGAGTTAGCCTAAAAATCTTGCTTTTTTTGTGCACTTGCTTCAGTAAAGCTAAAGGTCCCTGGGCTTATTTTAAAACATATTTCAATGTGACCTAGTTAATCCTTTAATACCAGCCTTCAGTACCTTTGATCAGCCTCTTACTGTAGCTATAAGAGATTAGATGAAACCTTTCAAAAAACAAAGTTGGATGTGGAGCATTTGGTAACTGCAGTGAATTAATATTACAGTCGGCTCCAAGGTTGAAATATCTGACCAAGCAATGAGGGTGGGCAGTGTGTCCTTTAGGGGAGATCACTGCACAGATACCTCCACACATAATGCCACACCACTCCTCCACACGACATAGGAAAAAAAACCTGCACATTTGATAGACAGTGTTTTGACATACACCAGTTAAAAGCAGCATCGTGGTTGCACATTGAGATGTATGCACCAGATAACAGAAAACGCTCAAACCAATAACCTGATTTACTTTTTAGCTACAAAGCAACATCTCAGCAGGAAGGAGTGCAGGACTTGGAGTGGAGCAATAGTTGCATTCAGAGATCTGCAGAATTAGAGATGCAGTGCTGATGTTGAGGGCACGCTTTCTGTTTCTGTTATAGCATCCCAAGGGAGCTGAGAGCAGATCAGACCCTGGCTGACCCTATGAGTGTGGTGCCAGTGGCCATTTAGGGTTGTGGCAAAATGGTTAGAAGAGCCTGGGAGCTGTCCTCACATCCCTGATTTATTTTGCATGGTGATCACAAGATGTTAGGACTTTGGATAAATGCCTATTGACTGAACTCTGTCAGATGACAGATTTCACTCTTTAGGCAGCCTCTGCCTATTCTACCTTTTCCAATACCACTTCAATCTTCATTTAGAAGCAAAAGCAATATAACAGGGGAATGCACCACGTGACTAGCTTGCAGATTATCTCTTTTTAAACATGTCATGAGCTGCCACTGATAAATAAAAAATCCATTAATGTCATGATCCTTATTATTTCCAAGGTCCGTACTGAAAAGATGAGCCTCCTCTCTACAGGAGTTACAAGCACCAGCCATCCCACCTCACTGCCCACCCTGGGACAGTCCAGCTGGGGCACAAACACACAGCACACCACAAGAGGGCAAAAACATAAGGAAATCTGCTGTCTCATTTAAAACTGCATCACAAAGTTACAGAGTCAGAACCTTCCCAGCCAGGAAGTGAAGTAGCTCTGCTGACACCAAAGGTGAATAAATGATGTACGGCAGGTGAAAACTGGGGTCTGAATGCTTGTGTGAAATTCTGTCCTCAACTGTGACCTATTTTGCAACTCCTGCTCACAAAACCCAGTCCTGCTGAAGCAGGGCAGATCACAGGCCAGGCACAGACACTGGTCACACAGCCAGGTTCCTAGAGAAGTACAAATCCAAAATGTGCTTCGCTTCTGATTTCATAAATTACTCAATTAAAACAATACCTGCATGTTCACTGTGTCATCAGAAATATCAGTCGTTTATGTAGGCAGAAAATAAGAATGATAAGTGAGTTACAAAAGCACATTTCCCTCGTCCAAATTTGGGAATAATTTATCTTGCTCTCTTGCCACTAAATACATTGATAAAACTGTACACATGCTGAATCAGCAGTTTTAGATAAAGGATCATGTCAGATTAATTTTAATTTCATCCATTTCTATCCCCTGAGAAGCTCTTCTTACTCTTAATAATTTAGAACTGACCGTAGTGTAATGCAAAAAATAAGTGATGGGAGATGCACTCTGAATGGAAGCTACAACTCTCAATCACTTCTTATTTAAATGAGTTTCATATGCCTGGATCTAAGTTTAATGAAACTTCTTTTCCTGAACTGCAATAACCCTCAGCACGTGGAGCCCTGCACAAAGCATGCTGCTCTCACAGCTCCACGCTCACTGCCACGCTGCTGCAGAGAGGAGAGCACCAGATAATGCTGCTCTGTCCAGAAGCGTTGCCAGGCTGCTGAGAGCCAGCATAGCTTACAGTAGGGTTACTCCCCTCCAGTGGCTCGGGGATCCTGCCTCAGATGCACGTTGATGCTGCTCAGAATGGGCAGCTGTGAGACATCATCTTCTGGTCACTTGGAGGCTTTAAAGCACAACAGCATACTTGCTTTTAAATGCTGGCATTTATTTGTACATGCAAATCTAACTGCTGCATGGGGATACGTGGCTGGTGGTCACTATTAATTTCTCCTCGTAGAAGAGTCAGGTATTTTTAGTGCTGCACTGTTTCCCTCAAAGCGTATTTGATGGTACCTTATATATATGAAACAACATGGACCAGGCGTCACTTTAAGGTCCAAGATATGCACCAGTTAAGCCAAACAGCCTTGGAAAAGGTTGAAAAGCTTTTTGTCTTTTTGTGTGATTTGTGATTGCCTGGCACTCTTTTCCACTGCCAGCATATCTGCAATACTCACTCTCCAACACCTAGATCTTGCCTCAATTTAGTGTTTTTTTTTCCCTGTTCCAAGAAGGACACTTGTGGGCTGAGCCTCAGCCTGTGGAGAACACGATTCTATTTCAGCACTGCTCCACCACCACTGCTGGGTGATTTCAAACAAGCCAGGACCTCCACTGGTCTGTACTAATGCAAAATACTTCTATCCTTTCTTCTGCAGCCACAAGGGACTGCTTTACCTGCTCCTGTTTTGGCTTCAACCTTTGTAGCAACCCACGAAGGTTGCACAGTGACCTTGAAGCATTTTGAGAAAGAGTTAAAGCAGTGAATCAACACCTGCCACCAGCTTCGCAGATTTTTTGCTTGGTTTCCTGAAGAAATGGAACTTTTATAACCACTGTGCCTGTGAGATACTCATCTCTAAATTAACTTCTTGCTAATCGGAACCAAATTCAACCAAGCAGCAAAGGTTTATAAAGACATTAAGATAGGAATGAAAGAAGAGAAACTATTAATGCCTCAAGAAGAAAGAAGAGGGGTAGTATGGCAGTCTGCTTGGCAAAAGGCAAGAGAACAGCTCTGGGCTTTTAGAAGTAGCACAAGAAGTGCAAGAAGTACATCTTTACAAACCTCTGAGCACAATGCACTGGAAGGAACTGCAGGGAAGCAAAGGTTGAATTTTTAGGTTAGTGTGGTGAAGTGGGATGGAGACATAAAACACCCCAGGTCACCTGGCATGCAAGAAACAGGGCAGGAGAAGCACTGTCATTCCAACAAATACAGAAGAGCAACGGTACTTGTCTGGTTCAAATTTTCCATTCCTCTAAGGATATCACCTTAACAGGAATGTGTCATAAGAGAAGGATCCAGCGCTGAGAAGCTGATTTAACACTTACAGGAATGTGTGCTTAGACCCACAGCATCCAGCAGTTCTGATTGGCATCGATGCTGCACAGCAGGCAGAGCAGGCCAGCACCGCGTGGATGGAAGGAAATCATCAGCTGCAGTCAGGCAGACATGAGATGGAAATGTCCTTGGCCTCTTTGGCTGTCAGTGATTTAGAGATACCTTTTTTCCTCATTCCATTGTTTTTTCAAGGCTGTTTAAATACCTGTCAAAGTTTTAACGTCAGCTTTGCTTAATGTTGACTCTAAGGGCAGCAATGGAGAATATGACCAACAACTCTAACCTGCTTGAGGGGAAGGCTCCCATACATTGCTCTAGTGATGGCATGGAAATGGCTGAAAATCCTATCAGCCATAATTACAGCCCAAACATTTCCACTGTTTCCAGCCATTGAAGTGCCCACCATTGCTTAAAAAAAAAAAGAAAAAAAAGATAAAAGGAGAGAAAATGTGACCAGAGGAGAAGCCAGGCACTAATCATTTTTTCTGCAGAGCACAGAAGTGGTCTTAGCACCACTGTAATCAGTAAAGTGCTTTCTGAAAACATGCCTGGTGTCTACACTTCACTACCTACCATACAGCATGAAAGGCTGAGATTGAGATGAAATCAGAATTGCCATCTCTTCTGTCAAATGCTAAAATTTCGTTAGTTCTACTCGATTAAGCTGTGCAACAGAACTAAAAGTTCTCTCAGCTATCAGGGGAAAAAAGGCAGGAGAGAGCAGGAAAAACCTGAACACATCCATTACATGAAAAGATGCGAAAATAACTCTCTGTCAACATTTCGGCTCACAGACAGAGACTACACGGGTGTATTTCCAACAGCAGTAATGGCATTTGAACAACTGAACCTTAATAAATCCCCTCCTCTTTGGGGAGGTGGACATCCAGAGGCACATCTAGAAAATGGGTGTTGCAAAGAGATTGACAACTTTTCCTCTAGCTTTTGTTTTTGTGTAATAATGACGAATACCTTCAAAACTAAGCAGTTCTGTCTAGGGCTTTTCTACAGAAACAAATGATGGCACAGAAGGACCTGGGATTTGGGACCAGAACTGGTGCTGGGAGGGGTCTGCTGATGGAGCACCACCTTCAGGGGCCACAGGCACATGGGCAGGGGGATAGGACATCCAGTAGAAACGTCAGCAAGTTTATAGTGCACATTCAAGCACTATAAGCATATTTAAGCCACCCAAAGAAGCAATCAGTTTATTTTTTTTCCATAGATTACTGTGATAAACTGAGTGAGGAAAAAAGCAATAGATGTGGTGGTACAGGCTATGAAAAGGCAGACCTCAGAATGCACCATGCCTCTGGAGAATGCAAAGAACACAACACTTAAATAGCTGAGTAATCCAGAGACACTTTTCCACATACATTCATCATTTCCCACCGCGCTTGGAAATTCAAAATCCTTTATTCTATGGGATTTTCTCACAAGGGCAGGAAGGCAGATATCATGAGAGCGTTGTGTATACAGATCTTTCATAAAGATAAGAAAATCTAGAGAAGGGGGGAAAAAAAAAAAAGGAGAAATGCCCTAAGCCAAATTCATTTATCTCCCTACAGACAGGGACAGGACAGGTTTTAGGGCTGGATTTACAAGCTTGGTCTTCTGCATGTTTATGGATGTGCTACCAACGGCCATGTGAAACTTGCACACCTTCCTATGACTTTTGCTTTAGTATCCAGGCTCACAATGAAACACCAAGGATGACAGAAGGTAGCTGAAAACTGTAGGCAAAACATTAATGAACCCTGTCCTGAACACCAAATGAATCAGACTAAAGTTGCAGCTCAATAACTCAGTTCCCACACATTTTAACAAAAACAGCTATTTGGCATAAAAAATGTTTTGATCATTTATATTTTGGAGATCAAGTCAACAGCACAGTGACCTCCACATAATCCCTGGGCTCATTCCCTACAGACTTGTGTTCAGAGCCCTGAGAAACACAAGAGAGGACTTGCTTTACTTTGCGCTGTATGGATATTTTTTTGGCTGGGAAGGGGTGAGGGTGCTCTTTTTTTTCTTCTCTTATCTTCCCAATAAACGGATCTTGCCAAACCTGATTAACAGTGTCATAAAAAACCCAAACCAAAATCCAAAGTAAAAATGTTTTCACCAACAGCTTTAAAAGTAAACAGTCTATCTGACATTTCAAAATGCTTCACTGTTGCTAAATATACCTAAATGTAATAAAAAGGCTTAATATGGAATGAAACGCTCTGGACAAACCCAACTTATTTTTTGTATATTTGTTTTCATTTTAGCTAGCAAGGCCCCCAGATCAATTATTCATGCAGCTCTTGGGAAGAGAGGCAGCAGGGAGTATTGATCTCGAAGAGCTTTGAGAACATAAAGCAATATAGCATTGTTTTTATGGCACCCAAATCACACAGCTCATCCTGAGGAATGCTGAGATACCATAGCTAGGGCTCACTGAAACAGTCATGAAAACTTTCTGATGTTCCTTACATTTCCAAAACTGTTACTGCATGTGATTTAAGTACTTAATAAGCTCTGCCAGGTAGAAGTGCCTAGCGAATGCTGCTGTAGTGTGCAGCAGCTGCCATTGGGATCCTGTTGTGGCTGCAGCACCATAAGGGCTGGAAAAGTTTTGTGATGCTTCAGGGGAAGTCATCCTCAGCTGTAACAGAGCTCATTTTCTGAAGAAACCATGCAGGTGAGAGTATTCCTGCAGCCCTTCCACAAATATCTATATTCTTATTCAAACCCTGGGTTAAATTCTGTGCTTTATCACTTATAATCTCTGGATCACGTACACAATGAATGCTCACTGAACCCAAATTGAAATTACACAAATACATTTAGGACTTTCAATCATCTTTTCTTGTCTACAGCTTGACCGCTTACCTTTCTCCTACTGCTCCTCATGCTGTTATATGTGCACTTCATGCTACGTTCCCACAGCAACATTTACTCTTACATTACATTTCCATAGAGGTTCACAGACTGGCTGACACATGACCATCGTTAAGTTTTGATTAAAAAAGCAGTGGAAAGAATGAGGGAGAATCCTACATGCTCCAGTTAATTATTTCAGACAAATGCTAACACACAGGCAGGCATTTTTCTACTATTTCTTACACTTTAGTGCAACAGAACAAGTAGAGAAGGGGAGAAAAGTAATTAAAAACTTAAAGCAGGCAAGATGCCATCAATACAGCAGGATGGGCCTTAGAGGCTCAGGCTCCAAAAGGAGAAATTATGACTGAAGCAAATATTTGATTTGCATTTGTTCTTTTTCAGCTCAGCAACTTCCTGATCTGCAGATAAACATTTATTTTCCCAATTTCCAGCACTCAGCAAGCACTTCATCAGAGGAGGCACTTACATCATGATGCTGCTTAACACAATGGAACACCAGGATGCACCGACCTGACAAAACAGCGGCTCCCTGCTGGAAATGTACTGCAGTGCACAACTCCTTTTGTCTTAAGAGAACGAGGAGGAAAGCAGCCTGGATTCATATGCTGAACCTCCAAGTTGTATTACAGTAAAAACTGGGGCAATTCATGGAGATGCCCAAGCTGCCCTCACAACCCCTATGTACTCCGCTTTATGATGGTGGAAATACCTGTTAAATATCTAGACTTGCTTTCAAGATGAACTCCTAGTAACACCTGAGTAATAGAAAGCTTTATATTTGGCATCACTATGAAGAAAAAACCTCTCAACAACTAATGTATGTAGGCTAACACAACTCCACTTTGAAATGCCAGCTCTTTAAAAATGGATATTTCCAAGCAGTGAATTGGAGCCTGAAGAATGAAGGCCTTGAAGCAGACAGATGTTTGAATTTTACTACAACAACGCATTTTTAAGACCAAGATGACCAACGACACAGCAGTGGACAAGGAACAATTCCCTTCTAACAGATTTCTGTTACTGAATTTGCACAGACAAGGGCAGCCCTGAGCACTGCCGTCTGAGTCACCCCAGAACTGAGGGAAAACTGCAGCTGATCCCCACACAACTGGGAATTTCTCCTACCAGGAGGGAATTGTTGCGCCTGCACTTCTGGCACCCAGAGGGATAATCTACACCCAGTGTTCAGCAACAGGCCAGGTCCTGGTTTCTCGTTCTTTTCAGGCTTCTTTCATTCTCCTGAATACCCTCAATCAAAGGAACAATCCAGCTGAATTGTTCTGCCTGCTCTTTTATTTTTATTTTTCTATATGAAACTTTAAATGCAGAATAGAAGTTACGGTAAAAAATTTTTAAAAAGCCATAACGTAGAATTCTTCCCCAGACAGTCCTATGCTTCTGTGCTGGTCATGAATGTCCCCAGGCACTTTTGGAAAGATGATGAAGTTAGCTTTGCTGTGATAATCAAATTCCAAAATAAATAATTGCATTTCCTCCATCTTAAGTGCCACTCACACTTCCAACTCGATGCATTACTCCTCACTTCTAAGCTGACTGCTGCACCACAGCGTTGAATCATTGCAAAGTTACACTCAGAGGCAGCACAGGGAGGCACAGGCAGGAGCTGATCTCTGCAGCTTTGCTTTGCAAACCCTGCCTCAGAGCCCTGGGATGGGAGCTGCCAACGAAACACTGTGATTTTCCGATACTCAGTTCATTCCCAACGACATCTGATATTCTCTTATGAAGCTCCATCTGCCCAGAGCTGGAACAGGAGATAGCTGTGGTAATTGTGCAGTAACTGCTAGAGACCAAATAGTTTCTATTACGCTGGGAGACATACGGAGAGCGATGCACATGATTGAAAAGCATTAACGTTGCAGTAGTGACTTCTAAAACTCATCGTTATTTCTAACCTTGGGAGGAAGGAAAAGAAAATGAAATTATTTCCAGAGAGAAGATTAATTCCTGCAGAACAAGGGTCTCACTCTCAATTACCTGGAACTATTTTGACTTTCCACAAAACACTTTCTATGCAAACCAGAAAACCACCACGGGTGTACAGCAGCCCAGCTTGGTTACAACACTGCAGTAGTATCAATTTAGACTAATTGTGGATCTGGCTTGATACAATTAAGATAATTTACTAGCTGTAATAGAGCAGACGGTAGAATGTGGCCACGTAGGAAGACATCTCCCATCCAAACGACAAAAGGAAATAACTGCCCTTCAGTTTCCTGTCTTTCTGGGCACCAGAAATATGCTCACCTCCTGTCACCTCCCTGTCACCCTAAGATGCTGTTGGGCAATTCTCATCCAGCTGGCGAGCAAGCATTCAAAGGACAAGCAGATGTCAAAGCATGATTGGAAATTCCTTTAAAAGGGATGCAGAAACATGAAATATGATGACTGAAAGATGACCAGATGCCAACGATGTACCAAAATCCCTCCCAACACAACAGCAGGCTGCAACGGCTGCTTGCTGAGTTCTGATTGGTGGTCACAGGCCACAAATACCAGTGAGAAAATGCCGTCTTCCTTAGGGTCATCAGTGCAAAATTCTCATAAACCTTCTTGCTATGAACGCTGATATTTGTGCTGTTGGCTCCCAGCAAAGAATGGCATCTGACAGACACCACGTGCTCTCAGAACACGTCATTTTAGGGTATGCACATGCAGCAGCTATTGCAGTCTCTTGGTGTTAACATTCAGAAGGTACACAAAGAACACAATACAGCCCTTGCGATATACTTAAAACCTCATGGCAATTCAGAGTAGAAGGTTGCAAATATATAATTTGCTGTCATGGTATTTCCTCCTCTCCTATACCACTCTGCTTTGCCTCTCCCTCTTATAAAAACAGTAGGAAAAGCATGTACTGTCTTTCCAGAAATAAACCATATGAGGCCTGGACAATTGCTGAACATCCAGGAGAAAAAAACACAGGCAACAAGTGTCTTAGAAATTAAAATAATACTGAGAAGATCATGCACAGAAGTATCTCTGTCAACAATCTCCAGCCTATTTTTCAGAAGATACACGTAGGTCACATATCAAAAGGCTCTGACAGTTCCACAAGGTCTCGGCCATGTCTTCTCCATATGCACATACTGCTCTGGTTTGCCTCACATACTTGGATACAGTGCAGCTAAGATCTTTCTATGCACTCGTACCCAACTAGGGATCTCCCAGTTTCTTTGCTCAACACAACCGCTTAGAACCAACCCTTCAGGCAGGCACCACCACAGAGCCGTTCCCTGAACCTTCTGAAGCACATCCTGAGAATGAAAACCTTTCACACTGCCACTGCATCCTCAAAGTAAGAGAAGCAGCTGCCTTACCTCCAGAGTGCGGCGGTGGTCCACACAGCAGCACCATGCCCTGGCCCTGGCGGACGGACACTGTGCTTCTTACTCTGGTCTTGAAGTTCTCGAGATCTGCCAAGAGAAATAACTCAATTAAAGGAATTGTTTTTTCGAATGGGAAGGACAGAAGGTTTATCAGGATTCTGCTGCATGACAAGGAAACAAAGTGAGCATCAGATTGCATGAGAAGTTTGTGGAACTGGGTGGGCTACAGAGCAGCAGCAGCCTGCTGCTGAAGGGGCAAAAGGATCATAAAATGTTCCCAAGGCTGTAAGATGGGAAGAGGACAAAGTGTCAATTTACTCAGGGCAGAAGATATGCCTGGAGAAAACTCCAGCAACCCACAATGCTGCTAGAAAGTTCTTATACATTTAAGAAGAATTACTGCCTTAACCCAGTTCTCTTTCCCCTCAGGAAACTTGTTACTCATGCCCTTGCAACCCATGTGCAGAAACCCTTCCTTTCCCGTAAGGAAGTCTCTCATTAATAACTATGTTAGCCACACGGTGCTTTAATTAAATTCCATTCCTCCTTCCACCTCTCTCCCTTTGCTCTCCTCCAGGGGCCACATGCTGCAGAAAAGCAGCTCCCTCTTGCCTTGCTCGCTGAATTCAAGAGACTTGCTAGGAGGTGATGCTGCACGAGCTCAGCACCAGGCACTGAGCAGCACCATCGGCTGCTGAGGGAGCACAACACCCTGAGTCACTTCAGCAGCCTTTTAACAGTCCCTTGCATTTCAATTTCCATTTCTTCAGCTCTCAGTGTGGCTGAGCCATGGTTTGGAGATTGCAAACCTGTTGTCAGTGCAGTTGGGAACCAGAAGAAACATGGGCAATAAATATTTAACAGCGAGAATTAGCAGGAACATCATTCAAATGTTAAAAGGGCAAAAAATTAAGCCTTGATTTTTATCCCCTGTTGAAAACGGATTTTGGAAGCACTACTGTGCATACATAAGAAAAGAAATCAGGAGAAATCATTGCTTCATTTCAGACAGATGAGCATGCAGGTCGTCACCTTGGAGCAGTCTGAGTCGGAGCTGAGGATGCCCCTGTGGTACCCACTGAAACCACAGCCCATCCTGCCCTCCTGACAGCAGATCTTCACTCTCACCATAGTAAATTAATAGTGAAAATAAATACAAATAAGACGTGTGAGAGCTGGGTAATCAGGCAGATCAGTGGTTCCTGTTATGCTGGGAGCCCTGCTCATGGACGCATCCTGCTGGAGTCAAATTAAGGGCAACATACAGGCAAAAAGGGAACTACACTGGAAACAACAAGCAGAAATTTTCTCATAGCGCTAGTAGGCATCAGGAGATCTCCAGCACAGGTCTGGCATACACTATGCACTAAGCTTCGTTGTTTCAGGGATCCAGTCCAGTTTTAAAATTTGCATTTCAGTTGATAAATATTGTGTGATTGTAAAAAGATGCCGCATGCATAAAAAACTCACAATCATTTGTGAAAACTGAGACAGTCTGAACTGAACAGTTACTGACCTGCTTGCCTTCTGCTCCAGCTCACAGACAGAACCAAACTAAGGTCATGCTGCCATGTGCATCAGCCAGCTCTGCTGGAAAATCAAACAACTTTGTGGGCATGGTGGGATGGGTTGATGGTTGGACTGGATGATCTTAGAGGTCTTTTCCAACTTTAATGATTCTGTGATTCTAAGATTTTTTTGAACTTGGGCAGAATGGATGCACACAAAAGGTTCACAATTGGGCTTGAGTTCAAAATTGATCCAAATTTAATCTGGGTGCCAGTTTACCAGCAAGTTTGCATGTGTTTGCTCAAACTCTAAGTAGAGAGAGATGGACGCAGAGGTCCTCACAAAGACTCAAGGTCACATGTATTAAGAATAAAGTCATTTCCGATGTAGTCCACAGATATGGAAGAAAACAGAAGAATAATTTCAAGTCTTAAATAATATATAATACGAAAGATTATTTGTATGCAGTTTATATATGTCTTATACATGTTATACAGATCTTCCTCCACCTTTGCACAATCCATTATACCACATGCATATCCATCCACACATATATACACACACAGAACATTTCAGAGCTTGTAGAATTCAGGACTGAAAACAGAATTCAGTGCAACAGCCACACACAGGCCTGCTTTAGAAGGTAAGAAAGTGAAATTGCATCAGCTCTCAGCCTGCATGGTTAAGCCCACTTGAACAGCGCTCCGGGGAATGCTTCAGTTAATCACCAGGGAGGGAATGGGAGAGGCCTTTCATTACCAATCATATGGAACAGCCACCTTGGTGATCCAGGAACTCCTGATTACAGCAGCGTGGAGAGAAAGTGCACAACTCAATTGTTTAAATGCAGACTTCATCCTCTAATTTTTTTCTGTGGGGAGGAAATAACCCAATTTGTTGACAAAACAGCCATATATTTATGACAGGAAAAGGAAAGGATTGCTACCAAGAGCAATCTGCTTGGATGATCAACTAAGAATTGATGGAAGAATGGTCAAAAACAACGTGAGGCGGCAAACAAAGCAAAGCATTCATCATCACCATTCCCAGTGCAAACTATTGAGCTTTTTTAAAGTCAGTTGTCAATTCTGGACAGCTTCATGCATGTGCTTAAAAACGGGCTCTGAAAGAAATAGCAAGATTAAGGTAATTATAAAAAAGCTAATGTCTCATCAGACTGATTGGGCTGATGATTCTGATGCCTTCACACGTCAAATTTATTTGTGCAATACCTAAATAGTGACATGAATTGACAATAATAATATCATTACGTCTTACAGACATTATAAGAAGTTTCATTTAAACACCATCTTGCTACACAACCTTTCCTGAGGATTTAGGAGCTGCTTCCGTATTGCTGAACGGCTGCAAAGCGTACAAATTAGTGATGAGCTGATTCGAGAGGTTCTTCTGCTCTCTCATGCTGTGCCAAATGGGTAAAAATATTTTTTTTACAAGCTTCTGCTCAAATGGGTGCAAAATACCGCACTGAAATTTGGCACAGCTGAATTCCCTGTGCAGAGAGGTCAAACTGCTTGGTTGACAAAAGTGAAACTCGCTTGCTGGGTACCACCCCATGGGAAGCTTTCAGGCTGGAGTAGCACTCTAACACTTATTTTCTTGTTTCTGTTGTTTCTCAAAGAAAACACAGTTATCCAGTGCCCTGACTGGAGGGGAGTGAGAAATTACCATCTGTACTTTTAACAGTAAAAAATCAAAGGGATAGGAAAGCAAGAAAAAGAATAACTCTTGGAGCTGAAGGAGGACACTGAATTCACAGTGTAAACACTTCAGCTGTGTGCGTGACCCCAAGAAGCTTTACTCACCGCTACATTCTGCCTTGCCTTGCCTTCCCCCAAAACCCAAGGAGCCTGACTACGATTTTTGTTCTTATATGTTATTAAAAATAAAACAAACCCCTAAACCAACCACGCAAACACACCACAAAAGCCCACAAGACTTACTGGGACAGCAAGCTCTCGGCACATTCTGAAGGACTATGACACTTCCACACTTCTCTCAACACCAGCTCTTTCCATTGGAAAGTGCAGGTGAGCACTGGGCGGCCCACAGGTTTGCTCCTGGGACTTGGTAACACAGTGTGTAAGGAGTCTGAAAATAATCACATTATGATAAAGTATTTCAAGGTCCCCACAGGGTATCACAAGCTCCGTATCAGAAATAAGAAACATGGTCATTGTAAAACAGTATGGCTGAATGCTAGATACAACGCGCTGAGCATTAGTAAACAGAAGGGAGACGACGTGATGAAGCAAAACAATGCCTGGAAAAGATAAGTTGATTAAATTCTAGCACGCAGGCATCTTTGTAACTTAATTAAAATTTTTAGGGTGGGAATTGCTTCAATTACAGTGATCTATCACAGTCTAGATCAAGAAAGAAAGGAGTCTTAATTTCAATAAAAAATATTTACACATGAAAACAAGCAAAACACGACCAGAACTGAGGGCTGCTAACATGGGTAGAAACTACTTCTGGTCAGAGTCAGGATCCCTGTGTGTGCTTGGGTGAAAATCTGGTCATTCCACAACTCAGATGCTCACGGCACGAGGCAGCATACGACCATTAAGAAACAGCCCTTCTGTTTGCACGATCGATGCGTATCAGATGTGGGCAGGATGTAAACCTACCCTAAATGATCAATGCAGCATGCAAACTCAGTACGTCTTTTCACTCAGTGAATTGTCTGGTGAGCCTTGGAATCAAAGTTTGTTCTTCTGAGAGAAAGTTCTATGAGAGTGGTGAGGTGCTGGAACAGCTGCCCAGAGAGGCTGTGGATGCCCCATCCCTGGAGGTGTTCAAGGCCA